>JANAVB010034087.1:0-20000 GCA_029216955.1 Iris pallida
GCCTCCCGAGTTATGCCTTCCGGGGATCCAGAGCCACCAGTTCAGCCAGCTCAGTCTACAGAGCCTAACAATGGAGCCTTGGTAGGACTTATCCGAGAATTACTTGCCTCTCAAGATCGTCGGGGCGATGCCCTGTACCAGACAGTACAAGATGCTATGGGCAGAGTGGATTACCAAGGTAACAGTACAGCCAACAATTTCAAGCACTTGAACCCTCCCTTCTTTGATGGTAGTGAAGATGTTATTGCTGCCGATGCTTGGCTTCAGGATATAGAGGTTATCCTTGAGGCAACAAGGACTCCAGAGGAAGAGAAGGTGGTTGTAGTGTGCCTACAGTTATTGGACTTAGCCCGCACCTGGTGGGCGATGTTAGCAGTTAGATTGACGGCGCTTGTCCCATGGACGACATTCAGTGACAAGTTTCAGATCAACTACTTTGATGCAGTGGCTCGATATGATCTGCAGACAAGATTCACCAATTTGAAACATATGAGCAGGACGATCGATAGATATGCGGCCGAGTTTTTAAGACTGAGTTGGTTTGCTCCCACCTTGGTGGCAACCGAGTTGGATCGAGCGCAGCGGTTTCAGCAGGGACTCCACCTAGAAATTATTCTAGCTGTGGAGCATTTCGAGCATCAGATTTTTGATGTTGTCTTGAGGGCAGCTAGGAGGCACGAGTATACCTCGTAGAGGATCGTGGACCGAACCGGAAGTAGGAAGAGCTCCCATGGGCAGATGAGTCTGTCCTCAGCACCAGCACGGACAACTAGGGATTTATCGATTTGAGTTCCCCGAAGGGCGAATTCAGTTACGTCGGTTCAGCATTCAACATCGATGTACCCTCAGCAACAGATGTAGCTTCCCTTTTCAAAAAAATTTGAATTATTTTTTATTATTTATTTGATTTAAATGGTGATTTTTAGGATTTTATAAATGATTATTTAGTTAATTATTTCGGTAGATGACTAGCCATGGTTGAGTTTTGAGGTATCATGTGATTAGAAATCGTGGCACGGATAGTGCAATGGCGTGCTTTAGCTAGTGTATTAGCCCTGGTAGGGAAGGTCGAGCCATAGGGACGTCCTAACTAGAAAAACCAGGCCAAGTTGCGACTTAACCCTACCAAAAATTTTATTTATTATTTAATTATATTATTGAGTTTTAGGGAACCAGGTTGTACCGAAACTGTCCAGAATGGGCCCAAGTCAAATCCAAGCCCATGTAGGCATGTAGTGGGACCAAATACGGCCTTGTAGACATGTTTGATAAATGCAAATATTTTCGTATATATTTTTAGGAATTGGCAAATATTTTCTAAATATTTGTTATAGGTAGATTATAGGTATTATTATTATTAAATAATGTTTTACAAAATTTGTATGATTTTCTGGAGCCAATAAATGGTGTGGTTGATGAGATCACCGAAATATATTATTGGTTTAATTTCAGTGTTATTAGGATTATTATTATTATTAATATTGTTGATGTTATTATTACACAATATTATTTTACTATTATTGGTTATGTTTATCTTATTGTCAAATAAATATTATTGTATATGTGTTCATATTTACATAGGTAGGCCCTACACTAGGAAATAAATATATTGAGGTTCATTTGAATTTTATGCAGATTATCAAATATTATATATGTGTGTATATGTATGTATATATAAATAAATAATATATATGTGTGTGTAAGTGATGAATATTTATATTTATATATATATATATATAAAAATATATATATATATATATATATATATATATATATATATATATAGGTGTATACGTGTATGTGTGTATACAAATATATATACGTATATGTGTATGTATATGGAAATACATATATAGGTGGAGTGTATATATATATGTATACACCTATATATATATATATATATATATATATATAGGTATACACCTATATATATATATATATATATATATATATATATAGTAAATAGAAAAACCCCACAATCAATTCCAGCCCGGCCATGTCAGCCCAGACGCGCCCCAAGCAAAGAGCCACAGGCCCACAGCAATGGGCCAACCCCCGAGCACTCTCGGCCAAAAACCCAACCCCGTAAGTTTTTCCCTCTGGGTAGCACAGCAATTACCAGAATGAGCCCGAGCCTTTTCCGAATCACACAGTATATATACCTATACGAGAGACCGAGAGAGAGATCGGGGAATAAACAAGCGAAACCTTAGCTCTACCCGCATCCACGACGCCCCTCCCCGACCCTAGGCTCCCGCGCGCACCCTCGGCCGCCGGCGCCACCGCCACGCGCGGCCGGAGTCGGCCGAAACACCGCTCGCGAACAAGAACTGTAGCAGCAATATGCAGCAGCCGTATGGTTGGTGTCCAAGTTTGCGACAGAAGTTCGGCCAACTCGCTCGATCATTCTTCGAACCAGTTTCGCAGGTATACACCCAACCTATACAACTTCAAATGTCTTCAAATATATTTAATTATAGTGCGTTAGATCGGCCGAAAAATTGACGCCAAAACTGGCGAATCACTGTTCAAAAATAGGACAGTTTCGAGAACCAGAACCAAATTTGAAGGCCTTTCTTGTAACACCCAGTTTTCCAGATGAGGGTAATTTTGAAATTTTGTAATTATAATTATTATTTATTGATAATTATTTTATATTATGATTTTTGGTGATTTTTAATCATTTTTAAACTATTTAAAATTATGACTTGTGATTTTGACATTTTACTATTGTTTGGTTTTAATTTCGAGGAATTTGTCACCCTCAGTTTTCAGGAACAGGAGTATTTTTATCATTTTGTATTTTTGAAATATTTTTGAAAGTTATTTTATTATTTATGATATTGTTTTGGGGTTATTTGAGTCGGGTTCGAATTTCAGCTCAATCCGACTTGAAACGGGGACCCCGGAGTAGTGTTGACTTTAGTGGACCCACACATTAGTTAGCCATAGCCCACATGATAGAAATATTTTAGTTAGAGGTTAGACTAATTATTATGGATAAGGTTAGTGTGATTAGAGACTTTAGAATGACTAATTTAGCCCCAACCAATTAGCCCTTTCCTAATACTAATAGAATAGGTTAGTGGGGGCATTTTGGACCTTACCATAATAGGACAAATAGCCCCATATGGCCAGCCACTTTGGGAGAGGATAGGTTCAAGTTCATTTCATTATTCTCATCCACACTCTCTCTTTTGTTCTTCCCCAAATTCCTAGAGAGCAATTCCTAACAATTTCTCCACCAAATCCTTCCATTTAGCCACCAAATCTTCTTCTTTCCTTCTCCATTCTAGTCAAGGAGGAAGCTACCCAAGTTTGGGAGGATTCGGAGCTCGTTCGTGTCCTTTTGGAATCTCTACGTGTCGATGTCGCTCCGGGAAGGCTTTTCTTCGATTCGATCTACCGGAAGGAATAAATCCCTTCTCCTTTTCATTTCCTCATGCATATAGGTCTATTTTGAACCCATAGGAATGACCCCCATGGTTGTATCTCCATTTGTGTCCATTTCGTGTCCATTTGGAGGTCATAGGAGTGTCCTTTGTGTTGTGGTTGTGTCCATGTGGGAAAATCCTAAATTTGGACACACTATGTGTTGTTGTTATGTATGAATGAATTATTACATGTTTAATCTCATATTTTTGTATTGGAGATGTATTCTAAAGTGTCTCATATATATATATATTAGTGTAGAGAGTGAGTTCTTGATATATTATGTTATATACTTGTGTTCTTTTGTTTCAAACTACCCAAATTCGTTATAATTTTTATCCATGTTTTTAGTAGCAATAGCAACTTAGAAATGTCATAACTTTTAGTTTAAAACTCCGATTTATCTCCCATTTTTTTTAAAGAACCGTATCGAAGATAGCTTTCAAAATATTTATTTTAATAAGCCAAATTCTTTCTGTAACTTTCTATAGAATTATTTGAGTGTCAGATGTACGAAAGACGAACGCGTTTCGGTATTTTTGCGATTTCGGGAGCTTCCGGACACGAAAATACGATCCGTTTGAAGTTTCGGAAAGCTAACATGAAGTACTACAACATACTTTAATCCTAGAATTTAGTGAATGCCCAATTGGTACAGTATTAGTTTTAAGTAAAAGAGTGACTATACGATATATGCATTTTGTGTAACCTATGAGCCTATGTAGCATGGATATTAAATAAATATAGAGTATGTAATGCATGATATGTTAGATAAATAAAATGATATATATATGATATATATCCTATTTACATTAATGTATATATATGGTTGAATGCAAGCATGTAGGAATGCAATTAATGTAATATATGTAAGCAATGCATAAATGCATGAATGAAAGAATGATATACAATGCATGCATGAAAGTATATAATGAATGCTAGATATAAATGCAAGGTATATATGTAATAATAGATATGAATGCATAATGTATAAATATTATAAATGCAATATCAGATTTCATACGTAGACATAGAACCAATGTATAGCTGATATTTAGATTGAATGTTAGTTCATTTTAGGTTGTTCGAACACTGAACTGTCCATGTAAGCATATATACCTTCCTTTTCCTATTGCCAAGCCAATTTTAGTTTTCAATATAGTGAAATGTCTATGAATGTAATGTTAACCTTCAACCCCTTAATTCGAAATATTAGTTAATTTCAGTATTAGACAATGCATGAGCTGTATGCATATGGGATGTTGGCTTAATAGCAGATTTCAGATAACATGGTTCATTTTATGTGGTTAGTTACACCAGTTTATGGGATAGCTCACTTTAGTTTATATGTAAATGTGGAACTAAACTGAGAATGAACTTCACCCTCTGCACAAGGACACCCCACTCTATATCAACCACCATGCCATGTAACCCTTCTCTAAATGATTGCTATAATATATATAGATTTATGTAAAGTATAGATGCATGTTAGTTATAACTTAAATAGTCTCTACTCTAATGTATATAGATGTATACTTGTAGCCATGCATGTTAAGTAAAATACATGTATAATGTAGATGGGTTAGCTTTGTGCCATGTGTAGTGTAAACTCATAACTAGTGTTGATTTCTCTTTTCATGTACACCTCCATGTTCACACACACACACATAGCTTTACATGTTAGTTCTTTTCTCTTATATATATATATATATATATATATATATATATATATATATATATAATGTTCAATATGCATGAATGTGATGTATCATGATATGTGACTTGTGTTGGCTTGTACAGCCTTGGATTTGTATGGTGTGTACTAGCTAGGGTAGACTGGTTAGGCCTAGTGAGACTTCATTGAGTCTATGTTGGCCCAGTTGACCTAGCTTTGACTAGATAGTTGACTAGAGTTGACCAAGTGTTGACTTTAGCCTAGTTTGACCTAGACAACATGTAGATGCATTGTAGCAGTCTATTTCCTTATTTTAGACATGTTGTAACTTGTGTTGCTCTGATTAGGAGATAGACACCTCTCCTCAAGCAGTACATTTACTTCAGACATTCAGATACGAGGCGAGTACATTCTCTGATAGTTCTTTCATTTATTTGTCAATTACTGTACTTTAGTTCTAGTTAGCTGTATGTGATTCTCTGTTACAAATACGTATTTTTATTTCTGAATCCATGTATATGACACACATACTTACTCGTCTTACCTCTATTATTCGAATCACCATACGAATCACTATTCGAACCACCTATTCGTATCTTTATGTGCTAGTTGGACTTGTATTCGATTGATGTATCGGATTTTGGATTCATTTGTATTAGATGGGCGGAGAAATACTTGATTAGACATGTGAACATTCCCACTATTCGAACCACCCCCTGTGAATAATATTCGAACGATAGCCATTCCACACCCGGCCAGGTGTGTGATGTGCCGTATTTACCTTTAGCCGTTTACATGTCTAACTAAGTATTTTAAAACACACTTGGAGAATTTATTCGAATCATTATTAGAACAACATGTGAATCACTATTCGTATCACCTTATTCGTATCACCTTATTCGATTCACCTTATTAGAATAATGATTAGAATTACATTCGACTCATCTTATATTAGACTCACTTTGGGATTACACTCGACTTATACTGTACCATCTGAACTCATTATGTTACTCTAGTTCAGCTAGATCTTATTTTACAGTCTTCTTTGCTATGTTTCTCTTCTTGTTTAGTTACCTTACTTTCCTTGTACCTTAACTGCTCTCTACATCATTACTCGTACAAACTGCCATATTCATCAATACAACTGTCTATAACTGCTTTATAGTTCTCTGTCATTTACTTGGGTTTTCTAGATGAGATTGTGCTCGTTCCCGTCCTGACTGGACCTGTTAAAAATTTTACAGAGGATGATGAGGAACCCTACACCCTTACTTGGAGCTTGCCTAGTTGACACTCGCGACCTGGACCCCTGGGGAGGTTCAGGCAGCTTCTCAGGATGATACCTTGTATAGTGTAGATAACTTAGACTGTCTTTTCTTTTCATGTTTAGCTGTTGTCTTACTTTTAGAGTTGTATATTTTAGAGATGTTGAGACTTTGTTATTTCTTTCTGTTGTACCTCAGTTGAGGATTTCTTATCTATTTTCCATCATGCTACATTCTACCTTAGATTGTGATTGAGTTGTACCTCTGTGTTGGCCTCCTTATGGAGAGTATTCATATTATATAGTTATAGTTCATGACCTAGAACAGCGTTCTACCGCCGACACTGCGGCGTAGGCTGGGCGTTGTTACGTTCTCGTACCCTCATGGTGGGTGCGGGTCGTGACATTTCTCGGTCGAATGATCGAATTCGAAATCCACCTGAAGACAGTTATATACAACATTTAGGGCTCCACAACCCAATTCGTAGAAGTCGATTTCATCGACTACGCGCCGAAAAATCGGATCCCAAAGTTTACCAAAAATCTGTTTTAAAAACTAAAAAATTCTTCGATACGACGTGCGTCCCACCAATCCGGGCGACGTGGTCGCGAACCGAAATCATCAAAAGGTGCGTAATGGCTTCGTGGACGTGTGGGCTTTGACGGAATTCAAATTGGTCGCGTTGTGCGCGACGAATTTGATACGTATCCGCCGAAATTCACCGTATCGGCCTCTGTACAAACTTCTCAATTACTTTTTGCATGTTCATCAGATCGAGATAAAACTTATGCCATCAGGACTGTATCATTTTTCTGGTCATGTATGCCAAGTTTGGTCCAATTCTGAGACATTTGATTGGATCGTCGTTTCGCGGGCCCCACGATCCAATTCAACGGGTGATTTTGTGCACGACCCACCGGAATCCAAAACTGGATATACCGTTGGATTTGTATCAGAAAATTGGACCTATTGACATATAGTTTGACGACTTTAGAGACCGTTGACTCTGGCACATTTTTCAGTGCAAAGCGGGTCCAACGGCGGACACCGTTTTGGCCCGAAATTACTTTTTTGCCCCTGTGTCCAGAATTGGACTTAAGGACAGGAAATTACTATTCTGAGAATGTTGGAAATGTCTGTTTCAGCTTTCGGAGACAGTTATGATGATTTAGAATTTATGGCTCACTAGTTGACTATATTTTGTGGGATCTGCGTGCAACCTCCAGGCAAGATACCTTGCCTCCCTCTATAGTTAATTTTCATACTTATAGTTCATCTGTTTTAGTATGTTATATTTAGTTACCTTAGTTGCTATAGATTTATATAATACCATGTTTACTGGTTTATTATCTTGCTTGTATATCAGTATTTCCTAACTTGATAGCGTAGTTACACTAGGCTTGATTCACATTATGGTTCATGCTAGAGTAGTCCTTACCTGTGTCATGACTGAGTTGTACCATATCGTCACTTATATCTTGACTGAGTCGTGTCTGCACGTATGTGTGATTGAACTGTTATTCCTATATCGTTCCCACAACCTGCAAGTCCACACACGGGACGAGGGTGACTTGTCTTGAAACTGACCTGTGAGTCCACGTCGGGGCGAGGGTTGGTATTCCATTGATCTCTTGTTCTTCCAACAGTTCATTTATGCATAGTTGATCCCGTATCCGTGTTCATACTTACCTGTCAGTAGCCACATGTCAGTCTCATGTCTAGTTCCTGTTTATACCCTGTTTATATTATTGCATGATTAAACTATTAGATAGGCATATTTTTATGTATCTTGCTATATCCCCTAAGGACCTGATGATCTCTTCAGGTAGCTGATTACATGGAGTTAGTTAGCGACTCATGATGGTAGTGATTACACATGCAGAGATACATGTATTTGCTAGTGATATTTCTTTATTATCTTCTCGTGCTTTATATTTCATGCCATGATATATTCTGCTTATTTTATAGACTCATATCATTTTTGGAGTCTAATCAGACAATATGCTAATGGGCTGCAGACCATGACCCATAATTGTTCATTCTTATCTTATATATTCTTGTGGATTGAGATACACTGTAGATTACCATATTAGCCAAGATACCATGACCTTGACAGCTTATACGTACTCTAGTCGGGCTGGAGTCCGCTCGATACATAGCTGGCTTGCTCACGAGCTCGCGTCCGAAAATCGGGTGCGGGTCGTAACAACAGAAGCGGAGGCAGTCTTCCGCAATAGGCTACACCCATTGTGGGTAGCCAGGATACGTTGTTTCGGAGTGTCACAAAGCACAGGGATTGTGCTTGGCTTGTGGGGCACCGGACCATATGATAGGGTCCTGCCCGAATAGAGCCAGTTCATCATCGTCGAACCTAACTAGTCTATCGGTTAGGGGACCAGCCCCAGCACCAGTGCAGCAGCAGCAGTTGTACCAGCCTCCGAGGCCATTGCCGCCTCAGGTACAAGCCTTCCAGCAGCAGAGACCCCAACAGTATGTCCAGACCCAAGCTCAGATGCAGAAGCGGCAGAGAGGTTTCCAGCAGAGGGTACCAGCACCTAGAGGGCAAGGTCAGGCTATGGTTCTGACCGTGGAGGAAGAGTTAGCTTCGGGTGAGGTGGTGGCAGGTACCATTCTTGTCAACTCTTTTTCGGCATCAGTATTATTTGATTCGGGTGCATCGTATTCATTTATGTCTATACAATTTGCTACACGGATAGGACTGGAGCCCGAGTCATTATCAGTAAGGCTCAATGTACTTACTGGTAACGGTCTTGTGGGAGTAGATAGAGTATTTTTCTCGTGTCAAATCGTAGTTAGTGATAGAGAGTTTCCCGTTAGGTTGATAAAATTTTCGATGGCCGACTATGATGTGGTCCTAGGAATGGATTGGTTGAAGGAGGAATACGCAAGAATAGACTGCCATATTGGCAGGATTATTTTTGGTATTCCTGGTGAGGCAGAGTTTTCATTTTCTAGGGGAGAAGTAGAACCTTCTCCCCCAGTCTTGCAGATGGCAGTAGCAGAGAAAGTTCAGTTTCCCTGAGTCGTTGAAGAGTTCCCAGATGTGTTCCCCGGAGAGCTTCCAGGCATGCCGCCAGAGAGAGAGAGATAGAGTTCACTATTGATTTGCTTCCAGGGATGGTACCGGTATCAGAGAGAGTCTATAGGATGGCAGCTTCGGAGTTGGATATTTTGTACAAGATGATTGAAGAACTCATAACCAAGGGATTCATTCGTGCTAGCGGATCGCCTTGGGGAGCCCCGATACTTCTTGTGAAAAAGAAGGATGGTACGTCAAGATTATGTGTTGATTATCATATCTTGAACTCTGTAACAATCAAGAACAGATATCCTCTACCAAGGATAGATGACTTATTTGATCAGCTCAGGGGAGCGACAGTATTCTCTAAGATTGACTTGCGATCAGGGTACCATCAAATTAGAGTTAGAGAGCAAGACATCCCGACGACAACGTTCAAATCAAGATATGGACATTGGGAGTTCCTTGTTATGCCATTTGGATCGACCAATGTGCCAGCCGTATTCATGGACCTCATGAATCGTATCTTCATGCCCTATTTGGACCAGTTCATGGTAGTGTTTATAGACGACATCTTGGTCTATAGCAAGAGTGAGGCGAAGCATGAGCAGCATCTCCGTGTAGTTCTTCATATTCTCAGGAAACACTAGTTGTACGTAAAATTCAGTAAGTGCGAGTTTTGGCTTGATCATATTTCGTTCTTAGGTCATATCATCACCAGAGGTGGAGTGGAAGTTAACCCCCAAAAGATAGTGGCTATAGAGACATGGCCAGTTTCCAGCACCGTCGCAGAGGTTCGCAGTTTTCTAGGATTGGCGGGCTATTACCGGCGATTCGTATCAGACTTTACTAGGATTTCAGTGCCCTTGACTCAGTTGACCAGCAAGGATGTACAGTTTGCTTGGACAGCAGAGTGTCAGAGTTCATTTGAGAAGTTGAAGCGAGGATCTATAACGGCCCCCATTCTCACTCTTCTAGATGGGACTGTAGGATTTTCAGTTTATTGTGACGCTTCAGGCAGAGGATTGGGATGTGTATTGATGCAACATGGTAAGATAGTAGCTTATGCGTCACGCCAGCTTCGTGACCATGAGAAGAATTATCCTACCCATGACTTGGAGTTAGCAGTAGTAGTTTTTGTATTAAAGCTTTGGAGACATTATTTATATGGAGATCGGGGGGAGATTTTCACCGACCATAAGAGTCTTAAGTATATGTTTACTTAGAAGGATCTTAATATGCGTCAGTGAAGATGGCTAGAGCTACTGGTGGATTATGACATCAACCTGCAGTATCATCCCGGGAAGGCCAACGTAGTAGCAGATGCATTAAGCAGAAGAGCTGGAGTTTATTTCCTAACAGTGCAACCAGAATTGTTAGCCGATCTTCAGAAGATGGGGATAGAGATAGTTCTCCCTACCAATGTAGCATTGATGGCCATCATGCAAGTTCAGTCCATCATAGTTGAGAGGATCAAGATGGCGCAATCAGCAGATTCCAAGCTTCAGTGGCTCAAAGAAGAGTGTGAAACAGGACGGAGAGCAGAGTTATGTATTCACGAAGATGGTACTCTCCGACATGGAAGGGGTCTTTGTGTACCCAGTGGTGATATCAGACAGGAGATCATGGCAGAGGCTCACAGTTCTCTGTATTCAATTCATCCCGGTGGCACGAAGATGTTCCGAGACATCCGTCAGCATTTCTGATGGAATGGCATGAAGAGGAAGATAGCCCGGTTTGTCTCCCGATGTTTAGTTTGCCAACAAGTTAAAGCTGAACATCAGAGACCAGATGGACTTCTTCAACCTTTATCGATCCCAGAGTGGAAGTGGGAGCATATAACCATGGACTTTGTAACTGGGTTACCTAAATTCCGGGCTGGCAGGGATGCTATATGGGTTATCATCTATCGTCTCACGAAGGTAGCTCATTTCCTCCCATTCAGAGTTGGTCAGTCGACGGATCAGCTAGCAGAGATGTACCTCAGGCAGACTGTCAGATTGCATAGAGTGTCAGTTAGTATCATATCAAACAGAGATTCAAAATTCACATCGCACTTTTGGCGGAGTCTTCAAGAGAGTTTGGGGACTCGTCTCAAGTTCAGTTCAGCATATCATCTGCAGATAGATGGTCAGTCAGAACGCACGATTCAGACCCTTGAAGATATGTTGCGATCTTGTACGTTGGACTTCGGTGGTTCGTAGGAAAATCACCTGTACCTAGTAGAGTTCTTCTATAACAACAGTTTCCAGGCCAGTATCCAGATGGCACCCTTTGAAGTACTGTATGACAGGAAGTACAGATCCTCGTTAGCCTGAGATGATATAGGTGAGAGGCAGATGCTTGGTCCAGAGATGATTATACAGACAATCGAGGTGGTCAGATAAGTCAGAGATCATATTCGAGTTGCCCAAGATTGCCAGCGCCATTGGGCCGTATCACAACCCGCACCCACTGTGTGGGTACGAGTACATAACAACGCCCAGCCTACGCCGCAGTATCGGCGGTAGAACGCTGTTCTAGGTCAATCATCCAACAATACATAAGGTACCTGTACAGTATATATACTCCGAATGGAGGTGACATAGCAATACAGTCTCAATCACATCTAAGGTAGAGCATGATAAAAGATAGATAGATAGATAAGAACAGAATAAAATTCACAGAGATACAATCCAGATAAGTCTAAGATAACATCTCCATAACATCAGATAAAACAAACTACCAGTATATATATGTACAATAATGTATCAATGAGAAAGACAAGGTAAGAGTCTAAGCTAGCAGTCTAAACCATTGGTGGTAGATCCTCTACAGCAAGTGGGTCCAAGTCACAAGTGATGTCTAAAGCTGCACCATAATGGGTAGACACCAGAGCCTCATCATTCACTGTAAAATTTTTAACATGTCCAGTTAAGACAGGAGCGAGTATAGTACATCTCAACAAATCATAACATGTTAGAAAATATAAACATGCTAGAGAGTAAGATACATAAAACTGGAAGAACAACATGATATAAAAGAGAGAGACTGTAAGTAAATAGCTACAATATATAGAGAACTATCAGTGACTAGTGATTCAGAGCACAAGATGGTTATGTAAACGGCACGATGTTGCACACGAGTAATCTAAAGAGGTTGCATACGAGTAATCTACTAGATTGAATACATAACCACTTCTACTCCCCGCCCCAATCAAAACACAACGATCTAGCCAAGTTATGTTATTGCACACGAAGTATAGTCGTACACGAAGATCATGTGAGCACATGAATATACACGATTTCACACGATTTGCACACGATTTCACACGATTTGCACACGAATGTCACGAATACAAGGAGTACACGATGCTCACGATAAAGTACACGAACATGAGATAACCGATGTATCCGCTAAGGGGATAACATCGCATGACAAGATCCATATAGTACTAATCCGTGTTACCAACGTGTCAGCTTCAAGTAAAGTAATCTAAAGCAAAAAATATAATCCTAACAAGATATGAAATGATCAGAGAATGTACTCGCCTGTATCCTGAGTATCTGAAGAATATCTACTGTCCGAGGAGTGGTGACTGTCTCCTATAGAACAGTACAAGTCACTATAAGTCTAAAATAGTATAACAGACTGCTACAATGCATCTACATGATGTTTGGGATCAATCTAGGCTAAAGTCAACCCTTGGTCAACTCTAGTCATCTTATTCTAGTCAAACTAGGTCAACTAGGTCAAGCCTAAGCCAAACAAGTCTCACTAAGCCTAACCAGCCTATTCTAGCAAGCACACACACTATCTAGGCTATACAAGCCAACAGCACACCTTAACTGGCATTCAAGCCATATACACAGGCTATGAGCCATAGGCTATAGGCTAGAACACATATTCACACATTGCATATATTCTCACACATTTCAATATTAATCTAATTTAGTATAGTTCACACACATTTCACATACTAAATATATATCTAATTTAATATAGATAATCACATTATACATATATAGGCTATATGATAATATCACATATATATATATATATATATATATATATATATATATATATATGCCTAGAGTGATATGGAGAGGGACATGTGTGTGTTGTGTCTAGGTGTACATGTATGTGTGTGTGTGACATTAGGAAAAACAGTGTGTGGGTGTAAAATCTGTGAGAGTGTAGCATGTGTCAATGGGAACTTAGGAATTAAGAAGTGTAGATACATGTGTGTGTAGAGTGTGTAAAATCTGAAGAAAAAAAAGAACAGTGAGTGTGTGATACACAAGGGGGCAGGGAATCAATAGGGAGAATGTGTTGATGCGTGTGTGTGAGATGAACATGAGTGTATAAGTGTCAATAGGAATGTGGCATGGCGTGTGTTTAGATAGGAAATCAGTGTACAACTCAGGTTTTAGGTGACTAGGAATAGGAAATCAATTTCAGTGGCTAGCTAGGGTGTTAACAGAGTAGTGTCACATGTGGATACATGAAACTGGAATAGAAATAATGGCAGTTTAGTGTTAGGTGCCTAGTGAACTGATTCAAAAACTAGTGTGTGAACTAAGGGGGTTCAAGTAGTGATAAATGGGTTTTCAGGATTTAGATACAACATGACAGTACATACTATCCAACCCAATTCAACATGACAATCCTAGCAGTAGCCTAACATAATGCAAAGGATTAAAACATGCCAATTTTAACATTGAACTCAGTTTTTAGGAAGGAAATCAAGTGACAGTTTTAACACAAACTAACTGTTAACTCACGTGTCCCAATCACAATCCAATTCGAAAACCCCATAACATTGATAACCCCAACTAACATGAACTAACAAAATGTTCAGGAATTAACATGGAAATGTAAGAATCAATTCAGTTTAGAAAGAAAAGATTTAAAATCAGAATATGAGTCAACATACAAAATTCTGGGAATTTTAGCCTATCATTGAACAGCCCATTCCCATATCGAAATCCCATTACTCTAGTGTAAGAACCTAATATATCATGTAAACCAAACTATCAGTAGCTATTACAATGCAATGGATTAACCTGGTGACTAACTCTAAAATTATTATTTTTTTTTAAATGGAATCAATCTCAGGATTTTGAAAACAGGGTATAGTGTATCAGTTACACTCGACAGTTCCAATAAGCAACCCAAAACCTAATTTGAACTCCAAAAACCCACACCAACCAGTAAACAATATTTGTAATAGTCTATTACACATGTGGGTGAATTAATTTAGTGATTAAACATCAATAAAAACAGTTAAACATCAGGAAATGGAAAACAGTGAACCGCGTATCAGTCGGAATGGGAAATTGGGATTCGAACATCAAAACCATGCTAATATGACCAATTAATGGTTGGTAATATATATGAAAAGTGTACACGTGTCAAACAAGGTATTCGTGTCCCACAAAGTGGACACGAACGTGTCCAGCACACTCAAAGATACATGAGTGCACTGCACAGTGCACAGTGTCGTGCACGCATGCACGCGTGTCCCGTGCGCGACACAGGCCACGTGGTGACACGTGGCCTTGCGTACACGTGTGCCAGGGGTTGGGCTACCCCTAGGACCGCTTGTACAGTGTCTATGATACGTGTCGTGTCCGTGCCAACTGCGTATCAACAGTGCTTTAGCGCGCACATCGACAGGTCGTGCGGCTAGTGCGGGGAGGATTTCTCCTCGCACACGCAACCATATCGACCCAAATTTTGGAAGGATGGTGGCAGACAATGCCCCATCATGCTCACCAATTTTGGCTTGTCCACGTGTCCTGTGTCGGGAGTTATGAGCCCCGTGATGCAGGACACAGTGTTCGTGCGCGCGGTCAGCGTGTTCGTGTCCCCGTGTGGACACGACACGAAACTAAAATTAGGAAAAAAACAATAGAAATCTATAAGCAAATCCTAGATCTAGGTTTCCTTTCAAATAGATTTGCAAAAACAGCAAATCGAGTCGGTTCGGGCATTTCGTCGAACACCTAGCCTATAGGTTCAATACGTGTCCGATACGGACACGTAACCTAATGCAAATGACACAAAATTTTTATAGTAGCTAGGGGACATCTATTCCTAAGCCATCATGCACAAAAATTAGGATTAAATCATAGTTTGAGGATTTTACCTATGTGTGTCAATCCTCCAAGAAAGCCCCAATGGAAAGATTCCAAATACCAACTCCAAAGCTCCAAATGGACCAAAAATTGAGATTAACCTCCAGAAATAATAAACAACCAGGAATTAGATCCTAATGCAAAAGACTAGGATTAAAAAGGAATTAAAATGAATTTATGGGAATTTTTGGAAGGGGAGAAAATACCTTTTCTTCAATTTCTAGGTCAAGCTCTAAAAGAGGCAAGAACTCCTCAACATGACATTAAATAGGGAGGGGTTCTCCTATGGCTGGTCATGAGTGGAATAATTAGGGTTAGGGTTTCCTAAATTGGCCCATGGGCTTAAGTCATGATCAATTAAGTCATGAAGTCATAAGCCATTTCATAAAACCATAAGTCATGACTTAAATTCACTAAACCAAATCCCCTCATTATAAAACTAATCTCTAATGACTAAAATGGGTTAACTCAAGTTAGACTAGGGTTACCATAGCTAGGGTTAGGTTCTAGGCTAGTCTACAAGTCTCAATAAGTCAAAGTCCAAACTAGGAATCCCAATCCAATATTTTAACCAATAATTCTAATAAGCCAAAATGACCAAATTATCCCTAGCCTAAAAATGATAAATAAATATCCTTAATCACTTCGTTAGGCTCTAGGTCAGACAGTCTCTCGGGTTTCACTAGCAGCACATCAAAATCACAAGTCATGACTTAAAACAGTTTTTAAATAGTTTAAAATGATTAAAAATTACCAAAAATTATAATGTGAAATAAATAACAATAATAATAATTATAATTACAAAATTTTAAAATTACCCTCATCTGGAAAACTGGGTGTTACAATCCTACCCCCTAGAAAAATTTCGTCCTCGAAATTAAGATGATCGCACCCCTTCTAAGTCAAACATAGTCAAGGGTCAATCACTAGTCAATTTCTCAACATCCAAGTACTTGGTCATCAGCTGGTCAACTTCTTAGGATTTACCTATGCTAGCTACCTAAGTGTTGGCAACTAGAATTTAGCAAAAAGAGAAACTCTATAATAGGCTAGCTCTTAACTTTCCAATCCTATTAAGTCATCCATAACTAAATGTAGGAACCCTAGAGGGGGGGTGAATAGGGTCAAGCTAGCTAATCAAGTACTTAGCACAAGCTAATTGGCAATTTAAAAATATAAGTGCAAGAGAAGAAGCAATAACAATACCGACACCCGATGTATCCTGGTATCCTCCCTAGAGGCAATCCAGTCCGGAACTCTCTCCGGATTTAATCCACTATTTGAGCAAATAGTTACACACGAGTTTGGATCCGAAGAACTCGCCAACTTCTTACACGAGAGCTTTAATCCGAAGGCCTCTCCGATTTCAACCGAGAGTTTGGATACAAAGACTCTCCAACATCAACCAAGAGTTTGGATACGAAGACTCTCCAACTTCAACCGAGAGTTTGGATACGAAGACTCTCCAACTTCAACCTTTCACAATCGGTTTTGATCTCCTTATACAATAAGATGAAGTTCTTACTTTTCAACTCAATAACTCTAACACAATTTATGGATGGCAAATGAAAGCTTTGTAGAGTTGTTTGTGGATAGGCTTTGGTGGTTTAGAAATTTTTTGGCTTAAAAGCATCAACCTTGAATGAAGGGGTTTAAGGCTATTTATAACCAAAGCATTGAAAAGAGCCAAAGGCAACTTTTCAGTCAGCGACCGGTATATCATCGGTATGGACCGGTATACCGTCAGTATGCCGGTCCGAAATTACAACGGCTAGAAATATAGCCGTTGGGATCATTAAATGCTCGAAATTCGACCGTTGGAATTTCAACGTTACTGAATCGGTATACCGTCGGTATGATCCGGTATACCGTCGGTATGATCCGGTATACCGTCGGTATGCCGATTTTGTAGACAGAAACTTTCTGTGAACAAAATCGGGATACCGTCGATATGCTAGTTTTCAGCCGAAAATGATCCTGGGCTAATTTCTACCCTAGCTTTCGATTTTGCCATCCATTTCTTGTGTTTACAATTATTCCTATGACTCATTACAGACTCCAGAAATACTGTAGCAGGTGCAGGCTTCTTCAGAGTCTTGAAATGATGATGGCAAGGCTTGGCATCTTCCTTTGATAGGTGCTGGCTTTTTTTCCCTTGGCGGCAGCTGTCCAAAGATATCCAGTTTGTGAAACCCCCGGTGCGTGGCTCTGAAGATGTCGTCGGGCGATTCAGAGAAATCTTGTGGGATCCGTCGTCTTTGGCCCACCATGATTTCTTCATTGTATATGTCCACATTGATCTTGCTTATTACTTTTCTGCATGTACATGTTAGACGAACAAAGCAATACACATAGTAGCAAGTGTGATAAGTTTAATGCACATTAGGACAATGCTGAGTTTAAGTATAAGTGCTAAGGTGATAGCATAAGTGTTAGTGATATCATAATGATTAAACTTAATTGAATAACCACAATCAAAAACATAGTTTTGATTTTGGCAACTCGATTAAATTTAAGATAGAAAGCTCATATCACTAATATGTAAACCAATAGGCATATATCACCAAAGGTATAGGTAGAAATGCTATAGTGATAGTATAAAGATTAGTGATAATAAAATGCTAAACTAAACATATTAACCATATTCAAAAACATGATACAATCATTGGGCCAACACTAAATACCTACAAGCTAAGCACACCAATCCCAAATACCACATATATATATGCTCAAGAACAACAATCCATCACATATATCCTAAGTATATCATATATATATATATGACTGATCAACCAAGTGTTAAAGCAGACTAAACTTATAAGTGACTGAACAATTGCTTAGAATTTAGGCTAAAGATGAATGGTCTGAATCATCAGTGTAGGCAAAAGGGAATGATGCTAAGGAGATTAAAATTATAAGCTAAAAGGACAGAACATTTGGGTCCACTTGTAAAGTCAAAGTGAAAGGAACCTACACATGGAAAATGAACTAATGCTCAGGTAGAGGCTTGGAAGACTGAACCGACAATTAAAGAAAGGGTTTGGACATGTATCTGGACAGATGGGCTAACCAGGTATCATCTGTATCTAAGAATGAAAGGGGACAGAATAATGATCAAGGGAGAACTTTTATTAACAACCCACATTATATCCCAATGTATATAACTGTCCAAGTGGACTGAACAACCATGCCCAAGAAAAAGTTTAAACTCTACTATAGGGCAGGTACTGCAGGTTATAATGAAGGGTATTGCAAGGCTATTAATAAAGTAAAATGCTAAGAGGTGCAGTATGTCACCATGTAAAGAAGTAAGGATGAGTGCAGACCTTTAATATGCATGATACTGACTCTCCAGATGTGCAGAATATGATAAGGGGTTGATGGTTATATTGGTCAGTCAATAATTGGGGTCTGAACTCTGGTCCAGTGAAATCTATGATACAACATGGTAGGTAATGAAAGTTGAGTGCAGTGAACAACTTGTACAAGTCTGAACCAAAGGGACAGGGTATCTAGTGAAGGGTCTGCACACTGCCTATAAAGGTTGATCAAACATGACTGAACTCAACACAAACAGAACTTAACTAAAATAGAAAACTAAACCAAATATAGGCTAAACAACATGTCAATACCCTATACAACAATGGCCAATAGATACCAACCAACCCATATCCTATATGCCAATATCATCTACAATCTATCTACATATATAGACCTCTCAGTCTTAGGTGAACTGCAACTATACTCAAGGACAGGCTCTGGTCATGGGTGCCTCACTGAAAAAAGGTAAAGGAAAATAATAAAATTATCAAGGCTGTAAGGCATACTAACACCCTATATGTAAACTGGTTGGTATTATAAATAACAGGAAAACCACCTACAATGGGTTACTATTCTAATACCAATGCTAACTATCATCTCTAGGGTACAGACACTCTACAAGTCATCATATCATTACAATATGAAAGAACTATATATGATAAGCTCTACAAAACTAAAATATCCCTACTCTTAAGTTATTTATAACAACAGAAGGGTATGATGTTCAAAAACCTTCTCAAGATATAATCTGATAATCATATGCGTCTGTCCTAAATCATGTCACTTAGAGTCTTCGTCACGCTAGTGAGCAAGGCTACGATAATCACAGATTCCTTGACTAAGGTACATACCTCTAGAATCATGGTATTTAAAATTCTCGCATTGTCGCATACGACGGCAAAAATCTTAAATTCTCACACCCGAGAAATACGTCCAAAATCTAACTATATGTCCTCACTATGCCAGCTAACATGACTATCGAAGATTCTAGATCCCATAACTGAAGTGACCTAGCCCATATGATTCATCTCAGAAGAAAATCAAACATAACACAAGATCAACATGACAAAATTGATCAATCAACAAGGAACATAGGGAATCGAATTTCAAGATAGTTTATAAGTGGCAATTACGGAAATGGAATCGAG
>JANAVB010034087.1:25000-69433 GCA_029216955.1 Iris pallida
TTGATCTACCAAACTTCATTATTTTCAAGTTTTGATTATTCTATGTTGTAGATAATTCAATTTTACCCAAAATAGACCTTTGAAAAGTTAAATTTTGACTTGTTTTGAAGAAGTTATGGCCAAAGTAAGATTTGGACATCTTCTATATTCATATGTCCTGGTTCTGGCAGGAATGATGAATAGTGCTGGCCGCATGGCTGTATAGTGCCGTATAGTGCCAGTTTTGCATGGCTGTATAGTGCCACATAGTGCCAGTTCTGTATGGCTGTATAGTGTCGTATAGTACCAGTTCCGTATGGCTACATAGTACCGCATAGTGCTGGCCGCATGGATGCATAGTGCGGCATAGTGCCTATTTTGGCTATTTTTGGCTGTTTTATGCCCCATTTGGCTGATTTGTGGCCAAAATTTCACCCAACTTCCAACATGAAAGTTGTAGATCTTTTTCTTGGCTTCAAGAATATGTTACTAGCTATTTTATGTAAATTTATCTCATTCATGATAATGTAAGGATAGAACATGATAGTGGCCTGTTAAGGCGCATTCTTAACAAGTAAAAAGTAACATGACATGATAGTGGCCCATCGTGGCACACTCTTGACAAGTAAACCTGACATGTAATCTTGAATGTTGTTGCGACGGCTATCTTGACATGCTGAGTTATAACTCGTCTTGACACCGTGGGTGATTGTTCTTGAATGTGCTTGTATAAGCTACTAGTCTCGTCTCGTATCATGTCTAGGACTTGCATCCCTGGTTACCACGGTCAGGGATTCATGCTGAATCTGACTGGTTAATTACTAGATTGATCAAAGTAGCTCATATAGAGAGATATTTCTAGTTACAGGCGATCCCGTTATCCCGACCACACCTGATGGACTTGTAGCCTACCAACAAGTAGGGTGTGTAGGAACGAAATCGTAAAGCACAATACTCTAGAGGGGGGTGAATAGAGTTGGCAGCGAAATAATGCTAATTAAAAAATTATTAGCAGCAAGATCACAGAATAATAATCACAACTAAATAATGTAAAGGCAGAGATAAGAAAGCAAACGCAAAGACAACGATGTATACTGGTTTTCCTCTGTTGAGGACTAGTCCAGTCGGTAGAACTCTTGCTACCAGTTGAATCTACTATTTGCAAAACCGTAAGTTTTCTTACGAAGTCCTTGCAACTTCTACAACGCGAGCTTTGATACGAAGAACTCGTCCAACTTCAATTGTGAAGAGTTGAATCTTCTATCAAGCCTCTGATTACAATCACTCTGAAACTTCTAGACCGTACCGCACTGGCAAATCGACTAGAGGATTGTAACTGGCTTGGGATCTGAAAATTAAAGCTCGAGAAAAACTCTTTGTAA
This sequence comes from Iris pallida, assembly GCA_029216955.1. Taxonomy (NCBI): domain Eukaryota; kingdom Viridiplantae; phylum Streptophyta; class Magnoliopsida; order Asparagales; family Iridaceae; genus Iris; species Iris pallida. The sequence goes on from JANAVB010034087.1 coordinate 26,362, forward strand.
GACAGTAGGCTTTAAATAGAGAGAAGATTGAAAGTGAACGAGTGAGTTAAAATGATCGAAATCCTTCTCTATTTATAGGAGTTCCAAAGACAGAATTCTGGCAGAATTCGGGCAGAATTCGGGCAGAACTCGATGAGCAAATCTCGGTCAAATCCGCAACTGCAGGAGGACCAAGTTCTAAGGAATTCAAAAATCAAAACGGCCACTAACCGAACTCTGGCCGAACTCTGGCCGAGTTCTGTCAGGGTTTGGTTAGGGTTTTTTAAAATAGATTTTGGGGAATTTTGAAAACCTTTTTGGAGCTTTTGTAAATATAAATGTTTTTCAAAACTAAGGACATTTTAAAAACATTTTGAAATCATTTTAGAATAGCCTATTTGCCAGTACGACTCGGTGTACAATTTATTTCTAAACTTAATAAAATAAAAGATTACATTGCTCAAAGAAATACAGACTCGAACAGGCAAACAACGCTTCGGTCTTGAACTGAGTAGATAGCCGTTCTTGATCATGTCCAAGAGTCCGAGATATCCTGACTATCTCCATATATCGAGACAAAGTTTGATCAATTATTAAAATCAGTTTGACCATATGACCAATGGGCCAACAATCTCTCTCATTTTGATAATTGACAAACTATGAATGATATAACATCTTTTGAGATAAGATACCACAAAAATTGTTCAAAATTGTTCAATCCCTGTATTATTCTCAAAACAAAATGTTAGATCATTTTTCTCCCCCGTTGTCACTTAGCAAAATAATTGCAAAAAATAGGCTCCCCCGTAATTAATGCATAAGCTACAACAGTGAAGAAACACAAGAAAATAATATCTCATGCAGTGAGAATATACAAGACATAACAGAGAAGTATTTTACAGGCAGTTTATAATATAGAAGCAGATAAAGATGCTATAAAGAATAAATAAACTGATATGAAAGATAAACTACGCATCCCATAAAAATAAAATGATGTTCAAGAGACATCAAGAAATATCCAGTACAAGTCCTAAAAAAAACTGATAATAAAAGCTAAAAAGAAAGAAACTTGGAATATCGGAGCATTTTCAAGTGTACAATAGACAATAACTAAGTCTCAAAATCAGCTAATACATCATCATCACATCTCCTCATCATCCTTATCATCATCATCAGCAGCATGACCGGCATATCCAGAAGGACCAGCTCTAGAAGTACCAGCTCCAGAAGGGTGTGGAGTATCGCCTGATAACGAGTGACATCGCAGAACTCACGTTCGCGGGACATATCCGTCATCGAGACGTGCAAATCAGAAAGATGCTGGTGTATGCCATCAAAGGTCATGGCATACTGCTGAGTAGGTGGAGGAGGTAGAGCAGTAGGAAGAGCAGCAGCAGTCATACTACGACGAGATAGCTTAAGAAACTTGGGCTCAGGGTCTTGAGTACAAGTTGACAGATCAATATCAAAAGCTGAAAGATGCGTGGGAGAATTATCGCATAAGAGAGATTTCTATCTCTTGCACGACAACGTCCCATCATCTGGATAATAGTCTTAGGGGCAAAAAAAGGAATCCCCTTAAGAATATAATACATAGCAGACAGCTCAAGTGATGTGACATCATCCTTTGAAGTAGACTTCGGAAGGAGAGTGGAGTAGATGATGCGATGCAATTCATAACTAAACAAGTTCAAGTTATTGACCTTGAACTTTCCAGAGCGAACTCGATCAGGGGCACAGAGTTCAGCTTTGAAACTAGCAAGTGTCATGCCGTCAGGGAAATCAAATTCAGTGATATCATCAAGTGGTGCACCTTCGTTAGAAATACCAAGAATTTCCGCTAAGAGGACATCATTGAACTCGATATCTAGTCCGCCAACACGAGTACTTATGTCAAACGTGTTTAGTATGATATTGCAATAGAAAAGTCTAATGGCATTAGTAGCTACTGGGAAACAAAGTTTAGCAAAGTGTTGTAACCCTAATGCCTCAAAATAAGGGCGGTGATCTGGAAACACAGTCCATTTGATAGGAGCGCATGTGCATATGGATCTCATTGAAAAGTCTCCATACCACAGAAGGGCTTGATCTAGGGTTTGAAAATAAAACCCATCGAATGCGCCATCGCTCGATTGAACTGGCAAAAAGAGGGAATCCATGTGTGGATTTGAAGATGATCCTTCCTCACTAGGATTGGTCGTCTTCTTTCTCTTGAAGGGGTTGAATCCCTTAGGTATTGTACAAATAAAGTAAATATGCACAAATTTGAAAGGAGGAGAAATACAGTGTTATATCTCCCGAGATTTAAGTATGCTGTAGAGGACAACGATCTCCGTACGAATCCAAAATTTGGATGGATTTTACCACGTAGATTGGAAGAAATGAAGTGGTGAAGAACTAGGGTTAGGAGAGCTTCGCGCGGCTGCTGTTGCTGTGGAAGAGGTTTTAGAAGCAATGAATAAGAAGAGGCTCTCGGGTTCTGGTTATATAACCAGATACCACTAACCGAACTCGGGCCGAATTCGGTCCGAACTCTGGCCGAATTTGCCTAGGGGTTCTGTTAGTTGGTTTGAGCCACTTTCTTTTTTATTGACTCATTTCAAACATTTAATTCAAAGATTAGTAATTTCAACCTTCAATTAATATAATTAATATTACTTTATAGATTAAATTTCGTTACACAACGACTGTCTCAGATTAGCTGTAGGAGTACTGTCCCAGCTAGCGGAGGTTCACCGGAAAACGCTTACATACCGCTTCGCTTTAACCGTAGTTGTGGTGACAGACAGACTCTTTATTGGCTTGTCTCTAACACAGTTTTTGCGTATTGAAATATAATCATAAAAAAAATTAATTAACATTATTGACGTCCAAAATTCCTAATTTTCGACGTAAATAATTGAAACGATCTTCTGCTAGAGATTTTGTGAAGATGTCAGCTAATTGATTCTCAGTATCTATGTATACTAGGTCAATATCTCCATTCTGATGATGATCTCTAAGAAAATGATGTCGGATCTCGATATGCTTAGTACGAGAGTGACATACTGGATTCTTAGTCAAATTAATTATGCTCGTATTGTCACAGAAAATGGGAATGTGTGTAAAAAATAAATCATAGTCTTCCAAGGTTTGTTTCATCCATAAACTCTGAGCACAATAACGTCCTGCGGCGATATACTCAGCCTCTGTTGTTGATAGGGCTACAGAATTTTGCTTTTTACTAAACCATGAGACTAAAGCCTTGCCTAAGAAATGACATGTGCCGCTGGTATTTTTTCTATCAACTTTGCATCCAGCAAAATCTGCATCCGAGTAACCAATAAGGTCAAAGGACTAGGTTTTGGGATACCATAAGCCAACAGAAGAAGTGCCCTTAAGGTATCGAAAGATACGCTTAACTGCGCACAGATGTGATTCCTTTGGATTAGCTTGAAAACGTGCACACATGCAAACACTAAACATAATATCTGGACGACTAGCAGTTAAATAAAGTAAACTACCGATCATACCTCGATACTTATGTGTGTCGACAAGCTTGCCTTGTTCATCAATATCAAGCTTTGTTGAAGTTGCCATCGGAGTGCCAATAGGTTTGACATTGTCCAGATCAAACTTCTTTAGCAAATCTTTTGTGTACTTGGCTTGATTTATGAATGTCCCATTGTCAGTTTGTTTGATTTGCAGTCCGAGAAAGAATTTCAGCTCTCCCATCATGCTCATCTCAAACTCATTCTGTATATACTTAGAGAATTCTTGACAAAGAGATTCATCAGTAGATCCAAATATAATATCATCAACATAGACTTGTATTAAGAGAAGCTTGCCATTAAAAGACTTAATAAAAAATGTAGTGTCAACCTTGCCCTTTGAAAAATCGTTGTCAAGTAGGAAAGAGCTTAGACGATCATACCAAGCACGAGGGGCTTGTTTTAAACCGTACAAAGCTTTCTTCAACTTGAAAACATGATCAGGGTTTTTAAAATCTGTGAAACCTGGAGGTTGTGCTACAAAAACTTCTTCTTTTATAAAACCATTTAAAAATGCACTCTTGACATCCATTTGAAATAATTTGAAATTATAAAAACATGCAAATGCACATAACATGCGAATGGATTCTAATCTCGCAACTGGGGCATAAGTCTCATCGTAGTCGATACCTTCTTCCTGATTGTATCCTTGAGCTACGAGTCGAGCCTTATTGCGAGTCACTAAACCATTCTTATTCAGTTTATTTCGGAATACCCATCGGGTGCCAATGACCGGATGATCAATAGGCTTGGGAACAAGTTCCCAAACTTGATTCCGTTCAAATTGGTTTAATTCCTCTTGTATAGCATCCATCCAAAAATTATCACTACATGCTTCATCAATATTTTTGGGTTCAAACTAAGAAATGAATGCAATACTAGAAACAATATCTCTACTGGATGTACGAGTACTTACACCTTTGGTAATATCACCAATTACTAAATCCTTTGGATGATCAGCCGTAAATTTCAATCTTTTCGGCAGACTCCGAAGGTAGCTGCTTCCGGGTTCTTCTCTTGGAGAATCAGCTGGTGTTGAGCTTGGTACAGTTAGATCTTCGTCATTGTCATCGATAGTCATTTGATTCAATTCATCAAAGGTGACGTTGATTGATTCTTCGATGATCATAGTTCATTTGTTGAAGACTCTGTATCCTTTGCTCTTGGCCGCATAACCTAAAAATATACCTTCATCGGCCTTTTTGTCAAACTTTTCCAAATTATCTTTTGTATTAAGAATAAAGTATTTACAACCAAATATTCTAAAATATGAAACTGATGGAATTCTATCAAACCATAACTCAAATGGAGTCTTCTTCGATTTGGGTCGAATTAGAACTCTATTGAGAACAAAACAAGCTGTATTGACAGCTTCATCCCAGAAATATTTGGGTAGACTAAACTGGTTTAACGTTACTCTGGCCATTTCGGATAGAGTTCTGTTCTTACGTTCCACAACTCTATTTTGTTGTGGAGTCCTAGGGCAGGAGAACTCGTGTACAAAACCGTGTGTGTCACAAAATTGCTCAAACTCTGCATTCAATTCGCCACCATGATCGCTTCTAATACGAGTGATCATGTAACCTTTTTCATTCTGTAGTTTCTTGCAAAAGGCGACAAATTCGGATAATGTATCATTCTTGTGTGTCAAAAAGTATACCCACGTGTATCTAGAGTAATCATCTACAATTACAAAAGCATATAACTTACCTCCGAGGCTAGCAACTCTGCTAGGACCAAATAAGTCCATATGTAGCAATTGTAGAGGTCTAGTAGTACATACTGCGTTTACTGACTTGAATGTGGATCTGGTAGATTTGTTCTTTTTACATTGGTTGCATACCGAATCCTTCTTGAATGTTATGTCCGATAAACCGCGTACTAGCTTCTTCGTGGATAATCTTGAGATTGTGTCCATATTTGCGTGATCGAGTCTCATATGCCACAGATGACTCTCATCACTTTTAGCCATTAAGCATCTACCTGAAATGTTAGTTTCTTCCAACAAATAGAAAACATATATGTTGTCTTCCCTGATACCTTCAAAGATAGTACTACCAGTTGAACTATCAATAATAGTACATTTGTCTTTTACGAAGTTAATACCATAACCGTGATCAGCTAAATGGCTTATGCTGAGCAGATTATGTTTTAACTCAGTAACAAGACAAACATCTTTAATCACTGGATATGGAGCTTTACCAATATTACCAATACCGATTATATACCCTTTTAAATTATTGCCGAAGGAGACGTATCCTTCTTTATTCCTTTTCGACAGTGTTGCGAATAATGAAGCATCACCGGTCATATGCCGTGAACAACCGTTGTCGATGATCCATTTGCTTTTAACATGTGAAAGGTGTTCCACCTACAAAATAATTTGCAGATGAAACTTTTGGTACCCATTTCTTGTAGGGTCCTGAAATGTTAGCTTTTGGTATCCATGCATAAATATTTAAATCAACAAGCTTTCTGATTCTACATGCAGGAGAAATATGACCAGTGTGGCCACAATAATGACATTGTGCATGTTGAGTGTTGAAAGCTGAGTGGTGTGCATGGTTGGTAGGTTTAAGTTTTCTAGTATAGAAGAAAGCATACCTATAATCCTGTTTGGGCTTAACCTTTTGGGGTAAAGGTTTGATATGGTTAGGTCTGACAGTGTTTGGTTTAGAAATGTTCCGATTATTCGGTAAGTGACACGTGTTAGGGTAGGAAGCAGCAGTCTCAGGCTGTTTTCCTAATCTAATTTCCAATCTTTTGGAAGTGTCATACAACTTAGTATAGTCAGAAGTGAGTGCTTCCATTCTGACTTGTGCACTTTGAAGACTTTTCTTCTCTTTAGAAAGTTCTTCTTTCAGTTTGTCAATAACCTTGTCTTTTTCTTCGGATGACTTGGTAGTCTTGTGTAATAAGAGCTTAATAGAAGAAAGCTCACCAAACTCACTAACATTATCTTTAACCTCAGCTAGTAGGTCGGTAAGTCTTCCTATTTCACCTTTGTACTCTTTGAGTACCTTCTTAGAGGTCTGATATTTGCTACGCAGTTTCCTGTAATCACTTATCCGTTCTCTGAAGGCTTCTCCTAATTGCTCAAAGGTAAAGTCATCATATATATCAACTATAGGTTCAGAGAGTACCTGATCGGATGCCATAAAGCATACATTTGTAGCGTCTTCTGATTGTTCATCTTCTGAGTCGCTGGCTTCACTTTCATGCCATATGTTGGTATTGGCATACTTCCGAGATGTTGATCTCTTCAGGTTCCCTTTCTCGTATCTGTTGCTCTTCTTACTTGTGTTTATAGGACAGTCCTTCTTCATGTGTCCTTTCTTCTTGCAGCCGTAGCAGACAGCGTCATCTTGATACCAGTTGTTGCTGCCATTGTTCTCTTTTGTCTTCTTTTTATATCTCAAGAATCTTTTGAATTTTCTTGCAAGGAGTGCTTAATCTTCAGCATCAGATTCACTGTTGTCTGAATCATCTTCAGTAGATTTTCTGTGCTGAGCTTTGAAAGCGATCGTCTTCTCCTTTGGTGCAGGCTCTTCAAAGTCTTGCAGCTCTAGTTCATGAGTGAGTAGCTTACCCATGAGTACTTCAAGTGTCATAGTAGTAAGGTTGTTTCCTTCAATGATTGTAGTAGCCTTCGGAATCCAGTTCTTTGTAAGTACTCGCAGGAGTTTGCGAATCTTTTTATGGTTACTGTAATCTTTGCCTAGGGAGGACAAAGGATTTACAATATCCAAGAATCTTTCGAACATCTGAGTAACTGTTTCGTTGGGCTTCATCTTGAACACCTCATACTCTTGAGTAAGTCTGCTGACCTTTGATTCTTTGACTTGAGTTGTGCCCTCATGTGTGACTTCAAGAAGTTTCTATACTTTATTTGCAGTTGTGCAGATAGACACCCTGTTAAATTCAGTTCTGTCTAAAGCACAAAATAAAGCGTTAATAGCACGTGCGTCAAGACTGGCCTTTTTTTTTCTTCCTCTGTATATCTGTTATGAGGTTTTTCAGTTAAAACTCCATCAACATTTATACGAGGTGGCTTTTGATAGCCATCAATAACAATAGACCATAAATTAAAATCAAGAGATTTCATAAAGAAGCTCATACGTGTTTTCCAATAAGTGTAGTTTGTGCCGTTAAACAGTGGAGATTTGTTTGTGGCTTAGCCTTCACTTGTGAATTTCACAGTTGTCATGTGTAAAGCTTTGATCTATATAAAATTTAATATAACTGCTGTTTTACCTTGCTTTACCTGTAACACCCGCTCTGATATCAATTATAGGAACGAAATCGTAAAGCGCAATACTCTAGAGGGGGGTGAATAGAGTTGGCAGCGAAATAATGCTAATTAAAAATTTATTAGCAGCAAGATCACAGAATAATAATCATAACTAAATAATGTAAAGGCAGAGATAAGAAAGCAAACACAAAGACAGCGATATATACTGGTTTTCCTCTGTTGAGGACTAGTCCAGTCGGTAGAACTCTTGCTACCAGTTGAATCCACTATTTGCAAAACCGTAAGTTTTCTTACGAAGTCCTTGAAACTTCTACAACGCGAGCTTTGATACGAAGACCTCGTCTAACTTCAATTGTGAAGAGTTGAATCTTCTATCAAGCCTCTGATTACAATCACTCTAAAACTTCTAAACTGTACCGCACTGGCAAATCGACTAGAGGATTGTAACTGGCTTGGGATCTGAAAATTAAAGCTCGAAAAAAACTCTTTGTAAGACAGTAGGCTTTAAATAGAGAGAAGATTGAAAGTGAATGAGTGAGTTAAAATGATCGAAATCCTTCTCTATTTATAGGAGTTCCAAAGACAGAATTCTGGCAGAATTCGGGCAGAATTCGGACAGAACTCGATGAGCAAATCTCGGTCAAATTTGCAAGTGCAGGAGGACCAAGTTCCAAGGAATTCAAAAATCAAAACGGCCACTAACCGAACTCTGGCCGAGTTCTGTCAGGGTTTGGTTAGGGTTTTTCAAAATAGATTTTGGAGAATTTTAAAAACTTTTTTGGAGCTTTTGTAAATACGAATGTTTTTCAAAACTAAGGACATTTTAAAAATATTTTGAAATTATTTTGGAATAGCCTATTTGCCAGTACGACTCGGTGTATAATGTATTTCTAGACTCAATAAAATAAAAGATTACATTGCTCAAAGAAATACAGACTCGAACAGACAAACAACGCTTCGGTCTTGAACTGAGTAGATAGTCGTTCTTGATCATGTCCAAGAGTCCGAGATATCCTGACTAGCTCCATATATCGAGACAAAGTTTGATCAATTATTAAAATCAGTTTGACCATATGACCAATGGGCCAACAGGGCACATTTCCCGTCCACTGTCATGTGGGGCACTTCTTGAAACAAGTAATATGTACACTGTCATGTGTTGCACTCAAAGTCACCTAATAATTCTTGATAACTCTTGCATGAACCTCGCCTAGATAACCTGGATAGCTGAAGGGCTTATGACTGCCAGAACATCTCATTACATCTTGTTAGTAACTAGGCTTGTGATAACCCTAGTTAGTTAAAGTATCAAGCCGTACTCTTTGCTTGGCCGTGAATGTTGGATGGAGTCCAATCCCGTCTAGTCTTGTCTAGATCCAGTACATGGCTATCTCAAGACATGCTTGCTTACGCTTTACTCTTAGCAATAAATGGCTAGAGACCCGGTTCTGTTCAGGCGAAGGATTACAACCCCGGTCCTTGTTTGGTTTAAGGATTGTAACCTGGCTTCCGGAATAGTTCCTCGTCCTCTCGTCATTTGTTGCCTTATTTACATTTCATGTTTTTCTATTATTATTCTTGTTTATGTTCTGACATGCTGGTTTTAGTTCTTAATTGAAGCCTCCCTTGTGGCACTTGCTCCTTCTGGGGTCTGATCCAGCTGGTTTTGTATGTCCAGATTTTGGAGCAGCACCCGAGGATCTTCCAGCCTTCCAGCCAGATGGTGAACACCAGACGTAACCCTGGCAACGAGTGGATTTTATTTTGCTCTCCCACTATATTGTAAATTATTCTTTTGAGGCATTTAGCCGCCGAGCAAGTGTTAGCTCATGTTGAATAGTTATATTTCTTGTCTGCCTAAGGGCTGTAACATGATTGACAAATCCTATGATTGATCATGTATGACTGAAACTCTTGCAAGTCCTCGTATTTTGTATGACTAGCTTCATGATCCTCTATATATGAAATGTATGGGATACCTTACTATTGAATATCTGATGGTCTAACATCTTGTAACTATTATTACTTGCTTGAGATTGAGACACTATGCTTGTTCTTAACCATAAGAGACTGATGGCTTGTAGATAAATTCTCATACATCTAGACAGCCGTGACCGTATATGAAGGTGGATTACATTTCTATATACGTAACTGGCTGTGTTTGTCCCCCCTCTCTAGTATTCTGGTTCTGGGATGTGACACTCCTCCTCTGGTTATCAACCTTACTAAGCCTTCTGTTAAGGCCAAGAATCCTCCTTCTCCTCCTCTGGTTATCAACCTTACCAAGCCTTCTGTTAAGGCTAAGAATCCTGTTGTAAATGATGATGTACAAATCAATAAAGCAGCATCTCCTTTACCGTATACTGATGTTTTTTATTATACTCGATGATATTTAGAAATGTTAGATAACTTCGAACCACTTACCAAAGGAGCAATTCAACCTCTCCAAGATGAAGTATTGCTCGAACCAATACAGGACTCCTTCTTCTTAGTTTCTTCCAGAAAGAAAGATGAACTTCCTATACTTTTTAGTAATGGAACAGAACATAAGATCACGCTCGATAATGAAGAAAAAAATCAAGATAACGGACGACTTCAACTACGTCGTTATAGTCAATAATCAAAAGATATCATTCAAAAGATGGGCTATAATTTTATATTTGGTCTCAATGGTGGCAAGGGAAGGCAAACTCCTATTCGTATTCCTGCTCCGAAAGGAAAGTCACAACAATATTACAGCAAAACGAAGCGGGGATTAGGCTATACCTCGCCAATTCCAACTCCAGAAGCCTCCGAATCCGATAAAGAAGAACGATCTAATTCTTCTGACTCTGTTTTATGGGATTCAGACACCAATGTAGGGCACGTCCATCGAGTGACTCTATCTTCCAATATGGTAACTGTCGAGTTCTCGGAAGATGACAAAGACTTTGCCGAAGCCTCTGAATCTGATCCTTGGGCACAAAGGATGGATACTCAATGGGAGCTTCGCTTCTACTAATGTGAGCCACCTACCGAAGATCAGTTGATTCAAGTCGATGTTGGAGACGAAGCCTCCCCAAGACCAATATTTGTCAGCAAAAGCCTCCCTAAAACGGATAAACAAGAATTGATCCAACTTATTAGGGAATACATTGATGTATTCATTTGGAGCTATAAAGATATGCCGGGATTTGATCCCTAGATTGCTACCCATAAACTCAATATTCTGCCGAATGCAAGGCCAATCAAGCAACAACAGCGTCGATTTCGACCTGACATGATGGACGCCATAGAAGCTGAAGTCAAGAAGCTCATCGCATGTAGCTTCGTCAGAGAAGAACAACATCCGGACGAACGTCATAGAAGCTGAAGTCAAGAAGCTAATGTTGTCCCAGTTTTGAAAAAAACAAGGAAGGTCCGAGTCTGCATTGACTTTAGAGACCTTAATGAAGCTTGTCCCAAGGACGAATTTTCTCTTTCGATCGCAGATGTCATGATCGACAATACTTGTGGATTTGAATGAATGTCTTTTATGGATGGATTCTCAGGATATAATCAAATCAAGATGCATCCAAAAGATGAGAAACATACATCTTTTTGCACTCCACTTAGAGTCTATTGCTACACTGTCATGCTGTTTGGTCTCAAAAATGCTGATACAACTTATCAACGGGCCATGAATACTATCTTCTGGGATCATTTGCGAAAGAAAATTGAATGCTATGTAGATGATATTGTTGTCAAAAGTCGTCTAAAAGAAGACCACATTCAAGACTTGAGAACTATATTCGATCTAATGCGCCAGCATCAGCTCAAGATGAATCCCACCAAGTCATTCATGGGAGTCTCTAGTGGCAAATTTCTTGGATTCATTATTACCTCTAAAGGAATACACGTTGACCCTGAGAAAATCAAAGCCATTTAAGAGATGCGTCCTCCACGCAACCTAAAAGAGCTACGAGGATTCCAGGGACGGCTTGCGTACAACAAGAGATTCATCTCAAATCTCTCTGGATGCTGTAGACCGTTCACTCAACTCATGAAAAAAGGTATGTCTTTTATTTGGACTGAAGAATGTCAGCAAGCATTTGAAGACATAAAGCGGTACTTGATGAACCCTCCAGTTCTAGTGTCTCCAGTCTCAGGAATACCCTTCCTGATGTATGTTCGAGCAATGGACCATTCATTAGGTGCTTTATTAGCTCAGAAGAATAAAAAAGGTCATGAACAAGCTTTCTATTATCTTAGTCGTACAATGATCGGAGCTGAACACCGATACACCCTAATGGAAAAAGAATGTCTAGCTTTGATGTTTGCTATTCAAAAGATGAGACATTATATCACCGGCCAAACTATTCATGTTACTTCTAGAGTTAACCCTCTTCGGATCTTGATGAAGAAGCCCAGTACACTCAATTCCACGCTTGCTACATGGGCCATATTATTAGCACAATATGATATGGTTTATGTTCCTCAAAAGTCTGTTAAGGGTCAAGCTCTTACTGACTTTCTGGCAGCTCATCCAATTCCCGAAACATCTAAACTCTATGACGAGATTCCAGATGAAACTTTGGAATCCAACATGATTTCATAAGAAATTCTTACATAGCGTCTATTCTTTGACGGTGCATCCAGAATAGGACCAAAAGGTGTCATTGTCGCTGGAGTTGGAATCGTTCTCGTATCACCAGAAGGATTAGCTATTCAAATAGCTTATTCTTTAGACCAGTCGTGTTCCAATAATGTGGCTGAATACAACGCTCTGCTCATTGGCCTCCAATTGGCTAAACAATTAAATATTGAATATCTTGAAGTATATGGAGATTCTAAACTGATTGTCAATCAGATTAGAGGCACGTATGAAGTTTGACACTAGGATCTTGTCCCATATCATGAAGCAGCAGTTAGGCTGGCTACATCGTTCAAAGGTTTTTTCATTGAACATGTACGTCGGACATGCAATACAGAGGCTGATGCATTGGCTAATCTGGCAGCCGTATTAGCAATCCCAGTGAAAAGGCAACAGATGATTGTTGTCACTAATAGAGAGTTATTTTGTATTGAGAATAACTCAAATATTGAGTTCAGCAATTCAACTGAAATCAATGTCATTAGTGAAGATTGGAGAGCTCCTTTCATTGATTTCATGGTACATGACATTTTACCTAAAGATTCTAAAGAAGCTACAACAATCCGTAGGCGATCACTCCGATTTTATTATAATCATACTTCTAAGACCCTTTATCGAAGAACATTTGATGGTCTACTTTTACGTTGTCTTGCTGGAGATAAAGCAAAACAAATACTATGGGAAGCCTACGATGCTGTATGTGGTGCACATCAGCCTGGTCCTAAGTTACAAGATCGTATCCGGCGTATAGGCTATTATTGGCCCACTGTGGTATCAGATGCTATTGAATTTACAAGAAAATGTCGAGCCTGTCAAATTCATACAGACTTCATCCATCAACCGACAGAGTTTTTTCATCCGACTGCCGCATCATGGTCCCTTTGAAGCTTGGGGTATGGATGTTATTGGTCCTATCAATCCACCGTCATCTAGAGGACATCAGTTTATACTAGCTATAACTGATTACTTCTCGAAATGGGCGGAAGCCATACCTTTATCTGAAGTCAAGACTAGCAGCGTCATCAACTTCATCAAACATCATGTGATATACAGATTCGGCATTCTTCGACGAATTGTTCATAATAATGGCCCACAATTCATCAGTCAAAAGTTTACTCGGTTTTGTGATGATAACAGAATCAAAAATGTTGCTTCCACGACCTACAATCCTGTAGCGAATGGTTTGGCTGAAGCATTCAACAAAACTATTATTAAGCTTCTTAAGAAATTTGTTTCTACCAATAAAAAAATTAGAGTAAAAACTTGGAGAATGTCTATGGGCTTATCGCACTACTATACGTACTCCAACCGGTTGTACACCTTTCTCCTTGGTGTATGGATGCGAAGTTGTCCTACCATTGGAAATTCAAATCCCCTCCTTAAGGATTGCAATTGCCAATGAACTCACAACAGAAAATAATGATCGTCTTCAACTTCAGGAGATTGAAGCGTTGGACGAGAAACGGCTCCTAGCTCAACAGCATATTGATCTACCAAGCCCGTATATCAAAAGCCTTTAACCGTAAAGTTAGAGTACGAGCATTTCAGAAAGGAAAACTAGTTCTAACCGTCAGACGTCCTATGACTATGACACACATGAGCAAGGGCAAGTTCAAAGCAAAGTGGGAAGGTCCCTACGTTGTAAGCAAAGTTTTCTCAAATGGAGCTTACCAACTGACTGGTATGGATGGCCGAGTCGCCATTATGCCTATCAATGGCAAAATTTTCAAGAAATACTATGTATAAAGAATGTAAATAAATTTTTTTTTATTTCATAGTTCAAACAGAAGAAAATACATAAAATCAACGAGAACCAGAGCACTCTTGATCGAAGACATATTTCGCAAGAAGTTCGAATACATTATTGTTGGATGTCATCAACAATTCACGTACAACTTTCCTCAGAGCTTCTTCTTCGGCAGTACTTCCAGGCTCCACCAGTTTGGCAAGAATATCATGTTTTGTTTCAGGAACAGTCGAGTCCTCTCCTACTTCCTGCAGAATGGGCGACGGAGACTCGTCGGAACGAGTATTGATAGCGGCTTCGATCTTCAGGATGACCTCAGCCTCCTTGGGCACATCTTCAGAAGACATTTGTAATGAAGGGATAAGTGTTGATAACATCTTCAAAAAGGTCCTGCACTATTTATAGATAAAAATGCCAAACAGTCTGTATCATGAACTGAAATGACCTTTCCTCGAAAAGGCATGTCCGTTCATTTATCTATATTCATCTCGTGAATAGATCTTTATTTATTGTCTGTCTTGGGAACCAAAATGACCTTTCCTCGAAAAGGCATGATCATTCATTCATCAATCTTTTCGTCTCTATTCATTTCGCGAATAGGCCTATATTTGTTTTCGTTTATTTACTTTCTCGTAAATAAAGCCACAGATAATAAATACTCAAAATTTCCAGTGGAGTCCATCTGAATCATCAATTATGTCTTTTCAAACCCAACTATTTTAAAAGATATCTTATCTTTATGATAAATCTGTATTATTATAGATACCGTCTTTTTAGACATGATATCTAGTCCTTAAGTCCTAGCCAATTTAAAGATCATCAATAAATGAGTTCACGTCCACATACTTCTGAATTCTATTTTCTATATCGACATATTCACGTCCACATTATCTCTGAATTCTATCATCTATATTAGCAACTTATTACGTCCACATTACCTCTGATAAAGTCTTTTGAAATGACAATATTCTGACAATTATATTCTGTTACGTCCATATTACCTCTGAACATATATAATTAGTATTGTTATTTTCTTTTAGGAGATATGTCATGTCTGGTACCTCTGAACATATTTTCCTATTCTTATCTATTACTTATATCTACTATAGGTATATAATAAGTAATAGAACCACAAAAAGAGCATTTTTATTGCAATAATGTCCAAAATGTCAAAAAAGGGTACATCATTTTGAAAGACAAGAAGATAAAAGCTCATATAGATTGCTTCATTGGAGAGGCTGAGTGCTGAGATCAATAATCAATATTTTCAAATTCTCAGCCCTCTCTACTCTAGAGTCGAGTATTCTTTGTCTACTAAGAGCTCTCCCGGACTTTGGTTCAAAAGGCTGCAGCGACTCTGCTCTGCGCTCCAGTTCTGCACCTTCAACTTTGATAAGTGCATCACGTTGCCTCCTCAAGTCATCTAATTGACTTGCAGCAATTTGATGCATCTCCAGTACCTCTTATTCGCGTTGCCGAGCTGCTTTAACTACTTCTTAGAGCCGAGCCATTTTAATTTCTAGTTCCCGGAGACGAACTTGATATTCAGCAGCTTTTTTTCTTTTTCTACAGCTTCGGTCTTATAACACTCAACAGAAGAAGTTGTCTCGACAATACGAGATTCCAACTCTGCAGAACGCTGTGAGAAAGCTACCACAGAAGCTTCGAACTCTGCTTTTCGTATTACAGCCTCATGAGCCATCACCTCGCATTCAGCATCTACAAGTTTTTGGATGTTTCCTTTTGTTAGATCTTTATAAGATTTGATTGATTCCTCAAGTTCATTCAAAATATGATCCAAGTAGTTGACTCTATCCAGATCACCAATTTTGCAGATGGCTCCAATGATGAAGGAGGAAGGGCCCTTACTGTCTCATAAGGTTGGTCCTTTTCCATGACCATTTGGATTAGAGGCTTTAGTGAAGTAAAGAAAGCATTAGTATAAGCTTCGACAACAGCTCTGTTCATCGCTGAGATTCCTGGGGTAGCTACTTCTATTGGAATTCTTATTTTTGCAGTAACTGGAGGAACTACATATTGTACACCAGGAGACCCGAGTACTGGCATCATAGAAGAACTTCCCTCTCCAGTTTGGGTCCCCATATCCAGGGGAGCCATAGTCGAGCTAAAACTGAATGTGGTCGACGCAGTTTTTGCTAGTGTCCCTACAGGACCCACTATAATCAAGATACACAGTCATTACATATAAATTTCAAGAATTAAGGCAAATAACAAATTAAAATTTTACCTGATCCTGGCAATACATATGGGGTTTCCCAGGGCATATCCAGATCGGAGCGGAGCCTGGCCATGGTAGTTTCGGACACAGCTGCCTGACTACTTCCAGCTTCGGAACCGCCTGAAAAGAAATGGCTGCTTCCAGCCCCTGATTCTACTTATTCAGCTGGGGCAATCTCTTGTGCATCCCTGAATTCAAAAGCTTGATCAGTAGGGGTCTGAGTCTTTACGACAACAGTGTCGGGATTTTCATTATTTCCAGCATCTTCAAGAGCTGTAGTCTGATCTTCGTTATTTTCAAGCTCATCGGTTTTTGGGCTTGGATGCTCCTCCTCAACAACGGGATTTTCTTCACCCTTAACAGTTATATAGCATTCTTTAGTTGGTACCAGTGGGACATCTATTGGAACTGGTTCTTCTTCAGCAGCACTTGCGGAATTATCTCTGATTGACACATCGCTATAGTCACAATCCAGGAGGGCGTCTATCATCTCTCGATCTTCTTGAGAACGAGTAGGAGGTTGAGTGGCCGAAAGATCGGCAGCTCCAGTTTGAGATTCTATAGGAGGCAACTCCTCTTTGGGGGATGTAACCTCTGGGATATTTGGAGTTAGGGATGACAGTGTTACTCCTGCTGCATCCAGTGCAGTTACGAAAATAGTCGTCCGTACAACTCGATATCCTGGGATTTCCTCGGTAGTAACTGAGACTGGAATATCAATTGTTGTAGTCTCTGTAGATGAAAAAGAATAATATCAATATATATTATTCATATCTTAAATTATGCTTAAAAGTATAGAAATTACCTTTTTGAGATAGTGAATCCTTCTGCAAGGATGATGATATATCAAATTCCTTTGGGAGAGAGGAAGCGTCAATTGTTTGACGTTCTGCTCGAGTCACCAGTAAATTTCTTCTGGCCTTCGGTAGTAGAGGTGCTACATGTTCTTCTTCAACGTCATCAAGGTTGTCTTCATCTCGGGCGACTCCACTCTGTTTTGGAATTAAAGGAGTTATTTCTCCCTTCCCAAGGGAGGCCCCAGTATGCATCTGCTTCGACTAGGACCGAGTCATCCTAGTAGTAGGCTGTTCACTAATGACCAAAGTGGTCTCCGTCTTTTTCTTCCTCGGAGCCTTAGGAGGAGAAGGAAGATCATCATGATATGAAGGAGCAGATGAATCTCCAATCTTCTTTTTCTTAAGCCCCTTGGCAGGAGACTTTTCCTTTTGTACTTTTAATGATACGTCCAACGACTCATCGGCAGGGTCTCGATCTTCTGCATCTCTGAACAATTGTACAGTACGGACTCCAGCCTTCGATCACTTATCACTGACAAAGATGTGGCCAGATGAAAGTTTTTGGCAAAAGTGTTTGCCGAAGTATATAAATTCGCGTATGTGTATAACATACGCGGACCCTGAGCAAGATTATAGGGCATGGAGAATATAGCCTTAGTGTCTCTGGCATTATAATATCTCCAAGCCCTAGCACCATCAATCAAGAAACCCTTGGCTTGAAGGCAAGTAGTGGCATTCCCCACGTGCAGCTGGTCATAGCCAAATTGTCGAGCGAATCGACTTGGCAAATATGGTTCTAGAAAACACTCTTCCTCAAATCTATATACTAGGTGAGACGGACAGATAGTCTTCAACCATGCAAAAATAGTTGGAGATAGACGAAGAGGTGCTGCTTCTAAATCAATGAGTTGTGGAGGAAGATTCTCATATCCTGGGGGAGGAGGAACACATTGAAATCTCCATCCAGATCCTCGGTTCAAAGCTCTTCTGCATTCTGAAAGTGCATTTATATTCCATCGAGCATTTGAATAATGCCTAATAAAGTTAACTCCAACTTCACCCATTTCAGGGTCCATCAAGCTGGGATGGTATAGCAATAACCATCCGAACAAATAAGTATATGGCATTTCGGTACGGGAAAAATCCAGTCGAGCATCCTTATTGTGCAGCATAGTGTCAACAAAAGAATGCAGTCCTGCTTTCAGGCGACAAGTCATCGCTGAAAGAATGTCCATCTTGTGGCCAAATACTATACGCACAACGACAAATAATACACCTCGGTGAAATCTATCGACTGCACTGGCCCCAGGAACTACAAACCGTCGCAACCACAGAGAAAGAAAACCCGCCAATTGGGCTTCTTTTGACATGGGTCTGTAACCCTGTGTAGCTCCCCTTCCCGAAAATTTTTGAAATATTTTTTTTTATTATTTATCTGATTTAAATGGTTATTTTCTTGAATTTTATAAATAATTATTTAGTTAATTATTACGGTAGATGACTTTAACCATGGTTGAGTTTTGAAGTACAAGACGACTAGGAATCATGGCACGGATAGTGCAGTGGCATGCTTTGACTAGTGTTTAGCCATGGTAGGGGAATGCCGAGCCATAGGTGTGTTCTGACCAAGAAAACCATGCCAAGTTGCGAGTTAATCCCTATAAATGATTTAGTTAGTTATTTATTAATCTTATGAATTTCAGGAAACCCGATACTGCCAAACTTGCCCGGACTTAACCGAAACCAAGGCCAGTCCATGTAGTCGGATATTGTGACCAAATACGTCCATGTAGGTGCTCTTTATGTAAATTTTGTATTTCAAATGGGATAATATATATGTTGTGATACAACTGTCACCTATATGAAAAATGTGTTATTGATATTGAATTAGTATGTTAATTTATAAAATGAGGAACATCCTCCTTATGATATTTCTAGATTTCTAGGATTGTATACCATATATATATTTATTACTTGTGCATGTGTATAATATCATTCTAGATATGTGTATATAAAAAATACATGAAACTATGTTCTAATATATATATATATATATATATATATATATATATATATATATATATATATATATATATATATATATATATATATATATATATATATATATGGATTTAGTTTATATAATTATAAATATATTTTTTCTTAAATAGCTATGGTATAAATTATTTATACACATGAATATTAAATTCAATGTAATATATGTATGTACTTACATACTAAATATCGTATATTTATATATGCATTGTGTGCATATATAGGTATGGTTATTATTGTGTGTGTGTGTGTGTGTCTATATATATATACTTTTTTTTTTGTCTATATATATATATATATATATATATATATATATATATATATATATATATATATATATATATATATATATATATATATAACTTAGGCATAAGGAAAAAGAATATATGAAAGGGAAACATGAGCACATGGGCCAAAGCCCTTCGCTAAGATCAGCTAAACCCAGGAAGCCGACCCCTCCTTTTGGAGCCAAACCGAACATTTATATGTAAATATAGATCGAGAGAAAGCGAGAGAGAGAAGGAGGAAACCCGAACCCTAACTTCCCCCCTGCTTCGCCAACCCCTGGGCAGCGGCCCTGACTCCCTAGCGACCAACCCAGCGGTCGCGTGCCGTCGTACGAGCGCCGGAATCGGCCGTGTACGCGCGGACAGCGGCGACAGCGACTACAGTAATGCCAGCCAGGTAAAACACTTCCTCTCATGTTTTATTCTCGAATATTCAACCGATTTCAAATCCTTAAATTCCTACATGTAGCCCATATAACCCTCTAGAGATCCTAATGAATAGATTCCAACGGGGTCGATCCATCGATTCACAAAATCGACACGAACTTGGAAGAAAAATCGTTCTTAAACAATTTTAGGACAGACTAAATGCCCTACTTTGCACCCAATTTTCTTCCGAACCATACCCGATTTCAAAAACCTATCTGAAGACATTTGTTGAAAACATCGCAACCTATTTTGTATTTTCGAATTTCATTAATTATATACAGAGAAAATAGTTTTCAAATTCGAGAATTTATCTATGTAAAAAACAGTTTAGAAATTTTAAAAACCTCTGATACCACGTGCGTCCTGCCAATCCTGGCGACGTGGTCGCGAACCGAAAGCATCAAAATGTGCGTAATATCTTCGCGGACGTGTGGGCTTTGACGGAATTTAAATTGGTTGCGTGTGTGCGACGAATTTGATACGTATCCGTCGAAATTCACCGTATCGGCCTATGTGCAAAATTTTCAATTATTTTGTGCACGCTCGTCAAATCAAATCAAGACGAAACTTGCGCCAGCAGGACTGTATCATTTTTTTGATCCTGTATGCCAAGTTTGGTCCAATTCTGAGACAGTTGACCGGATTGCCATTTTGCGGGCCTCACGATCCAACTCAACGGGCAATTTTGTGCACGGTCCGCCGGAATCCAACTTCGGACATGCGGTTGGGATCGTATTAGAAAACCGGACATGTAGACATAGTTTGACGACTTTAGAGACCATAGACTCTAGCACTCTTTTCGGTACAAAGCGGGTCCAATGGCAGACACCGTTTTGATCCGAAATTACCGTTTTGCCCCTGTGTCCAGAATTGGACTTAAGGACAGGCAATTCTAGATAATTTGACTATTCTGAAAATGTTGATACTGTTTATTTCAGCATCCGAAGACTTTTTGCATGTGTTGACTAGTGGCTCTTTGAGTGGTATAGTATTATCGGTTTCACAAGCACAGGACCTCAGGCAAGTACATCTCTGATAGTTTTCGTATTTGATTACCTCTATACTTTCTGTATTTAATAATAATTTACATTGATATTCTATTAGTTCTTGACACACTTGTCACACGAGATAGTAGTTATGGATTCTTGCATGTTGTTCGTGACCAATATATTTTCGTGTTCGTGACCTGTTTGAATCCATGGGTACTAGCCGGGCGGGAAAGTACATTAGTAGACATGTAAACATACCCAGAAATATCCCATGATGACTATTTGTAAATAATAGCAGCTGTACACGATACGTGCAGGGTGCCGGATTTACCCCTTAGTCGTTTACATGTCGAAGTGTATTTCAAATCACTTGTTAGATATAGTTTTGTTACATTACAGTTTTCTTGTCATTATTTGTCTTGTGTACCATGTCTTTCTGCTTTTACTCGTATGATTCCTGCCATGATTCTCTATTTATCCCTTATCATGTATCTCAGTATTATTACAGATTTATGGATTTTGTCATTTATTGATTCTGTTGTGAGAATGTACTCGTTCCATTCCTGACTGGAAACCAACATTTTTCAGGTTAGCTGTGTCTTCACTTAGCTTTGGGAGATATGTGTGTACTTGCAGACAGAAACCTAGAAATAGATAGTAATTGTATCATTTTTATTAATTATGAGAACTTTATATTTTTTTTAATTATAAATATTGTAAATGTTGTAATCAAATTTAATAATGTGAATGAGAAATAAATGTATATTTTTGCAATTTTGAGCATATTGGCCGTGACAGCATTCTACCGTCGACTCTGCGACGTAGGCTGGCTTGGACACGTCTCGTATCCGAAAAGCGGGTGCGAGTCGTGACAAGTTTTTGTGGTGGCCCATGCAGGTCAGTCTTCGTAAATTGTGCGAACTCGTGGTAGTACCATATTAGTCGTACTACTGCGAGCCTGCGACTAGGAAATGCTCATTCATATTAGGAATAATTTAAATTTAGGAGGATGACTAGGACTAGAAGTCCCATATTCAATTTGACAGTTGGGTAGTTAAGGTTGCTACATAGGCCTCATCGAATCCTAAATCCTATTAGATAATTTTCATAGAAGGATGCACTACTGTATTCTGATTCGATAGTATTTCTAAAGTGAGTAGATTCGTAACCCCTCTTTCTGAAAGCTTGGAAAATATTCTTTTATTTATTTGTTTGAATTAAAATGTGATTTTAGAATTTTATAAATATTTAGTATAGACGGCCTTAGTCACGGTTAAGTTTTGGAGTGAAAGATGACCAAGAATTTTGGCACTGAGAGTGTGGTCGAGTGCCTTGACTAGTGTTCTAACTATGGTAGAGGAGGCCGAGTTATAAGTGTGCACTAACTAAGAAAACCAGTCCAAATCGTGACATAACCCTAGGAATAATTTAATTACTTATTATTAGGATTATTGGCTTTTAGAAGACCTGGTTGCTCCAAACTAGCCCGAACTCAACCCAAGTCCTGGTGGTCATGTAGTGCGACCAACGTCGTCCATGTAGATATATAGATGTGTATATTGGTAGTCCATTTCTAGTATTGTGAATAATTTCTATAAATTATATATTGAATATAATATATATATTATTGCTATTTAAATTTATATTTTACTTGGAAATATGATAACCTTCTCTTAGAATGATATTGTGAGATTTTTGGAATTTACTTAGGCCATACATATATACTTGTGTATAAATATATTCATAATAGGTAGACATAGTATTTTTTTACATATTTTTCCCTCGATCTTGAATATTAGATAAACATAAATTTAAGTTTATGTTTCTTTTGCCTTCGGTCATTTTCTTCCTAATCATGATCATTTGTACGACTTTATCCTATGTCTTTTCTAAACATCGTCGTATCATAAGTTCGTATCACTTATATTCTTTTCCTAGGATCTAAGGAATTATTTTTAAAATAACTTCTCCCTCAATTGTCTATTAATCTCAAGTTAAATATTTGGATTCAAAAGTTTTTCGCTCAAACGTTAAATATTGAATATCCATGAAATAAGGGTTATAAGATTTTTACTTATCTTGCCTTCGACCATGTCCTTCCTAATCAATCGTTTAAATTTTTAAAAAACTGATACCTCCCCTTCAAGGATGGATACGTACACTTTCCTATAATGATCAATTTGTTCAAATTTTTAGCTTTCGCCATCATGGTCAATTTGTTTCAGGATTTTTGAACCTCCATTGAGATTTTAAGGATGTAGTTGAAAGGATGATCGGTGACTTATGATGGCAGACAGCAGCGCACTGTCGCCACTTATTTGACTTATGGAGACTGTGGGTTCACTGCAGCCAGCAGTGCACTGGCGAGGCATGAACCCTAAGTTGAAGTAATCTCGAGTAAGTATAAGTTATCGAATGTTGTCAAAGCTATATCTTGGTCGTCCTATCTTCGTCTTTAAGATGTTATGTCCAGATTGGATAGAGTTGATAGGGTATTTGTTACCGTATCCTTGCCTGAGTCGTAGAATCAAGAGTTTATTGTAGCTAGCTGTACACTGGCGAGACATAAATTCTCGGTAAAGTGACTTCGATTATGTTTACGATTTTCAAATACCATAGGGACTACGTCTTATTGGCATATGACTATTAAGTTTTCAAACTGATTTGTGCTTATTCCTAGTCACAATCTTCTCAATAAACCGGTAATTCTCCCTTCTTTTTTATCCTTTTATTTTTCAGATTGTCATCTTTTAATATAATTTTGACTGGATTCCTAAACCTATCTAGATTTTGATTCTAAACCCGTACCTAAATAATTATGGATAAATATTTTAAGCATTTTTGGATTTGATCATCCTTGAACAATTTCGATCCTGACAAGACTCCTTTTATTATATTTTGATCGAGTCAATCCGTATCTTTTCCTAGGTTTGATTCTATGATCATGCCTACACAATCGTTCCTGTTAGAACGATTTCGTATGGATCACCCTTAAATACTTTTTGATCACGACCAAACTATTCGACTATATTTCGATCGTACCAATTCGTCTGTCATTCTAGAATTCAATTCCATGATCGGGCCTAAATAATTTTTTTCAACTAGTTGTTCGTACCAAGATGATTTTAAATATTAGACCATTTTTATCGAGACTAAATCATAACCGTGTCTATAATTTCAACTAAATCATAGCAAAGGTTATACTTTCATTCCAACTACGGTCACGACTATTTTGATCATGATCATGCTCGTGCCGACTTTCTATTTTCACCCTGCTTGGATGACTTGCACGATTAGCCTTGATCGTGACTGCCTCTTAAATGCGACTAAAATCCTGTTTAGATTTCATCGAGAACCTTGGCCATTCCTTAAAAAGCTGATAATGACTCAACCATACTGACCATAGATTGTGTAACGTCCCAGACCCAGAATACTGGAGAGCGGGGGCATACATAGCCAGCTACGTATATTGAAATAGAATCCACCTCGCTATATGGTCACGGCTGTTTAGATACATTAGGGTTTAACTACAAGTCATCAGTCTCTTATGGTCATGAACAAACCTATTATCTCAATCTCAAGCAAGAAATAACATTTACAAGATGTTAGAGCATCAAATATACAATAGTAAGGCGTCCCATACATTACATATTTGGATGATCATGAAGCTAGTCGTACAAAATGTGAAGACTAACAAGAGTTTTAGTCATACATGATCAACCCTAGGATTTATCAATCATGTTACAGCCCGTAGGCAGACAGTAAGTAAAGTGCAATACGAGATAACACATGCTCGTCGGCTAAACGCCTCAAAGAATATTTTTATAATAAAGTGGGAGAACAAAAGGGAAACCCACTCGTTGCCTTGGTTACGCCTGATGGTCACCATCTGGCTGGAAAATAGGGAGATCCTTTGGTGCTATTCCGGTATCTGGCCATACAAAACCAGCTGGGTCAAATCCCAGAAAGAGCAAGTGCCACAAAGGAGGCTTCACTTAAGAACTAAAACCAGCAATTAGCACAAAACAGAACTTATAATAAAAGACTGGAAATGTGGAAAATTATGATAATATACGATAAGATAACCATAGGATTGTTCAGATAACCAAGTTATAACCCTTAAACCAAACAAGGACCGGGGTTGTAACCCTTCGTCTGAACGGAACTTGGTTTCCCACCATTTATCGATAAGGTAAAACACAATCAATTAGGTCATGTTAAAATCTTGTACAGGATCAGGGCAAGACTAGGCTGGGTCAGACTCCATCCAATCAATCACGGCCAAGCAATGAGTACGACTTGATACTTTAACTAACTAGGGTTATCACAGGCCTAGTTTCTAGAAAGATGCAATGAGATATTCAAACAACCACAAGCCCTGCAGACCATCCAGGTTATCTAGGTCGAATATCCGTTCATAAAGGGTGCAACACATGACAGTGTGCTGAAAATGTGCCCTACTCGTCGGCAGGCTACAAGTCCACTTACGCGCCCAGATAACGGGATTGCCTGTAGCTGGAAAATCTCTTCATGACTACTGGGTTATTCTAGTTATTAGCCTTAGTCAATTTCAGTAGGTACCCCTGACCGTGGTACTCAGGGGTCCCTGCCCTAGACATGATACGAGACAAAACTGGTTCACTTGTACAAACACAATCATCCACGGTGTCCAGACCATTCATTCTTGTCATGTCATGCTAGCCGTCGCAACAGCATTCAATAGTTCCCATCAGGCTTGCTTGTTATGTCTTGTCAAGTTATGTCATGCCATGTCAATTCACTTGTTATACCGTGCCATGTACAATTATCAGTCCAGTCATGTCAATCAATTCGTGATTAACAAGTTCATGACAAAAGGCGTAAGAATATAAAAGGGCAACGGGGTACGCCATAGGGACTCAAAGTCTCTACGCGAACAAGAGTACGCTAGGCCAAATAGACCCCAAGCGTAAAACAGCTCTACGCGGGCAAGACCTAAGGATAGGCAGCTTTATGCGAGCAAGAGTATGCGTGATCAAGACCAAGAAAAGACCGCTTCTACGCGAGCGGGAGCCCTACGCGGGAGGGAACTCTACGCGGGCAAGGCTCTACGCATATCAAGCACCCTATGCAAGCAGAACTTTATGCGCATGGGCACCCAAGTGAAACTCTACGCACGCAAAGCTCTACACGAGCGAGGGAGAGTCTACGCGAGCGAGGCTCTACGTACGGGGCACTCTATGCTAGCGAGACTCTACGCGGCAGGAGAATACGCGAGCGCGAGTCTACGCGAGCGGGAAGGCCCCTGCGTAGAGTTCAAGTAAACTCGACGTATAAGCGATTACACTGGCACGCAAATGCGTGTGCGTAAAGGGGTAAATAATACGCGGGCACGTAAAACGTGTGCGTAAAAAAGGAGAGGGCTAAATGACACGCTGGCACGTAAAACGTGGACATAAAACTAAAAGCTACGCTAACACGTAAGAACGTGTGCGTAGGACTTCATCTTCTCCCCAAGGCCGGTACAAGCAGGCGTAAAAGCTCAAAAAAGCCTCATCTCGGTCGAGTCTCGGTGAAATCTAGCCGTTCAAGAGCCAAACTTGCGTAACATCAGAATGCCTTCTACATAGAACTTTTAGTTTTCAAAAATGAGCAAGTTTAGTAGATCAAAACCATGAAAATGAAAGAATGCTAAAACCTAGATCTACAAAAATCTATGCATCAAAATAAGAAAAGCCAAGTTCTAAAGTAGTTTAAAATCAGGTAAGGAAGCTAAATGATCCATAAAAGCATGGTGTTCTCTTGTGATAGCAAGTTGCACTTGCCTACGGTGGTGTGGGTGGAGAAGGAGATGAGGAAGAAGAAGAGAATTGGAGTAAATAAGTAATGAATGAAGAGAGAGAATGGTGGTTGGATTAATAAACGAGGGATGGTGGTAGGTAGGGGTTTACATATCAACCCAAATCGAGCCCAACCAAGCCGAACCCAACCGAACCCAATGCAGGCCAAGGCCAGGATAAACCTGTAAAACCCCTTAATTTCTACTATGATTTTTTTTGTAAATTAATTTGGAATCAACTTTTATTTTCTAAATTTTAAGTCGCGTACGAGTTCATAATTTTTGTATTTGTACGTAGCATGCGAAATTGCGAGACGATATATGTTTTATATACAATTATTTTTAAAAGATTCCTTTGCATAAAAAATAAGTATTTATTTGTCGCGTCGCGATTGCCAAAATTTATTTTATTAAAAAAAAGGACAATTAATTATTTTATTGGTAATTTAGAAAAATATGATTTATGTAAATATTCTATTTAGGAGGTACATGAAATTTAATTTCGTGTATATTTTAGTTTTCAAAAACCTAATTATTATATTCAATTACAAAATAAAGTATTTCAAATATTTAAATATTTCTTATAATTTTTGAAATTAATTATTACCATTATTTTATTATTTTGAAAAAGATATTTTAAATATTGTTTGATTTCATATTTAATAAATTGCGATAATTTAAATTGGAAAAGATTTTATTGACTTATAGCTTTAAATTTAAAAATGGTTTTAAACGAGTTTAAATGAATTTAAATTAATATTATTATCTAATAGAGGGATTTAAACAATCCCAATCCTTATCCTAACGGGAATTCCCACATCCTATAAATAGGCAGGTACTCCTCCATAATTCTCTCCACAACCAAATTTTCCACCCCATTGTGTATCGTGTCCGTGCATCCCATCCACTAAATTTTT
Source organism: Iris pallida (assembly GCA_029216955.1). Lineage (NCBI taxonomy): Eukaryota > Viridiplantae > Streptophyta > Magnoliopsida > Asparagales > Iridaceae > Iris > Iris pallida. The sequence goes on from JANAVB010034087.1 coordinate 54,013, forward strand.
TCCAATACAAATACATCATAATCTCGTTCCGTGTCCGACAACCCCGGACACCGACCCGTTCTGTGTCTCGTAGGGCACGTGTACAGACTCCAACCACCTCGTGTAGGGACACATCCCGGACACGACGGCTGCCTACAACCCAGCAAATTCTACGGCACAAACACCGCTCATCATTGCAACCATCAGCCCCGCCTTCACCGTGCCCCGTCCCCGATCTCTCGGCCGGCCCGTACAGCTCCACCACCATCTCCTCGCCTCCGTAAACCGACAATTCGGCCACGACAATCTCGGCCAGCACCGCCGCTGCCGGTCATCATCATCCCCACAACCACCATCGCCGTTCCCGGCCAGCGCCGCCCACAAGTCCCATCAACCACCGTCCCCCACAAGAGAAAAAAATATATAAAAACCCTAAACCACCCTTACCTCCACCGGCCGTCTTGTCCTCCGCCCAAGTCCGACCGCCGGCGTCCTCCTCCAGCCGTGCCTCCGCGCGTGGACCACCGTCGGCGCTCTCCGCCTCCACCAAACCCTCTGCCGCCTTTCTCCTATCGTGGCAGCGCCTTGCCGCCGCCCGCACCAGGCGGGTCCAGCATCGCCGCAGCCGAGCAGCGCCCCCTTATCGAGCGCAACCACCGTGCGCGCGTCTCCCACCGAAACCCTCTTCGCCGGCGCTCCTCTCCAGGCCGCCCGCCGCTCCTCCCATAGAGCCCGTAGCCGCGTCCTCTCTGCTCCCCGTGCCTCCGCCAGGGATCCATCGCTCCAGCCGCGCCCCCATCCTCTTCCTCCTCCGCAGCGCCGCGGCGCCGCCCGCCGCTCCGCCTCCTCCCCTCTGTGAGTTTTTTTTCCCACCTCTCTCTCTCTCTCTCTCTCTTATTATGAAGAATTGGGGGGATGGCCGAATGGGTTTTTTAGGGATTATGTATTAGTATGTATTATTATTATTATTATTATTATTATTATTATTATTATTATCAGTATTATTATTATATTTATTATTACTGTTAATAAGGTTATTATTATTATTATTATTATTATTATTATTATTATTATTATCATCATCATTTATTAAATGGTGTCATACTTATCCATTATTATTGCTATTATTATTATTATTATTATTATTATTATCATCATTATTATAATTATTATTAAATTATTACTTTTAGAAATTTTGTATTATTATTATTTTTCAACTACATGTGTAGAGTAGATGATAGAGTTATATAGGTAATTTCAAATATTCAAAATTTTCCTAAAATATTTTCTGGATTTATATATATTCATTGAAATATTTTTGACTAATAAAACATAGATGTCTACCAAAAATTCTACTTTTACAAACTTATATCTAAATACGATTTTTGATTTATCAAAGTATTTAATAAAAGTATTTCTCAAATTAATTAATATACATAACTAATTTTCAAGTATTTACGTAAAAATTATTTTAACTCATAAATTATACTTTTCAAACATTATAAATATTTTCTAATATAAGTATTTACTCTCCGCAAATTCTCTTCGAATTATCCCCATTGCTCATGACTAATCGTGTGTCGTATCTTCTCATGACTTCGAACCCCTTACATACTGGCCTTGGCAATTGAACATGACTTGTTGAATCATTGCACCCCACCAGGCGTTACATCAGGCAAGACACCTTGCCTTTACTGTTTAATATTCTTGCTCAATATCATACATGCTTTTTCTTTATGTTGTTCTTTAAAAATTATATATATATATATATGCAAATTATTATATTTTATGCAATTGGCTTAGAGTTAAGGGACCACCGTATGTTTAGTGCATCTCATAAACTGTCACGATATGCCACGGATTGTGTGTGAGTTGTGAGTCGCACATAGATGCGGACTTGCGTGCTGACTGATCATTGGTGCGTACAGGCCGTGCGTTAGGATATAACTGTTAATAGATTATGTAGAAGACTTGACAGTTATTAAGGATTAAATAGTGTCGTGGAGTCGACACATGTATAGTATCATGGGGAGGGGGGAGACAGTTATTAGCGTAGGGGCTACATGTTCAGTACACAGATAGATTTGGGCCGATAGTGTCTCGTATTAGCGCTACTTACAGTCCCGGGGCCGATAGTTCTCGTATGAGAGCTACTTTCTGCCCATGGTCGATAGTGTCTCTTATGAGCGCTACCTACTATCACTCTCTCTCCATCTATGCTGAACACCTAAGCTCCTGCGTAGAACATTGTCTTCTCAAAGTGTATATCACATAGAATGGTTAGGAACCTTTACGCATGTATATTTTCTATTGAGCTCTTACTATTCAGTTTATGGCATGATATTATGTGTCTTGTTACGTCCCTCTGAGGACCTTCTAGCCAAGGCCGTGATCTTCCCCATTTCTCGAAGATGATTGCTCTTGGTTCGTTTTATCATTTTGTCGTTCGCTTTCTTGTACATTTATATCATTAAGTTAGTTGGTAGTAGACTTTGTCGCCGCCCAACGATTGTACCATAACTGTTCAAGTTGATTCTATCTTTATTTTATTATATATTTGTGGATGAGATTTAGCATGTCTTGGTTCTCTACATTTTACAGCTTATGTATTTATACGAGAATTCCATACATTGGAGTATTTTTCGTATATCTACAACTGGCATGTCTATGTACTTAGTCCTACGTATTTTGGGACTGGGGCGTTACATGTTTTTGTGGTGGCCCATGCAGGTCAGTTTGTCACTTCGGTTACGTAATTGTACCGATGTGAACCTACAATATAGGATTAGAATCTAGTAATCTCATCTACATACTTGATCACCTTCCTTGACCTTCCTTGATTTCCATATTCTGACTCCCGTGGCTTCCCTTGATTTTTGCATCTTGCTTGAACTCTTTCTACCAACACCCTATCATCTCGTGCTTAAACATGGTTAGAAAGATGACTACACTACTATATACTTATTGGTCAACCCTACGGCCAGAAAGATTATATTGACAAATAATATCCATTGAGGTTATATTTGAGTATAAAGACATTTATTTTTCCTAGAGATATGATCTTAAGGATTGGTTAATTTTAAGTTGGGTAGTAGCATATTACCGCCTTCAAAGGATAGTTAGAATTTTAATATTACAAGGTGGTATACACAAGAGGATAGCTAGATCGAGAAAACAAATTTTGAATTACGAATTTTTTGAAATGGTGAAATAGTTATGATTTATTAGGGATGTGAAATCAATTGAGAAATAACTTAAGTTTTTATTGTGACGCATGATTTACGGTTAACTTTAAAAGTTTGGATTGTAATATTATAAAGTTTATCTCAAGGTTATTTAAGGAGTTTTAATTATGATTTTTAGGCAACTAGAGAAGACGAAAGTTTGGTTTGAGAGAGCTTGAGGTTTAAAAATTGAGTCGTACGATTTATAAGTTTATTTAATTTTGAGTTGAAGAAATGATGGAGGATATGAAAGCGACTTTGAAGGAAAAATTTAAATTTTAAACTGTGTCATATGATCTATGATTTAAGAAGTTATTTAGATTTCGAGTTTAAAGGCCTTGATTATGGATATTTAAATTTTGGTAAAAAAAAGATTTAATTTGTGTCACATGATTTGCGATTAATGAAATAGGTTAAGAGTTTATCTCGATGTACCTTTGAGAATTTGGAAAATTTTAAAAGTGATGGCTTATTATGAAAAGTTAGTTGTGCCGCATTAGATATGATGAAGGATTTTGTCACGACCCGCACCCGGATATACGGATACGAATACGTGGGCCACGCCCAGCCTACGTCGCAGTATCGACGGTAGAACGCTGTCAAGTATACTATACTAACTACAACATCTAAAGATCCATAACTAGAAATGTACTCATGTCACATCACGAAAACTAAGGAAGATAAGACAAGAAATAATAACAATATCACTAGAACAACTATAATCTACAAGGATCATAAGACAGGAAAATAAAGAATGAACAACAAAACTAACTAAGGATAACTACCAGGCAACTCACATAGAAGAATAGTGAGATCCACCTCAGCTAGCAACATCATGAAGTCCAAATACTGAGGGCACAACTACTCCTAAAATTTTGTCAACATATCCAATCAGGATGGAACGAGCACAAATCTCAAATAACAGTTCTAATTAGACGATATTGAACACGTAGCAGTAGATAGAGAGAATATACAAGAAATTATGAAATGTACATGTGAGTATCATGGCAAGGTAAGCTGTAAATCTAGAGCTAGAACAAGGCAAGTAAAAATAAGCATGGCATGTACAAGAATCAAGAATCATCTATCTAGGTGTGTGAGTACTAGTTTCAACATGTGGCCGGCTTGGGTCTGCACAAGGTCTAATGATCCGGCCAATCATACGTGGAGTGTAGGATTGGCTATTCAACAAGGTCTACAAGAATAAACAAGGTGGATAATGACCACACATATACACTAATACTTCCCGTCTCCGACTAGTATAGTGGATCCAACCATGACACATCATGACACGCGATTCTCCGAGAGGGTAGCTAGCCTTCGCAGGAATCGTGTCTATACAATGCACAAGGAACAAGAAAGACTTGCACAAGATATACCAAGGAGAGCGAGGAATAATATCTCATGACGGGATCCAGGAAAATACCAATCCGTGTGAACAATGTGTCAAGAGAACAAGGGTATCTATACTAAATACAAGAAACATAAACGATATCATAAAACAGAAATATTATCAGAGAATGTACTCGCCTGTGATCTGGTGGAATATGTCAATTGGTCCAAGAACAGTGCCTCGAGGACCTATAGGTGGAATACTGTATCAATATAAGGGTTTGGAAGTAAAATCAAGTCATACTAAGTCAAACTAGGTCACTAGAAGTCAAACCAAGTCAAACTAGGTTACTAGAAGTCAAACCAAGTCAAACTAGGTCAATCTAAGTCAAGGGTTGACTTACAGTTGACTTCTGGTCAACTGGTCAACTCTGGTCAACCCTAGGTCAACTCTAGGTCAAACTTGACTAACGTTGACTAACAGTTGACTTTGGGTCAACTGGTCAACTTCGGTCCAGTTCTAATCAATTTTATGCTACGGTTGACTTTGGCCAAAATAGTCAACTGTGGTTAACCAGGGTCAAAATAGTCTAACCTAGGTCAAATGTTGACTCTACTTCGACGTTCAGTCAAAGTAGTCAACCATGGTCAAACAGGGTCAAAGCTGTCTCTATAAACATCTACAAGATCAACTTATGAATTTCAGTGATTAGAAATTACTGAAATCGACGGGACTCCAAAACAACCCAAAGGAGAAAATATTATAATAATAGGATGATACAAAAAGGGAAGAAATCTACAGATGTTGTCGGATGGTGAAACAACCATTACCAACGTGTCCAGAATGGTCAAATCAGCTAGGATAGCCTGTCCATAAGTCCAATTTGGACACAGGGGCAAAACAGTAATTTTGGGCCAAAGTGGTGTCCGCCGTTGGACACACTTTGTACCAAAAAATGCGCCAAAATAAAAGTGCACAAAACCTAACAAATTATATGTCCACGAATTTAGAATGATGATACGAACCCAACGGTATATTTAGAATTGGATTCCGTTGACCCGATCTCAGATTGGTCCGTTGACCCGGATATTGGAATCCGATTTGCACGGAAAAGTGTGTCGGAGCCAATGTCCTCAAAACTCAGCAAATTATATGTCAACGAGTCCAGAATGACGATACGAACTCAACGGTATATCCGGAATTGGATTCCGATGAGCCGAACTCAAAATGATCCGTTGACCTGGATATTGGTATCTGACTTGCACCGAAATGCGTGCCGGAACCAATGTCCACTAAAACCTAGCAAATTATATATCAACGAGTCCAGAATGACGATACGAACTCAACGGTATATCCAGAATTGGATTCCGATGAGCCGATCTCAAATTGACCCGTTGACTCAGAAAGTGGGACCCGATTTGCACCGAAATGCGTGCCAGGGCCCACGTTCTCCAAATCAAGCAAACTTTATATGAAAACATACCAGAACGACGCCACGAGACTACTGGTGGTGTCAGAAATTGAATCCAGAGTCCCGGGTTCAAAAATAGAATTTAACAAGTGCAACACTAAGAATTCGAACGGCCAACTTTGGCGTCGAATTCGACCGACCTAACAAGCTCAAACTGAAATGAAATCTAAAGGGGGCAGGAAGAGGGTTATACCAGCTGTGCACCGGAACTGGTAGCACTCAAAACGGAGCTGCGACGACGAAGATACGAAACTCGCAAAGTTGGCGTCACGAAACTGTCCAAAAATAGTTCAAATTAAAACGTCAACTTGGTGGCCAGTTTTGAGGTATCAAACGACGAAATTAACGGGCGAAATTTGAGGGGAGTGAAGGTGGATATACCGAGATTGAGATGGAGCAAAGAAATTGCCGATCCAACGGTCGAATTGTCCAAAAAATTAACACGAAGTTGCTATCCCGAGACACAAATTTTGTGTTCCGTTCCCGCGCGCGTCACGGCGGGATCTCGTGCCAAATGCACGGATAGCCTGTTTCCCGCGTCGGGGACGACGGAGGCGGCAAGGGAGGCCTCACCCGAGGTCGCCCGGCCATGGGGGGCCGGCCACGGCCGGCGGCGACGGCGCTGTACAGCGCGGCCTGCCGGTGCGCGCACGGCCTGCCGGTGCGCGCACGGCCTGCCGGTGCGCTAGGCCTGCCTGTGCGCGCTGTTGTCGCAGCCCCGGCTGCGAGTTGCTGCTGCTGTTGCGTGGCTGCACTGGCCGCGGCGGTCGTCGGCCACACGGTGGCACGGCCACGACGGCAGCTGCCGGGCGGGGGACGGCAGCGAGGAGGTAGGTGATGGAGATGATGATGAGGTGGTGGTGTTGATAGTAGATGGGGATGGTGGTGATGGTTTTGAATGAACAAAACAACAACAAAAAATAAATAAATAAGAATGAGGAGATGAAGAAAATGTGAAGAAGAAGATGAAGGAGTTGAGGAGGGGGGTGTTTGGCCATGTGGAGCTGCTGCTGTTGCAAATTTAAAAAGAGAGAGAAAGAGGTGAGTGAGAGAGAGATATGTGTTGTGTGTGTGTGTAAATTAAAGGGAGGAGAGAGAGAAGTAATATTTTAGAAAAGAGGGGGGGTGCTGTCCTGTACGGGAAGGGGGGTTTGTGTGTGATGGAGAGAGGGGTGAGGTGTGAGTGATGAGAGAGAGATATGTATATATATATATTGTATATATATATATATATATATATATATATATATATATATATATATATATATATATATAAGAAAGATATTTTAGTGAGAGAGAGGGAATAGATATTTTTTAAATAGGAACAAATAGGAAAATTATGTAGGGTATTTGGACAGTCATGAAAGGACAATATAGAGCTTGGGCTCGGGTCCGGTCGAGCCGGGTCGGGTCAAAATCGGACAGGAGGCAATAATTGAATTAAAATGGGTATTTAAAATCATGGGCAAATAAGTAGTATGCGGGGGCTCAAATAAATGGGATACAAGTGGCAGGCGGGTTGTAGGCTTCATGTGGGCCATGTCCATATTTGGGGTCGACTAAGTTGGGTCGATGTCGGGTCCCGAAATTAAATTGGAATTTAAATCAGGTTTTACGGTAGATAATTAATTGGCCTAATTTGAACCGAAAGTTGTGCGAAGGAAATAGATAACAAAATGGAGTGTATGAGTGGGACACGAAGATCATGGGCGAAGAGCGTCTCGAGTAGATCAGGTATGACAAGTTGGTTCCGAGAAAATGACTGGTCTAGTGCTCCTAAATTAAAAGTCATGGTAACGTACTTATGAGGATCAAGGAAAAGAGTGGGAAATCAATTATTAATTAAATGGTCTAAATTGACCCGATCTTGTGCAAAGCAAAAAGAGTACAAGGGAACAAGTTTGAGTGGGATACGATATAACATGAAGATAATCTCGTCTACTACAAACTTCAAGAAGGAAGTTTCCAGAGACTAGCATCTCTGATGCTCTAGAAATCTAAGTCACGGTAAAGAGCATTAAATCAAATAATAAACAAATAATAATATCTATTGCAATAATTTATTTATAAAATTAAAAAAATAAGCCCTAAATTCAGGGGCTTACAATTTGGAATTTAATTAAAAGAAATTAAACTTTAAGTTATGATTAAATACTTGATGGAGTATTTTGAGATTTTATTTCGAAACTGTTGAGGAACTTGAAATTTGAAATTAGATCATATATTGGTAGAGGACCAAGAAGCAAGCAAGTCACCCTAATGGGATACAAGTATTCCTCATTAATTGCCATGATAGTTGTATGTACTCGAGTGTAGTTGGTCATCTGCCAAATCATGTGGTTATATTTCAATCTTTACTCACTCGACCTTCCTTCAAATCTAGATCTTTTATCGTGACCATCTAATTGTTTATAAATGATTAGCATCTTACCCTTGACCATGTTCCATCTAAGAGACTGTCTCCTCTCTAGAAACTGTGTCTCTAACTTATTTTACCTTGAACTATGAGATTCCTAATTATCTTTATTTCGTGCTTTAACCTTTTACTTTTGTGCATTAACTAGTACCTTATAAAAACCCACTTTCTATTTTGATCATTTGGCGTACCCTATCATGACTTTGATATTTGGAGCACAATATTAGACTTTTTCACAAATTTCATATGTAAGACCTAGACGAGCTCACTTTCATGTAGGTATATTGTGTCCCACCAAAACATGTTCCCTTGTACTCTATTTTTATGATACGACTTTCGAGTCAAATTGTCTAGATATAAACCCTTCCAACATTGTTGTCCTTTCGGACTTCGATTAGAGACCAAATCATGACTCAAAACTTTCGACCCAATAATGATTGTGATCTACTTAAAATTTTTAAATGTTCAACATTGTATTTTATCTTGATTGCTTGCCCTTATCTTGATTTTATCTCGAATTACTCCTTACTCTTCATATAATATTTGCAACCCTTACTCTCCCTTCCAATTAAATTACTTCATTCATATTTCACTATGATTCTTCCGTAGTATGTGCAACTTTGTTTGGATCGTGGCACTCTTCCGTATACATGGCTAAAGTCGAAAATTTGATAGAGGAGATTAATGGTATAGCTTGATAAGATGGTTACACGATTACGAGATATGATCTGACTAAGATGAAAAGGGTGGAAATGTGATTAAGACTTCTCTAAAAAAAAAGGAGAAGTTGTTTTGATGTTACTAATTTCCAAGGTTACTCAAAGGAGTGACAATGAAAAAGTTTAGGGTTCTTGAGAATTTAGCGAATTAATTGCTATAATAATTATGAAGGTGATTTTCAATATATGAGAAATTTTCTTAGGTTGGAAATTTGATGAATGACAAAATCAGTGTGAAAATATCTATGCATGATATAAAAAAAAAGAGTTGATGACAAAAGGTATAGTTATGAAGTTAAAATCAAAAGAGGGTATACTTTTGATTAACAAGTCACTTTACGGGATTTACTAAAATTAAAAGACGAACTTTTTTCGATACTTACGGATATATTCACATTGATAAATAGGTACAATTTTGTAATAAGAAGATTTTGACTTTTACATGGACTAAAGGTTTTCAATTTTGATTTTCAAGGAAATTATAGCTTGGGGAGACATACCTGCGAGATGGTATATTAAAGTTTTGGAATTTAAAGTTTCGGACTATTCGAAATTCTATGAGGAGATATAGATATTTAGAGTAAATTTTAAGATAATTTTATAAGTTAAAGATTGGAGGGATTTGAAGAGGAAAAGTATTTTAAAAGAAACAACGACGGTAGGAAGTAAGTTTCGAGAGGAAAAAAAAAGAAAGGAAATGAAGTTTGATTGAGGAGGTTAATTTTCTATTCGTGAGGTTGCCCTTTTCATAAGGTTAATATTAGAATTGATCGAGCTTAGTCACTGATCGGTTGCCATACCCACGAAACTAGAACCATCAAATTTTCTTCTAGTCATTCTAATGACAAATTGCCGATGAAATATCTTCGCCTTCTCGTCAAATATTTTGAATGCCTGCTCGTCCAATATGGATCTCGTACTTCTATTCGAATAAAAACTCCTTCTATCTTCTCTACCATGCCTACCCTATCTATTCCTAAATTTCGAGAACGAAATTCTTTTAAGTTGGGTAGGATGTAAAACCCCTAAATTTCTACTATGATTTTTTTTTCTAAATTAATTTGGAATCAACTTTTATTTTCTAAATTGTAAGTCGCGTACGAGTTCGCAATTTTTGTATTTGTACGTAGCATGCGAAATTGCGAGACGATATATGTTTTATATACAATTATTTTTAAAAGATTCCTTTGTATAGAAAATAAGTATTTATTTGTCGCATCGCGATTGCCAAAATTAATTTTATTAATAGAAAAGGACAATTAATTATTTTACTGGTAATTTAGAAAATATAATTTATGTAAATATTCTATTTGCGAGGTACATGAAATTTAATTTCGTGTATATTTTAGTTTTCAAAAACCTAATTATTCTATTCAATTACAAAATAAAGTATTTCAAATATTTAAATATTTCCTGTAATTTTCAAAATTAATTATTATCATTATTTTATTATTTTGAAAAAGATATTTTAAATATTGTTTGATTTCATATTTAATAAATTGCGATAATTTAAATTGGAAAAATTTTTATTGACTTATAGCTTTAGATTTAAAAATGGTTTTAAAGGAGTTTAAATGAATTTAAATTAATATTATTATCTAATAGAGGGATTTAAACAATCCAAATCTTTATCCTAATGGGAATTCCCACATCCTATAAATAGGCAGGTACTCCTCCATAATTCTCTCCACAACCAAATTTTCTACCCTATTGTGTATCGTGTCCGTGCATCCCATCCACTAAATTTTTTCCAATACAAATACATCATAATCCTGTTCCGTGTCCGACAACCCCGAACACCGACCCGTTCTGTGTCTCGCAGGACACGTGTACAGACTCCAACCACCTCGTGTCGGGACACACCCCGGACACGACGGTAGCCTACAACCCAGCAAATTCTATGGCACAAACATCGCTCATCATTTCAACCATCAGCCCCGCCTTCACCGTGCCCCGTCCCCGATCTCTCGGTCGACCCGTACAGCACCACCACCATCTCCTCGCCTCCGTAAACCGATAATTCGGCCACGACAACCCCGGCCAGCACCGCCGCTGCCGGTCATCATCATCCCCACAACCACCATCGTCGTTCCCGGCCGGCGCCGCCCACAAGTCCCATCAACCACCGTCCCCCACAAGAGAAAAAAATATAAAAACCCCAAACCACCCTTATCTCCACCGGCCGCCGTGTCCTCCGCCCAAGTCTGACCGCCGGCGTCCTCCTCCAGCCGCGCCTCCGCGCGTGGACCACCGCCGGCGCTCTCCGCCTCCACCAAACCCTCTGTCCGCCTTTCCCCTATCGTGGCAACGCCTTGCCGCCGCCCGCACCAGGCGGGTCCAGCACCACCGCAACCGAGCAGCGCCCCCTCCTCGAGCGCAACCACCGTACGCGCATCTCCCACCGAAACCCTCTTCGCCGGCGCTCCTCTCCAGGCCGCCCGCCGCTCCTCCCACAGAGCCCGTAGCCGCGTCCTCTCTGCTCCCCGTGCCTCCGCCAGGGATCCATCGCTCCAGCTGCGCCCCCATCTCCTCTCCTCCTCCGCAGCGCCGCGGCGCCGCCCGCCGCTCCGCCTCCTCTGTGAGTTTCTTTTTCTTCCCACCTCTCTCTCTCTCTTATTATGAAGAATTGGGGGGATGGCCGAATGGGTTTTTTAGGGATTATGTATTAGTATGTATTATTATTATTATTATTATTATTATTATTATTATTATTATTATTATTATTATTATTTATTATTACTGTTAATAAGGTTATTGTTATTATATTATTTTATTATATTATTATTATTATTATTATTATTATTATTATTATTATTATTATTATCATTTAAATGGTGTCATACTTATCCATTATTATTGCTATTATTATTATTATTATTATTATCATCATTATTATAATTATTATTAAATTATTACTTTTAGAAATTTTGTATTATTATTATTTTCAACTACATGTATAGAGTAGATGATAGAGTTATATAGGTAATTTCAAATATTCAAAATTTTCCTAAAATATTTTTTGGATTTATATATATTCATTGAAATATTTTTGACTAATAAAACATAGATGTCTACAAAAAATTCTACTTTTACAAACTTATATCTAAATACAATTTTTGATTTATCAAAGTATTTAATAAAAGTATTTCTTAAATTAATTAATATACATAACTAATTTCAGTATTTACGTAAAAATTATTTTAACTCATAAATTATACTTTTCAAACATTATAAATATTTTCTAATATAAGTATTTACTCTCCGCAAATTCTCTTCGAATTATCCCCATTGCTCATGACTAATCGTGTGTCGTATCTTCTCATGACTTCGAACCCCTTACATACTGGCCTTGGCAATTGAACAGGACTTGTTGAATCATTGCACCCCACCAGGCGTTACATCAGGCAAGACACCTTGCCTTTACTGTTTAATATTCTTGCTCAATATCATACATGCTTTTTCTTTATGTTGTTCTTTAAAAATTATATATATATATATGCAAATTATTATATTTTATGCAATTGGCTTAGAGTTAAGGGACCACCGTATGTTTAGTGCATCTCATAAACTGTCACGATGTGCCACGTATTGTGTGTGAGTTGTGAGTCGCACATAGATGCGGACTTGCGTGCTGACTGATCATTGGTGCGTACAGGCCGTACGTTAGGATATAACTGTTAAAAGATTATGTAGAAGATTTGACAGTTATTAAGGATTAAACAGTGTCGTGGAGTCGACACATGTATAGTATCATGGGGAGGGGAGAGACAGTTATTAGCGTAGGGGCTACATGTTCAGTACACACATAGATTTGGGCCGATAGTGTCTCGTATGAGCGCTACTTACTGCCCCGGGGCCGATAGTTCTCGTATGAGAGCTACTTTCTGCCTATGGTCGATAGTGTCTCTTATGAGCGCTACCTACTACCCACTCTCTCCATCTATGCTGAACACCTAAGCTCCTGCGTAGAACATTGTCTTCTTAAAGTGTATATCACATAGAATGGTTAGGAACCTTTACGCATGTATATTTTCTATTGAGCTCTTACTATTCAGTTTATGGCATGATATTATATGTCTTGTTACGTCCCTCTGAGGATCTGGTTTTTTCCCAGATGTGTATTCATATTTTCTGCAGGTGTTCTAGCCAAGGCCGTGATCTTCCCCATTTTTCGAACATGATTGCTCTTGGTTCGTTTTATCATTTTGTCGTTCGCTTTCTTGTACATTTATATCATTAAGTTAGTTGGTAGTGGACTTTGTCTCCGCCCAACGATTGTACCATAACTGTTCAAGTTGATTCTATCTTTATTTTATTATATATTTGTGGATGAGATTTAGCATGTCTTGGTTCTCTATATTTTACAGCTTATGTATTTATACGAGAATTCCATACATTGGAGTATTTTTTTGTATATCTATAGCTGGCATGTTTACGTACTTAGTCATACGTATTTTGGGACTGGGGCGTTACAAAACCACATGAACCTGGAAATGCTAACTAACCCATGCCATTGCAAAACCCAAGACTAGCCAGTCAAGACAAGTTAATCCAGGATGAACCCAAAATAAACCAAGGCGAGATTAAACCAGGATTAAGCTAAGCAGGACAAGTCTAATTACGGGTCGGGATTCCGTATACGTATACCAAAATACGTAATACGAACTACGGGCGTTACAACTCTACCCACCTTAAAAGAATTTTATCCTCGAAATTTAATTAAGAGGCTAGAGAGGCAAGGACAAGCTATATTAATCACAAGCAAGTTATATCTAAGCAATCAATCAGACAATCAATCATGCAGGCAAGAAATCGAAGGCATAAGGAAGATATTATATCTCACGAGTCAAACAGGTCGAGATATCGCGATCGGATATCATCTTCACGCTCCCACATTGACTCACCCAAAGAGTGATGACCCCAAGCAACACGGACTAAACTAATAGTCTTATTCTTGAGTATCTTCTCTCTTCGGTCCAATATGGATACGGGTCTTTCCTCATACGAAATGTTGGTACCAACAACCAATTCCGAATGATCAAGGACATGACTCGGATCGGGATATACCGTCGTAATTGGGATACATGAAAGACATCATATATCTCACGCAATGACGACGAAAGAGTGAGACGATATGACACATCTCCTACTCGCTCTAGAATGTCGAATGGCCCGATATACCTAGGACTGAGCTTTTCCCGTACGCCGAAATAACGACGCCACGGGTAGGCGAGATCCTGAGGAATACATGGTCGCCGACAAAAAATTCAAGGGGACGCCGATGAGAATCGATCCAATGACGCTGGCAATCTTGTGCAACTCGAAGATAATTTCTGACTTGTTTGACCACCTCAATAGTCCGGGTTACCATCTCGGGACCAAGCATTCGCCTCTTGTCGATATCATCCCAAGATAAAGGAGATCTGCACTTCCTACCATACAGTGCCTCGAACGATGCCATATGGATACTGGCTTGGAAACTGTTGTTATACGAGAACTCCACCAGGTGCAGGTGATCCTCCTACGAACCACCGAAGTCAAGTGTACAAGATCTCAACATATCTTCAAAGGTTCGTATGGTACGCTATGACTGACCATCTGTCTGCGGATGATAAGCTGAGCTGGAGGTGTGTTCCCAAACTCTCTTACAGACTGCGCCAAAAGTGCGACGTAAATCTTGAATCTCTGTCCGAGGTGATACTGACTAGAACATCGTAAGATCTGACGATCTGTCTGAGGTATATCTCTGCTAGCTGAGCCGTCGACTGACCAACTCTGAACAGGAGAAAGTTAGCCACCTTCGTGAGTCTGTCTATAATAACCCAAATAGCATCTCTTCCAGCTGGGGATCTAGGTAATCCAGTCACGAAATCCATGGTGATATGCTCACACTTCCATTCTGGAATCGGCAAGGGCTGAAGAAGTCTAGCTGGCCTCTGATGTTCAGCTTTAACTTGTTGGCAAACCAAACACTGAGAGACAAACTGGGCTATCTCCCTCTTCATGCCATTCCACCAAAAGTGCTGACGATATCACGATACATCTTCGTGCCATCGGGATGAATCGAATACTGAGAACTGTGGACTTCTGCCATGACTTCCTGTCTGATATCTCCACTAGGTACATAAAGACGCCCCCATACCGAAGTGCACCATCCTCATGGACACATAACTCTGGTCTTCGTCCTGCCTCACACTCTGCTCTGAGTCACTGAAACTTAGAATCTGTTGACTGAGCTAACCTGATCCTATCAACTATACTGGACTGACTTGTATGCTG
>JANAVB010034088.1:0-34534 GCA_029216955.1 Iris pallida
GTAGCTCATCACCCTGACCAAAAAATACACAAAGAGCTAAAGTCATATTGAATATATTCTAAACTATGCAAATTCCATCTGAAACTCATCTTCTCTCATATATTCAAATAAAATTTTCAAATTCTGCAAAGAAGGGAATGGCAGGTTGTAAGGATTTAATTACTATATGCAATGAGTTATTCACACTAAATAAAACAGGTATCGGTAAATATGAAGGGTTAACATTTGTGCAGATCAACTGTAAAAACCAAAGATGTCCCCCTGCAGCTGCATTAACAAAGACTAATCCATATCCGGCACTACGGGCCCGGACAGGGCATTTCTCTGCAGCTGGAGCGACTCGAGCGGGAAGTCGAAACCGTAGGCCAGCACGGGCCCTTTGAGCCGGTTTGCACTCAGGTCGAGGTAGTTGAGCCCCGTCGGCCTGGACAGGACCCAGTCGACGTGGCCGGTCAGGAGGTTCGACGAGAGGGGGAGGTAGCTATTTGCCATTGATTATAAATAATAGCACAATTTTATGGGAGGACTAGACTTTTACTTCACAATACAAACTCGCTCGCACAAAGAGAGCCTAGGAATAAAACCTAGAAAAAGCAATCTAAGTACAATTGTTTAGTTTTTCTGGGGGTTGACGGTAGAGGCTCGGGAGAGTGACAGCAACTCTGCCTTACTCCTTGACGATCGAACGCAGCTTCGGCTCCAGAGAAGAAATGCTCTTTGTGTGTGCAGGGGTTGCTAGTCTCTCTGCTCGAGCTCTGTGCGTCTGCTCCTCTGTGTCCCTTTCTTGTAAGGAATGGCACCTTGCTATTTATAGGAGTGGGGTATGCAGTAATTGCCCCCTTAAAAGTGAGTGGTTAGGAATTCGTTAAGATTTGTCTTGATCCTGTTTGTTGAAAATTAATCTGGGCTGTTAATGTTGATTGTAACAAATCTGGGCAGTTAATGTTGATTGCACTAAATCTGCATAGTTTGTTGGAAATCGATCTAGGCAGTTAATGTTGATTGGAATAAATTTGCATTGTGATGATTTGTTGATAGCATCAAATCTGATTGGATAAGTCTTGGTCAATCTCCTGCCATGTGTTCCAACTGCTTGTTATGTCGATTGCCATAAATCTGAATTATTAGGATTTGATCAACTCCTGCCACGTGTTCCAACTATTGTGAGCCGTATAGAGGACTATCATAGTTGAGCCGCATGAGTGTGGCCCTTAAGTGAACCATATAAGGGTGGCCTTACAATCGAGCCGCATGAGGATGGCCTCATGTCAGAGCCGCATAAGGGTTGTCCCCCATCTGAACCGTTTGGAAGTCCTTTAATCTGAGCCATATGGAAGTTCTTACAACTGAGCCGTGTAAAAGTTCTTACAACTGAGCCGTATGGAAGTCTTTACAACTAAGTCGCATGGATGTCCTTACAACTGAGCTGCATGGAAGTCCTTACAACTGAGCCGCGTGGACGTCTTTACAACTGAGCCGCATGGAAGTCTTTACAACTGAGCCGCATAAAGAGCTTTGGAAATGGGTAGATCGTGCCAGCTATAAAGATTTTATCTCGTCTCTCTAGGAGCACGCCATTATGACAGGGCCATTATTTTTTCTTTATGTTAGAGCTGTCAATCCGTCATTGTCAGAGCTGCCGCCGTGTCAAGGTAATTAATGAGCCAGCTGCCTGTTTTGAACCACATGAGGCCACGTGGCTTCCCCTTCATCTTTTTCAGTCGTGTGAAGTTCTCGGGTCTTTTGAGCCGCATGAAGGCTCCTTCAGTTATGAGCCGCATGGGACTGATTTTCCGGCCGTATTAGAATTTATTTATATTTTTCCATGCTTCTACAAGACCCCTTCAAAGTTTTTAATTTATAAAATTGAAATACTTTGAATAAAAAGCATGGATATGTCTGCATAAGCTCTTCCTACCGGATAGACTTCTTTGGCCACATGGGATGTTCTTGCCGCATGGATCGCTCTGGCCGTATGGACTGCTCTTACCGTATCGACCGCTTTGACCGCATGGACTGCTCTGGCCTCATAATGATCCTGTGCCACATAGGCGTCTCATTATTGCTCTTGATTTGTTTTGATTTGAAGCCGTCATTTGGGTAAGATCCCAAGAGTCGGCTTTAAATATACTTTGGATTTGCCTCGATGACCCAAGAGTCGGTTCTATCTCCTAGGCGGCCCATAACCCGAAGTGCCTATCGGTCCATGTGCCCGCTGTCCGCCTATAAATATGAGAAAGTTTTAGAGAGAGACTCTTTACTCTCTCCTATTGTTCAAGCTTTTCTTGCCCTAGCTGTCGTCTTCTTCTCCTTCGATCATCAATGGCTCCCAAGACTTCTAAGGCCTCCTCTAGTGCTACGGCGAAGGGTAAGGGAGCGGCTTCCTCATCGACTAAGGCGCCCCCAGTTCACCCTGATGTTCACCCCTACATACCCCGACGATTTCTCGGTACAAGGGCATGATTCAGAGAGCATGTCTTCCACAGTTCCTTCGACTGTTCCCCGTGAGAGAACAGTATTTATGACTGGAAATGACCAAGATGGTCCTAGTGATCGCTAACGCATCGTGTTTGCCATTGATTATAAAAGAACAGAACAGTTTTATGGGAGGACTGGACTTTTACTTCACAATATAAATTCGCTCGTACAAAAAGAGCCCAGGAGCAAAACCTAGGAAAAGCAATCTAAGTACAATTGTTTAGTTTTTCTAGGGGGTGACGATAGAGGCTCGGGAGAGTGACAGCAACTCTGTCTTACTCCTTGGACGATCGAACGCAGCTTCGGCACCGAGGAAGAAATGCTCTTTGTGTGTGCGGGGGTTGCTAGTCTCTCTGCTCGGGCTCTGTGCGTCTGCTCCTCTGTGACCTTTTTCTTTGCAAGGGAATGACATCTTGCTATTTATAGCAGTGGGGTGTGCAATAATTGCCCCCTTAAAAAGCGGGTGGTTAGGGATTCGTTAAGATTTTTCTTGATCCTGTTTGTTGAAAATCAATCTGGGCTGTTAATATTGATTGTAACAAATCTGGGCAGTTAATGTTGATTGCACTAAATCTGTATAGTTTGTTGGAAATCGATCTGGGCAGTTAATATTGATTGCAACAAATCTGTATTATGATGATTTGTTGATAACATCAAATCCGATTGGATAAGTCTTGCTCAATCTTCTGTCACGTATCCCAACTGCCTGTTATGTCGATTGCCATAAATCTGAATTGTTGGGATTTGATCAACTCCTGCCACGTGTCCCGACTGCTGCGAGCCGCTTGCAGGACTGTCATAGTTGAGCCGCATGAGTGTGGCCCTTAACTGAACCACATAAGGGCGGCCTTACCACCGAGCCGCATGAGGATGGCCTCATGTCAGAGCCGCATAAGGGTTGTCCCCCATCTGAACCGTATGGAAGTCCTTTAATCTGAGGGGTATGGAAGTCCTTACAACTGAGCCGCATGGAAGTCCTTACAACTGAGCCGCATGGACATCTTTATAACTGAGCCGCATGGAAGTCTTTACAACTGAGCCGCATAAAGAGCTTTGGAAATGTGTTGATCGTGCCAGCTATAAAGATTTTATCTCGTCTCTCTAGGAGCACGCCATTATGACAGGGCCATCATTTTTCTTTTATGTCAGAGCTGTAAATCCTTCGTTGTCAGAGCTGTCGCTGTGTCAGGGTAATTAATGAGCCAGCTGCCTGTTTTGAACCGCAATAGGCTACGTGGCTTCCCCTTCATCTTTCTGAGCCGTATGAAGCTCTCGGGTCTTTTGAGCCGCATGAAGGCTACTTCAGCTATGAGCCGCATGGGGCTGATTTTCAGGCCGCATAAGAATTTATTTATATTTTTCCATGCTTCTACAAGACCCCCTTCAAAGTTTTTAATTTGCAAAATTAAAATACTTTGAATAAGAAGCATGGATGTGTCTGCATAAGCTCTTCCTGCAGCATAGACTTCTCTGGCCGTATGGGATGTTCTTGCCGTATGGATCGCTCTGGCCGCGTGGACTGCTCTTGCCGCATGGACCGCTCTGGCCGCATGGACTGCTTTGGCCTCATAATGATCCTGGGCCATGTGTGCGTCTCATTATTGCTCTTTATTTATTTTGATTTGAAGCCGTCTTTTGGGTAAGATCCCAATAGTCGGCTTTAAATATACTTTGGATTTGCCTCGATGACCCAAGAGTCGGTTCTGTCTCCTAGCCGGCCCATAACCCGAAGTGCCTATCAGTCCATATGCCCGCTGTCCTCCTCTAAATATGAGAAAGTTTTGGAGAGAGACTCTTTACTCTCTCCTCTTATTCAAGCTTTTCTTGCCCTAGCTGTCGTCTTCTTCTCCTTCGATCATCAATAGCTCCCAAGACTTCTAAGGCCTCCTCTAGTGCTGCGGCGAAGGGTAAGGGAGTGGCTTCCTCATCGACTGCGGCGCCCCCAGTTCACCCTGATGTTTACCCCACTATTGCTGGTAAGATTGTTGGAAGACAGCTTCATAGACTCAAACCCTAACCATAGCGGCTACGTCGTATGTTTATGCGCGAGCCTTTCTTTGTCTTTATGGAACCGTTCAAGTTCATTGTGATGATACTGTGCTGTATGTGCCGCATGAGACCTATCGAATAGTGCTGCATAAGCTTTCTCTCGAACTGTGCCGCATGAGACCCCACCAAATCAGAACCGCATAAGCTTTGTTAATTTGGACTGTATAAGCACTCGCTAAACAGAGCCGCATGAGCTCACTTGAACTGGGCTGTATAAGCACCCGTTGAATCAGAGCCGCATAAGACCCTACCAAATCAGAACCGCATAAGCCCTGTTAAACTGGACCGCATAAGCACCCGCTAGACAGAGCCGCATGAGCTCACTTGAACTGGGCCGCATAAGCACCCGCTGAATCAGGGCCGCATAAGACCTGTTAAACTGAGCCACATGAGGCCGTGCTAAATCAGAGCCGCATAAGATCTTCTAAACCGAGCCGCATACGCTCACTTGAACTGGGCCACATGAGGCCTCGCCAAAATAGAGCCGCATAAGCCCAGAAGTACTAAGTGATTTTACCTGGCCATCTTCTAACTTATTTTCTTTATCTTTTCAGTGAATCTGCCAGTCAATCACGCGGGAGAGCCCTTGGTGGGTTCAGCCCAATCTGTTGTGGGTGTACGGTTCGACCACATAGTCCAGTATGTGGTGAACCAGCTTTCCCAAGACGAGTCGTGGAGGGGCTGAATGCTATCAAGAACCAATCCTTCTATTTTCTCTGTGCCATGATGAACTCGGGACGATTGGAGGAAGAATTCTTGTAGCCTAAGTTCCTCTTCGGGGATGCCTTGACTGCGAAGAACCCCCAAGTTCTGGATATATCCGAGAGCTAGAACTTCACTTCTGATGGAATGGAGATCCATACTCCTCTGATGGAGCGTCATTTTCTGCTGTCGTCGTTTAACATGCTGCCGATGGAAAGAAAAATAGTGGACTCCTTAACTCCGAGCCAGTTGAGGATATTTGTGGGTAACATCCATTATAACAGAAACTTGGGCTCAGCGTATGCGGGAAGGTATCGGTCAGTTGCTACGTTATGGGGTTGGCCCCGGGGACCTTCTCGAATGTACAGGGTCCCAATTTCAAGTTCTCTCAAGCTGACACTTTCCTGAACCAGCTTACTCGGAAGGGCTCCTATCCAGTTGGCCGATTGGCACTGTTGAACTGGATAAACCCCATCCCTTCGTAGGCCAATTTAACCACGTAGATTCTGCGGAAGTATGAGACTCTCCTTCATGAGATCGGCCTCTATCACGCCATTCGGGGCACCTGTCACGGTCTGTCCATAAATAAGACGTTGTTCATAGATCTCCTGAAGATGTACAACCGGCGAACGGGAACCTTCTTCACGCCTGGTGGGGAGATAGGACTCGCCCTCCACGAGATGCATACAGTTTCTAAGCTGCCTTGGGGGAAAGAAGTCATTGAAGTGTATACCCCGACGAACGAAGAGTTCGAGGACTTGGATCGGTAGTTCTCGGGCTTTGTTGCCGTATACCAGGAACTGCTATGTCATCATAGCACCTGCCACCAGACGTCCATCAAGAAGGACGGTAGCTCGGAAGGGAACCTTCCTCATACCCGGTCATGGCTCACACACCTTTTTACGTTAGGCAGCTCAGGCCTGGTTTCTCCTCGAAATCCTCAAACCCAGGAGGAAGTACAGGGCCTAGTATCGATTGCCAATAGGTCGAGGGCCACGGGCTACAGGTTCGAGAGTAAAACTAACTCCTTCAGTTATTTTTATCAAGGTACTCAGCAGTTGTCAAAGAAGGCACTACTGCCAGGGTTCCTGATGGTGTAGCTGCGGATTTGCGTGGTCTCGGGAGGGGATGGTTTTATTGAGAGGATCAGCCGTAACTTTATCCTCCCTGCCATAAAGTTGGTCTTCGGGGCCAGACTAGCTCTTCTTTCGGCCATGGTGTGCAGCATACACCATGGCCTCCGCGCCTTCTCGTCCAAGGTCATCGTCCGTGACACGGCGAAGGACTTTGAACGCGTTGAACTGCCCTATCATTATCTGATGGGGTGGTTGTTGATGCACTATCGGTCTTTGATGAGGCCTGGCACAGAAGATGGCGTTCGGTTGATGATGCTTTCATCTTCCAATATCACCATCAGCCCTGGGAGTGCAGCACTATGCCAGCCTGTCGGAGGGCGTTGGCGAGAGTGGACGGATATAACTTTTTTGTGTCTGTTCCTAATTTTACCGATGAAGAAGTGAGGGGCGTACATATTAATGGTACCGGGCCTCCTCACCTCTTGCCTGAGAAGCTGCTCCTTTGGTTACGTAACATCCGTCCTATGCACCTAGTGTACCGCAACCGCAACACTGTCTACTTGGAGCCTTACTTGCCCAGTAGGTTCTCCCGACAGTTCGGGTATAGTTAGCTACTCTTGGACAGTCCCAGTCCTTGCCTGGGTTTTGAAGGTAGCGTGCTTGACGGCATCAGAAAAATTTTTGTATTTGGCGGCTCTATACCATGTTGCGGCGAGCAAGCCTCCTGGTTGCTTTGACCCAAGTACCAGCTTTTTTGGTAGTACTGGCTTGGCGGAGAAGCCCCAGGGGTCCAAGGCGAGGAAGAAGCGAGAGAACACAGTTGCTGTGTCGGACTCGGAGTCTGCCAACGCGGACGAAGAGGATGATGAGCATAATCCCGATAACTCTCTCCCTCCTGCAGATGATGTGGTGGCGGATCAGCCGCCTGTTGTTCTTGGTCCTTCGTACAAGCAAAGCAGGCCTGAGCCCGCCGTCGACGGCATAACTTACTCCATGAAATGGACTGTGTCTAAACGTCTCAGGCTGCTCATCAAGGAGAGAGGCGAGGATGACGCCGTTTCAGAGGTGAATTAAATTACAACCATCTTCTTCTTTAGCTCTTCTTTTGAACTATGACCTAATCATTTTCTTTTATTTGCAGGCGTCAGAAGAATCGGACTTTCGAGAATCGGTCCCTGACTCTGAAGTCGATCCGGTCTTGACCACTTTGATTAGTGACATGTGTGCCGAGATTATTTCTGCCGAGGTTCTTCCGGTGACGGCTGAGACTCAACCCATTGCTGAGGTCTCAACCCAGGGTAACGTAGAATCTGCTGAACCCATCCCCGAGGCTGCTGAACCTCAGCTGGGTGACGCTGATCCAGTTGTATCTCCTTCCGGGGCGGTAGGGGCAGATGAACCAATTGCTTTTGGGTCGGATGTCGCTGGTGAAAAGGCTACGGTGGCTGAGAGCGAACCTCAGTCCCAGTAACTCTCCCCTGGTAAGCTAAGTCAAATTTTAACCAGCGAGAAGATTCATTCGCTCTATCATCATATCCTTCGGGTTAAGTTGATTGATAGTTGCTCCGGACATACAGGTCCTGCTCCTTCACTGCCAATGACGGATACTATCGAGGGAGAGCTGGCCAGAGAGAATCTGGTGGAAGAGAGTGTGCCTCCTCTAACTTATATTAAGGGGCCTCCTACTGAATCGAGTTCGGGAGAGCAGACGACGGAACGGCCGGGGTAGTGAGAAATAGTCCCCGCCCTTTCCTCTGTTCATGTGGCTCCGGGGGTTGACCTATCCACCCTGCCGAGTATCCAGACTCTTCAGGCTACGGAGAAGAAACTGGCCGCTATTCAAGTATCCTTTCGCTCGGAACTTGTTTCCCTTGTGGCGGGGACAGCAAGTTCCGGTGCATCTTCTTCGTCCCTGCCAGCTACCCTTCCTTTGACGGCGTCTTCTACGAAAGTTCTGGATGAAGCATCAAAGGATGTGGTTGATAGTTTCTACCGCCACCTGATGCGAGGAATTGAGGCTTCGGTGGAGAGGGGGACCTCTTTTTCCTTGGCTCGTCAATGCGCCCGGGGCCAGATTAAAATCCTTAGAACCCTCCCAGGCGGGGCAGTAATAGTTGAGCTCCTGGAACCCAAATTGCTGGAAGCTGATCAGTTGGTGGGTCAGTATCAAGTGCTACGGCAAGTTGATCTGTCTACAGCAATAGACCAAGTGCGTGTCTTCCTCGTAACTGCCATGGAGAAGGTAAGGGTTGCTCGGGATACGGCCAAGCCGGTTATAATGGGGGACCTGTACAGCCTATCTCTGTAGTATGATCAGTTGAGCTGCAGGGGAGAGGACTGCATGGCTCAGGAAGCGGCCGCCTCCCGTGGGGTAATTGATACAAGAGAGCATATCCTCGAACTTCAGAGGAAACTGACTTTCTTAGAAACTGAGCTCGAGGCCGCCCGCACGGATAAGGAGCTGGTTGTTCAGGAAGCCGACAAGGTCACTCGAGCTTCTGCTGGCTTGGAGCGTGCTCTGGAGAAGCTTGAAAAGGGCTGGCGGGCTTACTCGCATCTGGAGGATGCGGAGCGGCTGACTCAGGAGGCCGAGCGTCGGGCCAAGCAGCGGTTTTAGCAGTCGACTGCCTTGCTGAGGGACCGTCTCAGAGAATTATGTATCGCTGAACCATAATCAGCCTTTTCCTTATTCATACTCTTTTCTTTTTTTGAGAGGGACGTGGTCCCAGAACATGTATTACCTTTGAATTTCAAATAAAAGAGTACATTTTATTTTACCCTTCATTTGTATTGCTTATTGTGTTTATGGTGTTATGGTATTTGCCCCATTGGGGGACTATTTGTGGACCTATTATCGCTGGCATACCTTGGTTTTTTATATGGATAACAAGTTTGATAGGGATACTTAGAACAATTCCACAATAAGGTGGCTATGAAATTTCCTGGTATCGGGAAAAAGAATACCATGGAGCAGCTGGGCTCCCGGGTCATGATGAGAAATGGGGCGCATGTACTAGAAAATTTAGTACAGCATTTGTGGTCAGCAGAGGACATTTGTGGCCAACAGAGGATATTTGTGGGCCTATTATCCTTGGCGTACTCCGGTCTTGGGTACGGATAATAGGTCGAGAGAAAACCAACATATTTACTCAGAAGTAATGTGGACGTGTTAAATATGAGGGTTTCTTCAATGGAGCCTTCCTACTCAGAGATAATAAGGACGTGGCAGGAGTGGACTCCATGAAGGGTACATAGAACAACTCAAAGGTAATATGGACGTGAAAGTTCTACGTGAGGGGGTGATTTGTTTTTTTGGCAGAAGCGAAACAATCAGAGGTGACATCGACGTGGTTGTTTCAGGAAATTTGTGGATCTGTTACCCTGTTTATGCACTAAAAGTGCGAGCATTTGATCATAAAGGAAATGCTCTTTTAGGGAGGAAGTTCAGAGGTATGATCATACGTGACTTACTACCCAAAAGATGCGATATAGATTCATCTGGAGTGACCAAAGTGTAAGTTCGGCGGTACCTGCGGGTACATAACTCAACAATCTAGGAGATTTGGAGTCAGAGTGTAAGTTCAGCAGTACCAGAGGGTATATAACTCAACAATCTGGGAGATTTGGAGTCAGAGTGTAAGTTCAGCGGTACCAGAGGGTACATAACTCAACAATTTAGAAGATTTGGAGGATGTCATTTTAGACATAATACTTCTTCAGGAACTTACCATTGATAGACAACATGAGCAAGTCTCCATTTTGTTTTGCGAAGCGGTAAGCACCATTGGAGAATACAGCCTCGATGACAAATAGCCTTCCCACTTTGGCTGGAATTTGTCGGCGGTTTTGTGAGTCATAACCATCGGCCTTCGAACTGGCAGAACGAGATCGCCCACTTGGAATGTTCTGATTTTAACCTTCTTGTTAAAAGCTCCCGAGATATGTGCTTGGTACAGCTCGATTCGTTGTTAAGCTAACAGGCGCTTCTCATCTAGGGCCTCAAACTCTTGTAGCCGACGGTAATTATCATCTGTCGTTAATCGATAGGTGAGGGCGACACGGAGCGAGGGGATTTGAGTCTCCAGTGGGAGAACTGCCTCACTTCCATATACCAGAGAGAATGGTGTGTTCCCGGTGGCCGTCCGAACTGTAGTACGGTACGCCCATAAGCATTCGCCAAGCTTCTCATTCCAGTCGTGTTTATTGGAAGACACGAACTTCTTGAGCAGCTTGATTATAGTTTTATTGAATACTTCTGCCAACCCATTCGCTGCCGGATTGTACGACATTGAAGCAACATTCTAGATTCGGTGTTTGTTGCAGAACTGATAGAAGGCGTATCTTACGAACTGCGGACCGTTGTCGTGGATGATCCTTCGTGGCAGTCCAAAGTGATAGATGACGTGATGCTTGAGGAAGCTGATCACGTTTGAAGTCTTCACTTCTGCCAGCGGAATAGCCTCCGCCCATTTGGAGAAGTAATCTGTGATTGCGAGTATGAAGCGATGTCCTCGGAATGAAGGCGGAGTGATCGGACCAATGATGTCCATTCTTCATGCTTCGAATGGCCAGGATGCCACCGTCGGATGTAGAAACTCGGATGGCTGGTGGATGAAATCTGCGTATACTTGACAGGCTTTGCACTTTCTTGCATAGTCTATCGTATCTACAACCATTGTGGGCCAGTAATAGCCCATTCGGCGAAGGCGGTCTTGCAATTTCGTGCCAGGCTGATGGGCCCCGCAGACACCGTTGTAAGCTTCACGTACAACTTCTTTGGTTTCTGTATTTGGCAGACACCGAAGCAGTAATCCATCGTAATATCGCTGATACAGCATTTTTGTTTCCGTATCATAGAAGAATCTGAGGGAACGCCTTCTGATGGAAGTGGCTTCTTTTGGATTCTCCGGCAAGATGCCGTAGACTACGAAATCAATGAATGGCTGTCTCCAGTCTGGTGCTTCATCGACCGTCTGAGCGGAATAACTTGCTACAAATTGAATGTTATTCTTGGGACAAACCAATTCATGGCCTATCGTGTCAACCAAGTGATGAGCATGATTCAGAATCGCAAAGGAAGCGGTAAGACCTGCTAAGGCATCGGCTTCGATATTTTAGAGTCTGGGAACATGTTCTATGAAGAACCCCTCAAATGACGAAATGATGTTGATCGCTATTTGGTGATAGGGGATTATATCTTCATGGCGAACTTCGTAAGAACCCCGGATCTGATTGATGATTAACTGCAAATCGCCATATGCTTCAAGAAACTCTACCCCCAGCTTCTTTACAAGTCGGAGGCCAATGACCAAAGGTTTGTAGTCGGCCACGTTATTTGAACAGGGCTCCATGAGGGAGTAAGTCCAATTGATCACTAGCCCGAAGGAAAAAATCAGCACCACTCCGACTCCAGCAACGATGTTGCCCGTGGGCCCAGTTCTGGAAGCGTCGTCAAAAAACATTCGCCATATGGCATCATGAGAGGCCATATTTGAATTGGCGACCTCATCTGGAATCTCTTCGTCTATTCTGGTTGACTCCGAACCTGGATGAGCTGCTAAGAAGTCTGGCAGAGCTTGACCTTTAACAGCCTTCTGCGGGACGAAGAACATGTGGTAGGGAGACAATAATATCGCCCAGGTAGCGAGGTGACAGCTGAGTACACCTGGCTTGGTCATGAGGACCCTGAGGGTGTTAACTCTTGATACGACATGGATTGTTTGTCCCGTGACGTAGTGTCGCATCTTCTGAATGGCGAACACCAGAGCAAGGCACTCCTTCTCCACGGTAGTGTATCGATGCTCAGGCCCTATCATCATTCGGCTGAGGTAATAGATAGCTTGCTCATGGCCTGCATCATTGTTTTGTGCTAGTAAAGCACCGAGAGAATGCTCCATTGCTCGTACATAGAGTAGGAATGGTTTTCCAGCAACCGGGGCCACCGGGACTGGAGGGTTCGACAGATATTCTTTGATGCTATCGAAGGTGCGCTGGCATTCTTCATCCCATACGAATGAAATGCCCTTCGTTATGAGGTCGGTGAATGGTTGACATCGCCTGGAGAGGTTAGACATGAACCTCCTGATGTAAGCTAGCCTCCCTTGAAGGCCTCGGAGTTCACGAAGATTTCTCGGGGGACCCATCTCCATGATTGCCTTCGTCTTCTCAGGGTCTATGTGGATTCCCTGGGTAGTAATAATAAAACCCAGGAATTTTCCACTAGATACGCCCAAAAAGGATTTGGTAGGATTTATCTTCAAGTTGTGCGCTCGCATCAGGTTGAATATCGTCCTTAGATCCTGCAGATGGTCTCCCTTAGAACGACTTTTGACGATGATGTCATCAACATAACACTCCACAGTCTTACGCAGGTGATCTCTGAAGAAGACACTCATAGCTCTTTGATAGGTGGTGCCAACATTCTTTAAACCGAAGGACATGACTGTGTAACAGTACACGCCAATTGGTGTTTGGAATGATGTATGTTTTTCGTTGTCAGGAAACATCTTGATTTGGTTGTATCCTGGAAAGCCATCCATGAATGACATGCGCTCAAAGCCACATGTATTTTCAATCATGATATCCGTGATGGGAAGAGGGAACTCATCTTTGGGACATCCCTCGTTCAGATTGCAAGAGTCGATGCAGATTCGGACCTTCCCATTTTTTTTGAGGATTGGCACTATGTTGGCTACCCAGTCTGGATGTTGTTCCTCGCGGATGAAGCCGCTGGCTATAAGTTTGTCGACCTCAGCTTCGATGGAGTTCATGATGTCTGGACGGAACCGTCGTTGCTGTTGTTTGACCGGCTTTACGTCCAGACAAATGTTGAGCTTGTGGAGTGCAACCTCGGGGTTTAGCCCTAGCATGGCTTCATAACTCCAGGCAAACACGTCAATATATTCATTGACGAGTTGCAGTAGTGATTCCCGCTCTTCGTCTGTCAGACTTTTTCTAACAAAAATTGGTTTGGGGAAGACTCATTGCCGAGGTCAACTTGTATGACCTCATCTTCGGTAGGATGTTCACGATGTTTGAAGCATTTCTACCATTATTGTTTGCCATGAAATATAAAAGAGCAGAACAATTATCGGAGGACTGGACTTTTACTTCACGTTACAAACTCGGTTGTACAAAGAAAGCCTAGAGACGAAAGCCTAGGTACAGCAGTCTAAGTACAATTGTTTATTTTAGATTTTGAGGGTGACGATAGAGGCTCGGGAAAGCGACGGCCGCTCTTCCTTACTCCTTGGACGATCGGTATGCAGCCTTGGCTCCAGAAGATTGCTCGGCGTTGAAGAAATGCTCTCTTTGCTCTCTCTCTGCTCTTTCTCTCCAAGTATTTTGGTGCTCTCTCTGATCTCCAAAAATCGTCCTCTGCAAGGGAATGGCACCTCGCTATTTATAAAGAGGAAATGCAATCATTAGGGTTTACAATGATTGCCCCTTAGAGTGGCGGCGGCCTGTTGATTGATCAATCTGGACCATTAATCTTCAGTGTGATGAATCTGGGCCATTTAGTGTAGATTGCACCAAATCCTATCAGTAATTAATGCTGATTGGAATAAATCTACGTGATGATGATTTGCTGATGTCTGCAAATCTGAATGAATAAATTTAATTTATTCTTCTGTCACGTGTCCCAGATTATTGGGATTTGACCCAATCTTTGATTGTAGTAAATATGAGAAATTGATTGGCTTTATGACACGTGTCTGGGAGTCACTGAGCCGCATGAGGATTGAGCCACATAAGGGATGAGTCGTATAAGGGTTGAGCCGCATACGCCTGGCCACATGGCAGGGCTACCTGGGGAGTGGCCTCTGAATCTCCGAACCACATGATAATCTGAGCCGCATGGAGATGATCCTTGTGAGCCGCATAGGGCTGCATCTGCTTGAGCCGCATAGGGTTGTTTCGATCTGGGCCGCATAGGACAACTTCAGCCTGAGCCGCATAGGGAGTCTCCACTCGAGCCGCATATGACTGTCCACGTGTCTAGGCTGCGTGGCATTTTCTGGATCTTGGGGGGTTGTGCCAGAGTTTTTCTTTGATTTCCTTGGATTCTGTCATTATGACAGAGTCATAATTGCCTCTTTGTGTCAGGCCTGTCGTTTCGTCAGAGCGGTCAACCGTCAAAGTAATTAATGCAGTAAGGGAAGAGTTATTTGTATGCTACGTGTTACCTCTCTGAGCCGCATGGAGATCACGGAGTCGCATAGACGCGTTGAGCCGCATGGATCCTCTGAGCCGTATGGGCTTTCTGAACCGTATGGGGTTTTCTGGCCGCATGGCTCTTTCTTTATTATTTTCCATGCTTCTACAAGACCCCCTTCAAAGTTTTCAATTTGCAAAATTAAAATATTTTGAATAAGAAGCATGGCCATGTGCAAGCTCTTCTAGCCGCATATGAGGTCCTAGCCGCATAGATGTCTTGGCCGCATGGAAATTCGGCCGTATGACTATCTGAGTCACATAGTTGTTTTAGCCGCATAGCAATCTGAATCCGCATAGGCTCTTTGCCACGTTATTATGTCATGGCAGGATCCCAAGAGCTTCATCTTTAATTGGCAAGTTTGGCTCGATAGCCGAAGAGTCGATCACGTTGTACGAAGCGTCGATCCGTGGTCCTCCTTGTCTATAAATAGAAGGGTATTTGGACGGTCTTCTCTCTTAGCCTCTTCTTGACTCAGATTCCTGTCTTATTTGCTTCCTCTGATCATCCGACAATGATGGCACCCAGGGCTTCTAAGGCTGTGAAGAAAGCTGTGGCGAGGAGTAAGAAATCGGCTTCGTCCTCAACTGTCGCAGCCCCCGTTCGTCTTGACATTCACATTGCCATCGAAGGTAAGGATTATGTAGATGATTGAGTACTTTGAAACCCTAACAGAGCCTGTTTTGCTGCCTGCTTCATGCACAAGTCTTTGACGCGAACTCCTCAAACTACATGGTCCGCATATACGTCTCATGACTTAGCCGCACGGGGGTATACCCCATGTCCAAGCCGCATGAGAGTTGCCTTAAACGAGCCGCATGGACCTTTCTGAACGTCTTCTGACTGTTTTTATTTTCTTTGTCTTTGGTTCTTGCAGTATCTCCACTGTATGCTGATATTGCAGTATCAGAGGAGCCACAGCATCATGTCATCAACCAGGGGTCTTCCTCTGTTAAGGAGGAGGTGATGAAAGAAGAACTGGCACCTAAGGGGGATGGCAGCCCTCCAAGTATCGAAACTGCTGAAGGTGGTAGCGCTGGGAATTCTGATTCTCCTATTCTGGACGAGGATCTTCCTCAATTGCATCCTTCATATGTGAGGTGGTTGAGGGAATGTTATACGCGCTTCTGCAACTATGATTAAGGGGCTTCTCGTAGGTGTCTATCTTTTGTCTGTAGTTTTTGTTTCGTTTTGCTTTTCTTCTTGTCCGCATGAAGAACTGTTTTGACTTGCTTGTAGTCGTGTGGATATAACCGATTCCTTAATGAATGGAATATTTTTGCTTCACTCTTTTGCCTTGTAATAATTATCTTATTGGGACATTTTGCATGGACCCATTACCCCTAACGTACCCTGGTTTTGGATACGGGCAATAAGTTAAAAGGAACGGACATACTTACTCAGAGGTACTAAGGACATGGTGAGCATGAGAGTCTCTTTGACGGGGCCTTCCTGCTCAGAAGTAATGAGGACATGGCAGAAGTGGGCTCGATGAAGAGGGGGTACATAGAACGACTCAGAGGTAATAAGGACATGGAAGTTCTATGTAGGGGTGATTTGTTTTTGGCGGAAGTGAAACGACTCAGAGGTAATGAGGACGTGGCCGTTTTGGAAATTTGTGGATCGATTACCCTTTTGTGCACTGGGAGTACGGGTATTAGATCATGAGGGAGGATCTCTTCCAGGAAGAAAGTTCAGAGGTATGATCATACATGACTTACTATCTGAAAGAGTGACCGGGATGTGGGTTTAGAGGCACCAGCTGGTACATGACTCGATATTGTGAAAGTGTGAGTTCAGTGGCACCAGCGGGCACATGACTCGATAATCTGGGATGTTGTGGATGTGAGTTCAGCGGCATGAGAGGGTATATGACTCGGGAATCTGGAGAATGGTGAGTGTGAGTTCAGCGGTACCAGCGGGTACGTGACTCAATGATCTGAAAATTTGTGAGGGCGAGTTCAGCGGTACCAGCGGGCATGTGACTCGAAAATCTGGAGAATTGTGAGGGTGAGTTCAGCGGTACCAGCGGGCACGTGACTCGAAAATCTGGAGGATTGTAAGGGTGAGTTCAGCGGTACCAGTGGGTACGTGACTCAAAAATCTGGAGAATTGTGAGGGTGAGTTCAGCGGTACCAGCGGGTACGTGACTCAATGATCTAGAAAATTATGAGGGCGAGTTCAGTAGTACCAGCGGGCACATGACTCAATGCTCTGGAAAATGTGAGGGTGAGTTTAGCGGTACCAGCGGGTACGTGACTAAAAAATCTAGAAAATGTCGTTTAGACATAATATTTCTTCAGGAACTTGCCGTTGACGGGCAACATGAGCAAATCTCTATTCTGTTTTGCGAGACGGTAAGCACTGTTGGAGAATACGGCCTCAATGATAAATGGGCCTTCCCATTTTGGCTGGAACTTGCCGGCGGTCTTGTGAGTCATGACCATCGGTCTCCGGACTGCCAGAACGAGATCGCCCACCTGGAATGTTCTGACCTTAACCTTCTTGTTGAAGGCTCCAGAGATGCGTGCTTGGTATAGATCGATTCTTTGCTGAGCTAGGAGGCACTTTTCATCTAAGGCCTCTAACTCTTGTAGTCGGTGACGGTAGTTATCATCCGCCGTCAATTGATACGTGAGGGCCATACGGAGTGACGGTATTTGAGTCTCTAATGGGAGAACTGCCTCACTCCCGTACACCAGAGAGAATGGTGTGTTCTCGGTAGCGTCCGAACTGTAGTACGGTACGCCCATAAACATTCACCGAGCTTCTCGTTCCAGTCGCGTTTGTTGGAAGAGACAAACTTCTTGAGGAGTTTGATGATTGTTTTGTTGAATGCCTCTGCCAACCCGTTTGCTGTTGGGTTGTATGGTGTCGAAGCAAAATTCTGGATGCCGTGCTTATCGCAAAACCGATAGAAGGTGTGGCTTGCAAACTGCAGACCGTTATCGTGGATGATCCTTCGGGGCAGTCCAAAACGATAGATGATGTGATGCTTGAGGAAGCTGATCACGTTTGAAGTTTTGACTTCTGCAAGCGGGATAGCTTCTGCCTATTTGGAGAAATAATCTGTAGTTGCTAGTATGAAGCGATGTCCTCGGGAGGAAGGTGGAGTAATCGGACCAATGATATTCATCCTCCATGCTTCGAAGGGCCAGGATGCCACTGTCGGATGTAGAAATTTGGATGGCTGGTGAATAAAGTCCGCGTCGACTTGGCAGGCTTTGTATTTTCTCGCGTAGTCTATCGTATCTGCTATCATCGTGGGCCAGTAGTAGCCCATTCGGCGAAGGCGATCTTACAATTTAGGGCCAGGCTGATGGACCCCGCAGACACCGTCATGAGCTTCTCGTACGGCTTCCTTGGCTTCTGCATTTGACAGACACCGAAGCAATAATCTATCATAGGATCGACGATACAGTATTTTTGTCTCTGTATCGTAGAAGAATCTGAGAGAACGCCGTCTGATAGAGGTGGCTTCCTTTGGGTTCTCGGGTAGGATATCGTAGACAACGAAGTCAATGAATGGTTGTCTCCAATCTGGGGCATCGTCGATCGTCTGAGCGGAATAACTCGCCACGAATTGAACGTTGTTCTTGGGGCAGACCAGTTCGTGGCCTATCACATCTACCAATTGATGGGTATGATTTGGTACTGCTAGGGAAGCGGCCAGGCCTGCTAAGGTATCGGCTTCGATGTTTCGGAGTCTGGGAACGTACTCGATGAAGAACCCCTCGAACGATGAGATGATGTTGATTGCTATTTGGTGATATGAGATCATGTCTTCATGGCGGACCTCGTATGAACCCCGGATCTGATTGACGATTAACTGTGAATCGTCGTATGCTTCGAGATATTCTACCCCCAGCTCTCTTGCAAGTTGGAGGCCAATGACCAAAGCGTTGTACTCGGCCACATTGTTAGAGGAGGGTTCTGTGGAGAATAAGTGCGGTTAATCACCAATCCGGAAGGGAAGACTAGCACCACCCCGACTCCGACGACGATGTTGCCCTTAGGTCCGGTTCTTGAGGTGCCGTCAAAGAACATTCGCCATATATCATCGTAAAAGATTGCATGCTTGTCGGCGACCTCATCTAGGATTTTTTTATATATTCTGGACGACTCCGAGCCCGGGTGGGCTGCCTAAAAGTCTGCAAGGACTTGACCTTTGACAGCCTTTTGTGGGACAAAGATCATATGATAAGGTAACAGCAATATTGCCCATGTAGCGAGGCAAGAGCTGAGTGCCCCTGGTTTAGTCATGAGGACCCTGAGAGGGTTGACTCGTGAGATCACATGAATTGTTTGTCCAGTGACATAGTATTGCGTCTTCTGAATGGAGAACACCAGGGCAAGGCATTCCTTCTCTACAGCGGTATATCGATGCTCTGGCCCGATCATCATTCGACTGAGGTAATATATGGCTTGCTCATGGCCTGCATCGTTGTTTTGTGCCAGCAGAGCCCCGAGGGAATGTTCTATTGCTCGTACGTAAAGCAGGAATAGTTTTTCAGCAACCGGAGCCACCAGGACTGGAGGGTTCGACAAATATTCTTTGATGCTGTCGAAGGCCCGCTGACATTCTTCGTCCCACACGAATGCGACACCTTTCTTCATGAGGTGGGTAAATGGTCGACATCGCTCGGAGAGGTTGGAAATGAACCTCCTGATGTAAGCTAGCCTTCCTTGAAGGCCTCTGAGTTTGCAAAGATTTCTCGGGAGACCCATCTCCATAATTTCCTTTGTCTTCTCAGGGTCTACATGGATACCCTGGGCGGTAATGATGAAACACAAGAACTTCCCGTTGGATACGCCCAGGAAGGACTTCGTAGGGTTCATTTTCAAATTGTGTGCCCACATCAGGTCGAACACCATCCTCAGATCCTGTAGATAGTCTCCCTTGCAGCGACTCTGGACGGCAATGTCATCAACATAGCACTCTACCATCTTGCGTAAGTGGTCTCTGACATGCCTCGTTCAGATTGCGGAAGTCGATGCAAATTCGAATCTTTCCATTTTTCTTGAGGACGGGTACTATGTTGGTGACCCAGTCTGGATGTTGTTCCTCACGAATAAAGCCGCTGGCTGTTAGTTTGTTGACTTCGGCTTCGATCGCATCTATGATGCCTGGGCGAAAGCATCGCTGTTGTTGCTTGACTGGCTTTGCATCCGGCCGAATGTTGAGCTTGTGAAGAGCAATATCGAGATTTAACCCCAACATATCTTCATAGCTCCAGGCGAACACGTCAATATATTCTTTGATAAGTTCCAGCAGCGATTCTCGCTCTTCGTCTGTTAGGCTTTTACTGACGAAGATCGGTTTTGGAGAAGATTCACCGCAGAGATCTACTTGTATGACCTCATCTTCAGTAGAAGGTTCTCTCTGTTCGAACCACTTTTCCCATTGTGCATCCAGCTGTTGGGCCCACGGCTCTAGCTCGAGGATCTCAGGGATGTCTTCGTCTTCTTCATAAGCGTCGGTGAATGCCATGTTGACTGACAGGACTTGTCTAAATATGTCTCTGATGCTGGTATCCGAGTCAGAAGTTGGTGACCCGGTTGAATGTGAATGCCAGTCACATTCTTTATCTGAACTCTCAGGGGTCGTTGTAGGTGTAACATACCCTAATCCACATCGAGTCTTGCTATAGTAGTCCCGTGGTTTGCCTGCCGGGACTGGTGGCTTCAAAGGTAATCGTCGTCCAGTACCGTAGTTCAGGCCTGGCGTGGTCTCTAGATCATACCCCTATTTTTGCATGAGATATTTAGATTGAGGGCTATAGAGATACAGAGGCAGTCTCCTGATATCTGATCGAAGGTCGACTTCTTCTATGGTGAAGGGATGCGGATCGTCCTTCCGACCGAAGATGATTGGATGGTCCCCTCCCTCGATTATGCGGTAAGCGTCTTCCGCTGGAGTAAGCTGGATTGCGGTGTACACATTTGTCACCTGTATGTGGAGGTGAGTGCCTATACCGTGTTCTATAGCATACATTGTACAAAGCTTATTAAGCTCGAGGTAGTTCAAAAATAGCCCTTTATTGATGAAGTAAGGTATCTTTTCTAGGGGGATTACATCATCTGCGGAGGGAACATCAGTGTGGGCAGCCATATACTTAGCTAACTCGGGTTCCTCTTCGGCTACCCCCTGTATAAACGAAGACTGAGAGGACGACCTGGGCAGCTTTATCGTCAGTGGTTCGGCTGGTGGAACAGAGCATGGAGTTGTTGGCAAACTAGCGACCCCCAGCTTGGTACTCGATGCTGGGCGGGGAGTGGTTGGTTCGCTAGAAGTTCCAGGCCTTGCATCGGGGTGACGACCCTTCTTGGTAAGACGTATCGTCATTGGCTTGTCGGAGGGATTGAGCTTCTCCGTTTATGGCTGGCCGACTCTCGACAGCCTGATTGTCAATGGCTCTGTTAAGGGTCTTGGCATTTGGCCAGACCTTGGCAGCCGAATTATCATCTGCTCTTCTTGCGCCGAGAGGCTGATTGCGTCCTTACGCAGAGTGGCGGTAAGGGGTACAGACTTGCCAGGTTTGCGAGCTTGGAGATGGATCGTCAGAGGCTCTTCTGATCTCGTGGCTGTCTCGATACGAGCTTGCGCATCTCCTTCACTAAGATGCTTCTTCGACTTTTCGTACAGACAGGAGTCTGAGTAGTAAGATTCGACCCCTTTGAAGGGATCGATATCAGTAAACTCCGTTCTTACGAAGCCGTGTTTGTCGACATATTTGAAGCACTGGTGCAGCGTGGAAGGCATGATCATATAATCGTGTATCCAAGGGCGCCCCAAGAGGATGTTGTAAGAAGTGTCTGCATCTATGACGTAGCAGGTGACTTCTGATTGGAGATCGTCAATCTGACACTTTAGACGAATCTTCCCAATTGGGTAGCTCCTGCCCGAATTGAAACTGCTGATAGCGGTGCTTGTAGGCGTCAGACGATGCATTGGGATGCGAAGATGATGTAGCAGACCTTTCAGGATAATGCTTATGGAAGAGCCAGGATCAATGTGCATCTGATCCACCTTTACGTCGCCAATGTATCCAGTGTAGT
Source organism: Iris pallida (assembly GCA_029216955.1). Taxonomy (NCBI): domain Eukaryota; kingdom Viridiplantae; phylum Streptophyta; class Magnoliopsida; order Asparagales; family Iridaceae; genus Iris; species Iris pallida. Next base: position 21,580 of record JANAVB010034088.1, read on the forward strand.
ATAATGGGCGATCGTGCAGATTAATTTTGATGAGCATGTCCTGCGGAGTGAAGACGATATTGGGAATTGCTCCGGTACAGGCGCTGTCATGGAGATCTGCAGGCGGGTTCTTCCTATGAGGTTGACCTGAGCGAGGTATGTGTCGGCGTTTTGGAGTGCATCGCTCAAAGCCGCACGAACATTCTTGGAGAGTCTCAGAAGCTCGTATAATGACAACTTTGCCGGTGTGTTGGCCAATTGCGCTAAGATGTCGAAGTTGTAGGACTTCTCCAGCCCTTGTGATACCTCTTTCCGGAGGGATTTGTCAAAGCGAGCCTCCCTCGGCCTAGGCTTGTCGGTCGTCAGAGGTTGAGCCGGTCCCGGAGCGTCGGTTGTGGCGGGCTGATGATCTTCAGTTGGGTTGTCAGCCACAGGTTAGGATTGTGCCCCAGACCGGGTGACGATGGCTGCAGCTTCTTCCATGTCCGCCGAAATTGTGCGACAGGACCTGACTTTTCTACTCTTCTTTTTGCAGATGGAAGATGATGTGGGCCGAATGACTTCTGATACCAAGTCTGGATGGATCCACATGACCTCCCCTCGTGATGTGGTGAGGGGCACTAGACCAACAGCCTGATCTCGGGGAGGTAGAAGATTAGCAATCTCCATTGTCGCCAGAGGGATGGGGACCACACCGTCTTGAGTTTCCATTGGAAGGAAGCTGCCGAATTGTACTGACACCATATTGGCTGCTACTGTCACCTCTTCGAAATCGATGGCCAGTGCGTTCGAATCCATGAGGTTTTATATGTACCGTTATAGCTAGTAGTAGTCGTGTGTGGCATGGTGGACGTAACGATAGTAATGGCAGTACTTTGGGTTCTCGATGTCTGCCTGCCGCGGTTCCCATCTTGGTGGAGGAAACTGAATTCTGTCTCCTTGTATGAGCATGTCCAAGATGGGCTTGACGTGGCCGTCTTCGAAGGAGTAAGTGATTTGCGGTCATTGTTTGTCTGCTGGCTTTGGCTCAGGTTTCTGTGCGGTGTCGGCCACCATAGCCTGCTTACCCCTGCTGTCCCGATTATTGGAGGGGCTACCCCCATTGTGATTGTTAGGACGCTTGCCTTTGTTCTCTCCGTCCGAGATGTGCAGTCCCAATTGGCGAGCCTTCTTCAATCGTTCTTCGGCGCTCGTGGCGCTGATGATGAATGTCTTTCAGTCCCTGAATTGACTTTTGCCCATCCAGAGACTGATTGTTGGGAGCAATCTCTTTTGGCAAATTTCGATCAAGGAGGAATCTGGATTTCCAGATGGCAGATTCATTGTGGTTTGGCGAAACCGCTCGATATAGTTTCTTGTTAGCTCTTTCTCCCCTTGGACAACGTCCATGAGGGTGGATATTGAGATGTCCTGCCCTACTTCGTAGAACCTCTCCAAGAACATGCGCTTGAAGCCGGCGAAGGAGTGGATGCAGTTGTCTGGCAGATTACGGTACCAGTCGAAGGTGACCCCTTCCAATGCCCCAATTAATAATCGTGTGAGAATGGCATAGTCATGGGGCAGATGGTCGGTGGTGACCTCAAAGTAGGTGATGTACTGACTTGCTGAGGTCTTGCCATCATAAGGATTGATATTGAATGGCTTATATCTTGGTGGAAATAGAACGTCCCTCCAGGCAGCAGGGTACGGTTGCCGTATTCTGAGGTCTTGAGAGTTTTCTCGAGCGTGAAACATGGCTCGGAGCTCCTGGACCTCTCTTCTCGCTTCGCGGGCTTCGTCCACGGCGGTGGGGGCCGTTGTTTCGAGAGGATCGTTGCCCGGGTTTGGTGCCGCCGAATTCGAGTTCGCATTGACCGTAGGACCCGCGCTTGTTTGGCCGGGCGTCCCTCTTTGCAGAGTTGGAAGGGCTGCTTTAATCTCTTCTACAAACTTGACCAAAGCAAGCAATATGGCTTCAAGACTGTCGATGCGTTGGCGATCACTGGAACCTCCTTGGCTGCTGTCTGTCAAGAATACTGTCTTTACGTGAGGAGAGATAGACGGAGCGGTGGAGGAAGCACCCTCCGAATCGTACCCCTGTAGTGAGAAGTCATCGGGGTATGTGGGTATGTTCTCTTCTGGTTCAGACTCGGAAGGAACAGTACCCCCAGTCTCCGAGTTCGCCTCGTCTTGGGAGTTGTGGACGTTCTCAGGGACGTCAGGGTTTGCTAAATCTGACGGGAGAGTTGCCTCCCCTGACTCGTCTTCTTGGAACATTGAATTGTTGTGGAGGCTCGGAGGGGGGCTACCCCCAGTCCCAGTAACCCCCTGCGTTGTGGACGACGAATCTTCCTTTGTAGCAGATTTCGTCTTAGAGCGAGTACCTTAGAAAACTCCGGTGGTGGGCACCCGCTTAGACGACAGTCTTTTAGTCGAAGTGGTTGAAGTATTCGGGATGGGAACATTTGTCTTCTTTCCTCTTCCATCAGCGGGTGCTTTCCGAGCAGAGTTGCAGGAGACGACGGGAAGTACCTCGTCTTCTGAAGATGGCTGTTGCAGTCTTTGAAAGATGGACTGTCGGTCTTCTCGCACCATTACGTTATTGCAGCAGTAGTTGACGATGACTTGGGTGCAGTGACGTCCGTAGGAGGACTTTTTGTACCCCGATGCATCTTCTCTTTCCATGCGTTTGTGGAGGATGGCCTCACGCAAGTCAGATGGGTCTGGATTGACCATGTTTGCTCCATAAATTTTGGAAGACTTTTACGAACCTCTCTGTCCGTTTACCGCCGTGGGCTGGACTCGAGTGGTTCTGTACAACTTCCCATCTGAGGCCCGCATAACGGTATGCGGGATGCTCAGATGATCAGAGATAGGATCAGCGGACCGAGCGTGCCAAGCTCGCGCTGCCCTAGACTTCTTTGCTCTAGTGCGTAAAGGCACATAGTAGGAAGAGTCTAGGCGATGTTGGAGAGAGTCAGACCTTTCTTCTTGGGAGCACAAGAGATCAGGACCATAAGACAGGCGGTCGAAGACAGAGCCGCGTGGGGTCGGCGTCATGCTGTCGTCCTCAACAATCTTCATGCGGCTGGCAGACGTAGCCGCAAAGGCTTTCTTCATGCGGCTGGGAGTCTCAGCCGCATGAGTTTTCTTCATGCGGCTGGATGATCTGGCCGGATAGACTTTCTTCATGCGGCTGGTAGATCCACCCGCATGAGCCTCCAGCATGTGGTTGGCAGATTTGGCCACAGGAGTGCTCGGCTTCTTCTTGGGGCGCATAGAGTCGCTCTTTGTCCTTGCAAGTCCAGCATCGTAATGCTTTCCTCTACCGAACTTGGGGACAGCAGAGTTCTCTACGGCTCGAAGTGGAGCCGTATGAGCTTCGCCTTCGCCGTCTTGGGTAGTAGAGAGTACCCCGTCCAGAGCTTGTAGAGGAGCAAATGATTTTGTCCTCCACTCGCAGCGAGCTTTCTTTGTGCGGGTTCGCTTCTGGATCGGGTCGGCGCTTCCTTCAGAGAGCATCTCTTCAAACGCCTGTTGGTCGAAACGGACGACCATCTTCTGTTGCGTGGAGCCAAGCTTGGCTGCATCCGACTGCATCACCAACTCCTCAGCCGTAGAGAAGTTTGTCCCCAGCAAAGTCGCCATCGTATTTGCCATAAAATATAAAAGAGCAGAACAATTATCGGAGGACTGGACTTTTACTTCACGTTACAAACTCGCTTGTACAAAGAAAGCCTAGGGACGAAAGCCTAGGTACAGCAGTCTAAGTACAATTGTTTATTTTAGATTCTGGGGGGTGACGATAGAGGCTCGGAAAAGCGACGGCCGCTCTGCCTTACTCCTTGGACGATCGATATGCAGCCTTGGCTCCAGAAGATTGCTCAACGTTGAAGAAATGCTCTCTTTGCTCTCTCTCTACTCTTTCTCTCCAAGTATTCTGGTGCCCTCTCTGATCTCCAAAAATTGTCCTCTGCAAGGGAATGGCACCTCGCTATTTATAAAGAGGAAATTCAATCATTAGGGTTTACAATGATTGCCCCTTAGAGTGGCGGTGGCCTGTTGATTGATCAATCTGGACCATTAATCTTGAGTGTCATGAATCTGGGCCATTTAGTGTAGATTGCACCAAATCCTATCAGTAATTAATGCTGATTGGAATAAATCTCCGTGGTGATGATTTGCTGATGTTTGCGAATCTGAATAAATAAATTTAATTCATTCTCCTGCCACGTGTCCCAGATTATTGGGATTTGACCCAATCTTTGATTATAGTAAATCTGGGAAATTGATTGGCTTTATGACACGTGTCTGGGAGTCACTGAGCCGTATGAGGATTGAGCCGCATAAGGGATGAGCCGCATAAGGGTTGAGCCGCATACGCCTGGCCATGTGGCGGGGCTACCTGGGGAGTGGCCTCTGAATCTCCGAACCGCATGATAATCTGATCCGTTTGGAGATGATCCTTGTGAGCCGCATAGGGCTGCATCTGCTAGAGCCGCATAGGGTTGTTTCGATCTGGGCTGCATAGGACAACTTCAGCCTGAGCCGTATAGGGAGTCTCCACTCGAGCCGCATATGAATGTCCACGTATCTAGGCTGTGTGGCATTTTCTGGATCTTGGGGGGTTGTGCTAGAGTTTTTTTTTGATTTCCTAGGATTCTGTCATTATGACAGAGTCATAATTGCCTCTTTGTGTCAGGCCTTTCGTTTCGTCAGAGCGGTCAGCCGTCAAAGTAATTAATGTAGTAAGGGAAGAATTGTTTGTATGCTACGTGGCATCTCTCTAAGCCGCATGGAGATCACGGAGCCGCATAGACGCGTTGAGCCGCATGGATCCTCTGAGCCGCATGGGCTTTCTAAACCGTATGGGATTTTCTGGCCGCATGGCTCTTTTTTATTATTTTCCATGCTTCTACAATTGTGCGTCTAGTTGCTGGACCCAAGGTTCCAACTCGAAAAGTTCGGGTACATCTTCATCTTCTTCGTAAGCATCAGCAAATGCCATGTTGATAGACAGAGCTTGCCTGAATACTTCCCCAATGCTAACATCCGAATCAGAAGTTGGTGATCCGGTTGAATGTGAATGCCAGTCGCATTCCTCATCTGAGCTTTCAGGGGTCATTGTAGGTGTAACATAACCTAGCCCACATCTGGTCTTGTTGTAGTAATCCCGTGGTTTCCAGTCGGGACTGGTAACCGTAAGGGTAACCGTCGACCAGTGCCGTAATTTAAGCCTCGCATAGTCTCTAGATCATACCCCAGTTTTTGTATGAGATACTTGGATTGGGAGCTATACAGATAAAGGGGTAGTCTTCCGGTGTCGGGTTCGAGGTCAACTTCTTCTTTCCTGAAGGGCTGTGGATCATTCTTCCGGCCGAAGATGATTAGACGATCCTCTCCCTCGACTATGAAGCACGCGTCTTCCACGGGAGTAAGTTGGTTTGCGATGTAAACATTTGTCACCTGTGTGTATAGGTGGGTGCCTATACCGTGTTCCATGGCATACATTGTACAAAGCTTATTAAGCTCGAGGTGGTTCAAAGATAGCCCTTTATTGATGAAGTAAGGTATCTTTTCCAGTGGAATTACATCATCTGCAGATGGAACATCAGTGTGAGCAGCCACATACTTGGCCAGCACTGACTCTTCTTCGGCCACCCCTTGTGTCAATGAAGACTGGGAGGATATATATATATATATATATATATATATATATAATATATATATATAATATATATATTTTTTTATAATATATATATATATATATATATATATTCATGTATTTATCTTATTGATATACAAATAGGATGTAGGTGCTTGTGATATTATTGGTTGATATCAAGTTGGCTAGTATCACTAAGCAACCCTTTTAGAATGAAACCCTAGACTAGGCAATTGACCATGTTGACCAATTAGCTATAGTTGACCAACAGTTGACTTTGACCTAGAATAACCTAGAATCATATAGATTTCATTATAAACTTTAATTAGTATATATTGAATTCATTATAAATTGTATTGCTCTTAATAGGACTCTGTGACTCCAGTTTGGATATCTCTACATATCAGTTGTTCAGGTTGTCAGGCGAGTACATTCTCTAATCGTTTAATTCATGATAGTATCTATATTACCTGCTTTAGACTACTTTATTGATGTTGTCCCATTGTTAACACGGATTAGTACTATATGGATCTTTTCATGAGATGTTATCCTCCAGCAGGTGCATCGGATATTTCATGTTCATGTACTTTATCATGTGCATCATATACTCATTGTACTCGTATTACTTCATGTACACTCACGTGCTCTCATGTACTCTTATGCTTACATCTGCTTCATGTAAAACTAACTATCATGTACGTAACATAACTTGACCAGATCCTTGTGTATTGATTGCGGTAGAGTTGAGTAGAAGTGGTTATGAGATCAATTCCCATGTAGTTTCAACATGTATAACTCTATTAACTTAGGCATGTACAATTCAAGCCGATTACATAACCATCTTGTGCTATAAATCACTTATATTTACTTACAGTTCTTATTTTCTATACAACTTTCATGTACTCAGATTTGTCTATTTATACTACTCATGTACATCTCTTTACAGCATTTTATGTACTTTACGTTGTTCATGTACATATCTCTACAGCGTCTTATGTATTTTATGCTACTGCTCGTTCTATATTTCCTGTTATGATTTGGATCTGCTTTAGAGATATGTGCTCGTTCACGTCCTGACAGGATAACGTTAAAATTTTTACAGATGATACATGCCCTTTCTGTTATGGTTCTGGAGATGGTTTAGCTACCTTGGGTCCCGACTCTCAGCATTGATTGGGAGACTAGTTTACTAGACTTGTTTAGTTTCTGTTTAGAACTTGAATTGTAATTAATGGAGATTTTGACTGTATTGAGATTGTTTTCAGATATTATTATTTTAGTAGTTATTTAAGTTGTTGTTGTTTTGAGTTTATATAGTTATTTAGATTTCTGTGTTATCTTATCGTGCTTTAGATTGTGATCAATTATTATCATATCTTATACTTGTTGTCCATTCGGAGTTGAGATCTACGACAGGTAAATTATATATTTTGCGTGAGTTGTTAGTTAGCGACCAAGAACAACGTTCTACCGCCGATTCTGCGGCGTAGGCTGGGCACTGTTACGCACTCATGCCCCTTTACCGGGTGCGGGTCGTGACACATTTTTAGTGGTGGCCCATGTAGGTCAAGATTCGTATTAGTGCAAAGTCGTGGTAGTGTGATGATTAGTTGTACTGTTGCGAGCCTGCGATAAGATATAAGGAATAGGCTTTAGCATCAAAGGATACTCAATTACAGTTAGGACTACTTGAAAAGATTCCTAGGATGACCCTTGGAAACTATCTCAAAATTTGATTTAAACAATTTACTTTCCTTGTTCGTTGTTGAGTTTAATTCTTGATGTTCATTGTTGACTTGATTCTCTACCAAGATAAATCTTATGTGCTAGGTTGCCTCAGTTATAGAATCTAGAATCTTCTACAGCCATATCAGCTGGCATAGTGAAGATATAGAGTCTGATTTTGGATATATTTTTCGGTTGTGGGAATTTAAAGTTTTCGCGGCCAAGCATGCGACAATACAAAAATTTTAAATACTATGATTCTAGAGAAATGTACCTTATTTGCGGACTCTATGGATTATCGCAGCCGTACTTACTGGCGTGACGAGATTTTGGTAACTTGGTTCTGGATAGACTGGTATGATTATCAGATTGCAGAATAGATACCATATAGATGGTGCCCTAGTATAATGGAATGGAATATTAGTGTGAATGTTACTTGAGTATCATGAAGAAGATAGAGGGAGCTTGGCCACCGGTGGCACAACACCATGCTCGCACTAGCAGAGGGATATACCCCAGAGGGATAAGGCTTTTTCACTGGCGGTCGAGGAGACCGATGCTATGGGTACGAGTTAGCAAGTCTGTCTTTTATGTCCTTCTTTTCCATCTTGTTGTGTGATTCCATTACAGGATATTTCATGTTGTGATAAAGTATAGTGACCCTGTTCGAGACTATGAAATCACGACTAATAGGACCATGTTTTGCATGTTTTGGATTGATTTTATTGACTTTGATTGTTGGGAGTTTAACCTAGGAGGAGTACGACCATTTAAATTTCAAGGACAAATTTTCTAGGGGGAAAGGATTGTAACTACCACTTTTCTAAAATGAGAGTAATTTTGAACTTTTATAAAGTTGATCATGTTAGTTATTAAATAATATATTTAAATCATGTTCATAATTAATTATTGAATTTTTTATTATTTTAATTTATTTAATTTATGTATTGTGATTGTCCTTTGCTAGTGAAACCTTAGAACTACTAGCCTAGACTAACCACGGCCATGGAGACCTAGCTAATGTGATTAGATTAGTTCACTACCACTTTTAAGACTAAAGGTATTTGGAAATTTGTGAATTATTATTATTTTTTAATTTTATTTAATAAATAATGTGCTAAGTGTTATATTAGGTCTAACCCTAGAATTACCTAATCTAGATGTTGATCATGACCTTAGAAGCTTGGTTAGTAGAATTAAATAAGTTAGCTAAGTTCTAGAATATCTAGATATTATGTTGAACCTAAGATATTTGTAGAAACCTAATCTAGTTTGGGCCTTTACCTAAAAGGCTTGAAATTACATCTTGAAAAGGCCTATAAACTACATTGGACCTAACCCTAGCCCTAGAGAACCCATGGCCGGCCAACCCTAGTCCCCTTTGCCTATATAAGTGAACATTAGCCCCTCTTGCCTCTTTTATTGCAAATGCTAACCCTAATTTATTTTCTTCCCCAAATTTGCTCCCTTTCAGAAAATCTCAAAATTGAACCAAATCAGTTGCAATACACTCCCTAGTGTAAAGAGGTCTCTATTGGCTAGTTAGCAAGGATTGGAAGCAATTTGCCATTTGATTTGGTGTAGGAGCTTTTCAAAGGGTTTTTTATTAAGATTCCAACTCTCAATAGGTAATGACCTCTAAACCTAATATTTTTAGATTTCTCTCCATAGATGCATTCATGTAGGTTTCCCTTTTCTAGGCCAAGTTTGGTTATAAATTGAATCCATTTAGGGTGCATATCGGAGGAGTATCGGAGAGGTATTCAATGTGTTTGATGAAATGCCTCTTAGAACTTTTTAATCTTGGTTTTCAAAACTAATTACATATTTTTGTAGCTAATTATGTGCATATTATTTACCTTGATGACTGAGTTGAATTTGGGTTGAATTCTATGTCAAATTGGACACAGGGATACAAGTCCCAACCTGTGCACGATACTGTAGAAGTGCCCTGCTACTGTATGTCCAGTGCTTATTGGACACGACACCATTTCGTGTGCTACCTACTGTTCTAGGTAGGGGCATAGACTGACATCATACCTGGCTAGTTGGACTTCGATCTATTGGGGTTTCAAACTGTGGTTCCACCCACAGATCCCATTCAAGCACACGCACACACACTACACTCTACCTTTCTGTCACTTGAAACTTTGCTGCATGTCTCTTAATACAGATTGACACATTTTCATCTGTCCTGCCCACTAACATTCACATATTGCCTGTACTCATTGCACATATTGGTCAGTATCATCCATACCAGAAAACTGCATACATTCCATGCCTCCATCTGCATATATCCTATAACCCACTAATGCCACTGCATCATAACAATATCCTACATCCTAGATAACCATTGCAAATTCATTTCATGATTCTGCATCTCACCCTAACATTCATACTACTACAAACTTCAATCCATATCTTCATGCATATCCATTTCACCATATTGCATCATCCACTTGATTCGAATATATTACATACATCCCACTATATCAATATTGACTTGTACATCACCTTCCACTGCTGTCTGCATTCGATGTATCTGACCTTATGCAGATCATTTAGGCTAGACCCCCTTAGCACTAGAGCATGGCCCCAAAATCGTAATGCATTTGTTACCCTCCTTTCACATGTTTACCTATCCTACATTTAGTTTACTGCTTGCATTGATCAATGCCCTGCAACATACTACACTTCATTATCTGACACCCACATTATACTGTATCACTTTGCCTGCAAAACTACATCCACTACATATTTGGTCTGTACAGATACATGTACATGGCCCTGCACTGGTGTTTAGTATCCTACAAGCATGTCCTGCACCCTAACATCTTCACTGCATTTTTCATTGGAAGTCCCTACAACATTCCTTATAATGCCTACATTCATTCATGCCACATTAGATATCTTGCACCCCCTTGACACTTCATTCCACTTTGACACTCACTCAAATTTGACACACACATGTCTGCATAACCCCTTTATTATGCATACTTGCATTCATTCACTTACCTGCATTTCATTCAATTGACACAATCATTCACATGTCACTATATTATTTTACATTTCCTTGACACTTGTTCCTGCTATTGGGACCCAATTGCCTTGTTCTTTGAATTGTGTTGAGTTAAGGGTAAGTATCCTTGTAATACTATTAGGTTGCTATGTTGTTTTAGTCATATCTTAGTTCTGTCCAATATGATAATTGGTATCAATCATTGGGTAGGGGGAGTTCAAGCTTGATGGTAGATTAAATGATTTAGTTTTCCATTGCTCTGTCCTACATACATATTTGGTCCAGTTTTGGGATGGACTTAAGCACATGTCCAGCTCCCTTTGTTTTGATACTCTGACCCTTGCTTTTGAATCCCTGTCGCAATTAGTATATGTCCATATCCTTCATTTTGTATAGGCTATAGAGTTCTATCCTGTATACTCATAGTTAGCCACATTTGACATGTCTTGTTCCTAGCTTAGAGACTGCCTGCATTCAATTGCTCTGTCCATACTTCATCTTTAATTTAGATAATGTTCAGTCACTTGAGTATTAGGTTCTGTCCACTCTGAGGTTGCGCCCTATAGGTACTGTCCTTCTTTCACTGTGCTATCAAACTATTGGATTATGTTCAGTCCTCTTCACTTAGGACTTAGCCATAGACTTTTGTTCAGTCCCATATCTTAGTATCTACCCTTTGTTAAGTCTAGCCATATACATTAAGATCATAGTATTCAGTCTACCTTTAACCTTCACAGTTCAGTTTATGTCCTGCAGCAGACCCAATAGCTAGGGTGTCCATGTTCTGTGTATAGACACATTAGTTAGTTTGAAGTTGGGATTTAGGTATCCTTGTGTTTGGCCAACTAATGGCTAATGTATCACACTTTATAAGTGGTAAGGTAGACTATGTGATACATATTCATTTATTATATATATGAGAGGGTTTGGTAAATTGAATTTGAGTTGGCACACACACACACACACACACACACACACATACATATATATGTGTGTGTGTGTGTGTGTGTGTGTGTGTGTGTGTGTGTGTGTGTGTGTATAAAGAGAATGTGAGAATGGTGCATAGATATATGCTACAGGGTTATGAGTTCTAGAGTTAGATGTAGAATTGGGTTAGATACATATATGTATTCATGTAATTATCTTATAGATATACAAATAGGATGTAAGTTCTTGTGATATTATTATTGGTTGATATCAAGTTGGATAGTATCACTAAGCAACCCTTTTAGACTGAAACCCTAGACGAGGAAATTGACCATGTTGACCAATTAGATATATTTGGCCCAGAATTGACCAAGACTTGACTTTGACATAGAATGACCTAGAATCATGTAGATTTCATTATAAACTTCAATTAGTATATTTGAATTCATTATAACTTGTATTGCCCTTAATAGGACTTTGTGACACAAGTTTGGACATCTCTACATATCAGTTCTTCAGGTTATCAGGTGAGTACATTCTCTGATCGTTTCATTCATGATATTATCTATATTGCCTGCTTTAGACAACTTTACTTGATGCTGTCACGTTGTTTACAGGATTGGTACTATATGGATCTTTTCATGAGATGTTATCTCCAAGCGGGTGTATCGAGTATTTCATGTTCATGTACTTTATCATATGCATCATGTACTCCTTGTACTCATATTACTTCATGACACTCATGTGCTCTCATGTACTCTCATGTTCACATGTGTTTTATGTAAAACTAACTATCATGTACGTAACATAACTTGACTAGATCCTTGTATATTTATTGGGGTAGGGTTGAGTAGAAGTGGTTATGTGATCAATTTCCAAGTATTTTCATCATGTACGACTTTGTTAACTTAGGCATGTACAATTCAAACCGATTACATAACCATCTTGTTCTCTAAATCACTTATGTTTACTTATTGTTCTTATTTTCTATACAACTTTCATGTACTCAGATTTGTCTATTTACACTGCTCATGTACATCTCTTTACAATATTTCATGTACTTTACGCTGTTCATGTACATCTCTATCTAGCGTTTCATGTATTTTATGCTACTGTTCGTTCTATATTTCCTGTTATGTTTTGGATCTGCTTCAGAGATATGTGCTCGTTCCGTCCTGACAGGATAACGTTGAAAATTTTACAGATGATACATGCCCTACATGCTATGGTTCCGGAGATGGTTTAGCTACCTTGGGTCCGACTCTCAGGATTGATTGGGAGACTAGTTTAGTAGACTTATTTAGTTTCTGTTTAAAACTTGAATGTAATAAGTGGAGATTTTGACTGTATTGAGATTGTTTTCAGATATTATTATTTTAGTAGTTATTTAAGTTGTTGTTGTTTTGAGTTTATATAGTTATTTAGAATTCTGTGTTATCTTATCGTGCTTTAGATTGTGATTGAGTATTATCATATCTTATACTTGTCCTCCATTCGAGTTGAGATCTACGATAGGTACATTATATATTTTGCGTGAGTTGTTAGTTAGCAACCTAGAACAACGTTCTACCGTCGATTCTGCGGCGTAGGTTGTGCGCTGTTACGTACTCGTACACCTATACCGGGTGTGGGTCGTGACACTTCTTGTCGGAGGAGAAAGT
>JANAVB010034089.1:0-66409 GCA_029216955.1 Iris pallida
TGGATCTCTTTATAGCCGAGCCGTATGGGGGACCTTCTTGGTTGAACCGCATAGGTTTCTCTGCATTGGCCGTATGAACTCGTTTATTCTTGGCCGCATAAGCTCGCCTCAAAACTTTGGTAGACAGCGCCACTTTGAAGATTTTCCTTATTCCCGAAGTACTGCTTTTCGTGTCAGTCATTATGACAACTTTATGTCAGGTCTGTCACTTGTCAGGTCTGTCAGCCGTCAGAGCATTAAATGCGTCTACACGTTAGGAACAGCTGTTTTTGATGACCACGTGGCCTCTCTCTCTGGGCCGCATGGAGTTTACTCGAGCTGCCTATGTGCGTTGAGCCGCATGTCCATGTTGGTGACTTTTGAGCCGCATGATACTCTTGAGCCGCATGAAGCTCATCTGATTTTGAGTCGCATGAAGCTTCCTGGGTTCTGTGCCGCATGAAGAATGTCTCATGACCGAGCCGCATGAAGGACGTCTCATGACCGAGCCGCATGAGGAATGTCTCATGACCGAGCCGCATGAAGGACGTCTCATGACCGAACCGCATGAGGAATGTCTCATGACCCGAGCCGTATAAAGGACGTCTCATGACCGAGCCGCATGAGTAATGTCTCATAACTCGCATGAGGAATGTCTCGATCTGCCCGTGCCACTCGCTTTGTGGGCCCGGGTATCCTGAACACACGAGTGCGTAGGTATCATGTTTGCTCCCTGATGTAGGGGCTAATAGAAACACTTGCCCTCGATCTTTGTTGGGAGACACTTGAGAACCACTCTGTCCGTTTACCGCCGGGGGCTGGACACAGGCGGCTCTGTACAACTTTCCATCAGAGGCCCGCTTAGCGGGACGCTCTTGATGGTCAGAGGTTGGGACAGCTGACTGAGCCCGATGAGCCCGCGCTACCCTAGACTCTTCTACTTAGCACCCGAAGGTGCGTAATAGGAAGAGTCCAAGTTTGGAAGGAGGGAAGAGAAGTTGTTGCCCTTTTCAAAGGAGGTAAGGGGGCTCTATTTATAGAATGGAGTAAGCCCTTTCTTCTTCTCCTTTCCGATGTAGGACTAAAAGCAATATTTTCCATGCTTGTACAGGACCCCCTTCAAAGTTTCCAAATTACAAATTTGGAACACTTTGAATAAGAAGCATGGAAAGTAGATTTGTTTAGGTGTGGCAATCCAATCAGAGGTAGCATGGACGTGATAGGTTTGGGTACTTCCGCTGGGGATTTTATGTGGACTTATCATCCTTGGCGTACCATGGTTTTAGGTACGGATAATAAGTTGAAAGAGGGAACCATCATATTTACTCATAGGTGGTATCGACGTGGTAAATATAAGGTTGATGGTAGAGCTTTCCTATTCAGAGGTGATATGGACATGGTAGGAGCGAACTCGAATGAGGATACATAGAACAACTCAGAGGTGCTATCAACATGGAAGTTCTATGCATTGGGTGAAAGAATGCTATGGAACAGCTGGGCTCCGAAAGCATGTAATGATGAGGAAAGATGTGGATGTACTAAGGGACCTAGTACGGCATTTGTGGTCAGCAGAGGACATTTGTGGGCCTATTATCCTTGGCATACCTTGGTTTTAGGTACGGATAATAAGTTTGATAGGGATACCTAGGACAACTCCGCGGTAAGGCGGATATGGAGGTTCTTGGTATCGGACGAAAGAATACCATGGAGCAGTGAACAGTTTTCTGTTTTCTTTCACTATTTCTCTTTTCTTTTTGTCAAGGGATGTGATCCCAGATGATGTAGTACTTTGAATTTTGAATAAATGAGCATGTTTTAACTCATCTTCTCTTTCTTGTACTTGTGGTGTTTGTGGAATTGGACCTGCTGGAGGATTATTTGTGGACCTGTTACCCTGGACGTACCTTGGTTTTAGGTACGGATAACAAGTTTGGTCAGGATATCTGGAACAGCCATGGCAAAGTGGTCATAGGTGCTCTCGGTATTGGGAAAAAGAATGCCGTAGAGCAGCTGGGCTCCCGGAGCTTGGTGAGATGGTAGATTTATGCTAAGAAGCTTAGCAAGGGATATTTGTGGACCTATTATCCTTGGCGTACCCTGGTTCAGGATATGGAAAATAGGATGAAAAGAAACCAACATATTTGCTCAGAGGTTATGAGGACATGGCAAGCATGAGGGTTTTACCGTAGAATCTTCCTGCTCAGAGGTAATGAGGACATGGCAGGGGAGACTTCACGGAAGATATTCGTGGTCAACAGCGGACATTTGTGGTCAACAGAGGACGTTTGTGGTCAACAGAGGACTTTTGTGGTCAACAGAGGACATTTGTGGGCCTATTATCCTTGGCGTACCCTGGCTTAGGATACGGATAATAGGATAAAAAGGAACCAACATACTTACTCAGAGGTAATGAGGACATGGCAAGCATGAGGGTTTTTGTTTCACCGCGGAATCTTCCTACTCAGAGGTAATGAGGACATGGCAGGAGAAAACTCAACGGAGGATATTTGTGGACCTATTATCTTTGGCGTACTCCGGTTGTGGGTACAAATAATAGGTTGAAAGGGAATCGACATACTTACTCAGAGGTAATGAGGACATGGCAAGTATGAAGTTTTCTTCGACGGAGCCTTCCCACTCAGAGGTAATGAGGACATGGCAGGAGTGGGCTCAATGAGAGGGATACATAGAACGACTCAGAGGTAATGAGGACATAGAAGTTCTATGTAAAAGGGTGATTTGTTTTTGGCGGAAATGGAACGACTCAGAGGTAATGAGGACATGGCCGTTTTAGAAATTTGTGGATCTGTTACCCTTTTTGTGCACTGGGAGTGCGGGTAGTGGATCATGAGGGAGGATCCCTTCCAGGAAAAAAGTTCAGAGGTATATTTATACATAACGTTCTCCCTAAAAGAGTGACCGGGATATAAGTTTAGGGGTACCAGCGGGTACATAACTCGACAATCCATAAATTTTATGATCAAAGTATAAGTTCAGAGGTACCAGCGGGTACATGACTTGGTAGTTTGGGATTTTTGTGGAAGGAGGAGGTGAGTTCAGCGGTACGAGAGGGTACATGACACGAAAATCTAGAATATTGTGGATATGAGTTCAGCGGTACCAGCAGGTACATGACTCGGTGATCTGGAGAGAATGTGGATGTGAGTTCAGTGGTACCAGCGGGTATATGACCAGATAAACTGGAGTGGATGTGAGTTCAGCGGTACCGGGGGGTACATAACTCACCAATCTAGAAAATTTGGAGGCGGAATGTGAGTTCAGCGGTACCGGGGGGTACATAACTCAATCATCAGGGATTTTTTTTTTGGATGTCGTTTCGAACGTAATACTTCTTCAGGAAGTTGCTGTTGATGGACAACATGAGCAAGTCTCAGTGTGAGCAGCCACATACTTGGCCAGCTCCAACTCTTCTTCAGCCACCCCCTGTGTAAATGCAGACTGAGAGGATGATTTGGGCAACTTGATCATCAGGGGTTCAGTTGATGGAGTAGATCATGGAGTTGTTGGCGGACTAGCGACCCCCAGTTTGGCACTTGACGTGGAGCGAGGAGTGGCTGGTTCACTAGAAGTGTCAGACCTTGCATCGGGGTGACGACCCTTCTTGGGAAGGCGTATTGTCAGTGGCCGATCGGAGGGATTGAGCTTCTCCGTTTGGGGTTGACCGACTCTCGGCAATCTGATTGTCAGTGGCCCTGTTGTGGGTCTCGGCACTTGGCCGGACCTTGGCAGCCGGATTCTCAACTGCTCTTCTTGTGCCGAGAGGCTGATCGCGTCCTTACGTAGCGTGGCCGTAAGGGGTGCGAAATTGCCTGGCTTGTGAGCCTGGAGGTGGATTGTCAGAGGTTCTTCTGATCCCGTGGTTGCTTCATCATCAGTTTGTTTATTTCCTCCTTCAAGGTGCCTCTTCGACTTTTCGTATAGGCAGGAGTCCGAGTAATAAGATTCGACCCCTTTGAAGGGATCGATGTCAGCAAATTCTGTCCTCACGAAGCCGTGCTTATCGACGTATTTGAAGCATTGGTGTAGCGTGGAAGGCACGATCATGTAATCGTGTATCCAAGGGCGCCCCAAAAGGATGTTGCATGAAGTGTCGGCATCTATGACGTAGCAAGTGACTTCTGATTGGAGATCGCCAATCTAACATTTCAGACGGATCTTTCCAATTGGGTAGCTCCTGCCCGAATTGAACCCGCTGATGGCGGTGTTTGTAGGGGTCAGGCGATGCATCGGAATGCGAAGATGATGCAGTAGTCCTTTTGGAATGATGCTTATGGAAGACCCAGGGTCAATGTGCATCATGTCCACCTTTATGTCGCCGATGTAGCCTGTGTAGTATAATGGGCGATCGTGTAGATTAGTCTTGATGAGCATGTCTTGTGGAGTGAAGACGATGTTGGGCATTGCTCCCGTACAGGCACTGTCTTGGAGGTCTGCGGGCCGATTTCTCCCGTGAGGTTGACCTGAGCCAGGTACACGTCGGCATTTTGAAGTACATCGCTCAAAGCTGTACGGACATTCTTCGAGAGTCTCAGGAGTTCATATAAGGACAATTTGGCCGGTGTATTGGCCAATTGCGCCAAGATGTCAAAGTTGTAGGGCCTCTCCAGCCCCTGAGATGTTTCCTTTCGGAGGGATTTGTCGAAGCGAGTCTCCTTCGGCCTAGGCTTGTCGGTCGTCGAAGGCTGAGCCGGTCCTGGAGCATCCGTGGTAATGGGCGGATGATCATCAGTCGAGTTTTCAGCCACAGGTTGAGATTGTGCTCCGGATCGAGTAACAACGGTCGTGACTTCCTCTCCATCTGCTGAGGTGGTGCGGTAGGATCTGACTTTTCCACTTTTCTTTTTAGAAGATGGAGTGGACTGAGTTACCTCGTGGACTAGGTCCGGATGGACCCACATGATTTCCCCTCATGATGTGGTGAGGGGTACTAGACCAGCAGCTTGAGCAGGCGGGAGATTAGCAATCTCCATCGTTGCCAGAGGGATGGGTATAACCCCGTCCTGGGTCTCTGTTGGAGGGAAGCTGCCGAATTGTACGGACACCATGTTGGCTGCCACGGTTACCTCCTCGAAATCGATGGCCAGAGCGTTCGAATCGATGAGGTTCTGGATATATCGTTTCAGTTGGTAGCAGTCGTGCGTAGCATGGTGGACGTAGCGGTGGTAATGGCAGAACTTTGGGTTCTCCAGATCAGCCGGCCGAGGCTCCCGTCTTGGTGGAGGAAGCTGAATCCTATCTCCTTGTATGAGCATGTCCAAGATAGGCTTGACGTGACCGTCTTCAAAAGAGTAAGTGATTTGAGGCCATTGTTTGTCCGCAGGTTGCGACTCAGGCTTCTGGGCTGTATCGGCCACCATAGCCTGCTTGCCTCTGTTGTCCTGGTTGTTGGAGGGGCTACCCCCATTGTCGTTGGTGGTGCTGGGACGCTTGCTCTTGTTCTCTCCCTCTGAGATATGTAATCCCAGTTGGCGAACCTTCTTTAATCGCTCTTCGGCACTCGTAGCACTAATGATAAAAGCCTTCCAGTCCTTGAATTGACTCTCGCCCATCCAGAGACTGATTGTTGGGAGTAGTCTCTTTTGGCAAATTTCGATCAAGGAGGAGTCCGGGTTGCCAGATGGTAACTTCATTGCGGTTTGACGGAATCGCTCAATGTAATTCCTCGTCAGCTCTTTCTCTCCTTGAATGACGTCCATGAGGGTAGACATCGTGACGTCCTGCCCTACCTCATAGACCTCTCCAAGAACAGGAGTTTGAAGCCAGCGAAGGAATGGATGCAATTGTCCGGCAGGTTGCGGTACCAATCGAAGACAACTCCTTCCAATGCCCTAATGAATAACCGTGTCAGGATAGCGTCATCATGGGGCAGATGGTCGGTAGTGACCTCGAAGTAAGTGATGTACCGACTTGCTGAGGTCTTGCCATCATAGGGGTTGATATTGAACGGCTTATATCTTGGTGGGAATGGAACATCCCTCCATTCAGCAGGATATGGTTGCCGTATTCTGAAGTCTTGAGAGTTTTCTCTGGCGTGGAACATGGCTCGGAGCTCTTGAACTTCTCTCCTTACTTCTCGGGTCTTATCTGTCGCAGTCGGAGCCGTTACTTCGGGAGGATTATTGCCTGGGTTCGGTGCCGCCGAATTCGAATCTACGTTGATTGGGGGACCCGTGCTTGTCTGGCAGGTGTCACCCCCTGCAGATTAGGAAGCGCTGCTTTGATCTCGTCTACAGACTTGACCAAGGCGTGCAATATGGCCTCCAAAGTGTCGATGTGCTGGCGATCACCGGAACCGCCTTGATTGCTGTCTGTCATGAACACCATCTTCACATGAGGAGTGACGGAAGGAGTGGTAGAGGATGTACCCTCCGAGTCGTACCCGTGCACCGAGAAATCATCAGGATATGTGGGGATGTTCTCTTCAGGTTCAGACTCGGAAGGAACACTACCCCCGGCTTCGGAGCTTGCTTCGTCTAGGCTGTCCATGGGGACGTCGGTATCTGTTGTACCCGTCGGAGGATTTGCTTTCTCCAGTCCGTATTCCTGGAATGTCGGATTGTCGTGGATGTTTGGAGGAGTGCTACCCCCAGTTCCGATGACCCCCAATGTTGCAGACGACGAACTTCCTACTGCAGCAGTTTTCATCTTCGAACGGGTGTGTTGAAATACTCCAGTGGAGGATATCCCTTTAGACGACGGTTTCTTAGCTGTAGTAGTTGACACCTTTGGGCTGGAGATACTCGTTTTCTTCCCTCTTCCCTTGGCGAGAACTTTCTGCGCAGATTTGCAGGGAGACAACAGGAGGTGTCTCGTCTTCTGAGCTCGGGTGATGTAGTCTTTGGAAGACGAATGGCCGTATTCCGTCACCGCCGTGCTGCTGCAGCAGCAGTTGACGATGATCTGGGTGCATTGATGTCCGTGTGAGGGCTCTTTACACCCCGAAGCTCTTTCTCTTTCCTTGCATTTGTGGAGGATAACCTCACGCAGGTCAAAGAAACCACTTTGTCTGTTTGCCGCCGGGGGCTGGACTTGAGTGGTCTTATACAACTTCCCATCAGAGGCCCGCATGATAATCAGCGGGACGCCCCGATAGTCAGAGGTTGGGGGCAGTCGTCTGGACTTGATGAGCCCGCGCTGCCCTAGACTTCCTCCTTTTAGAACTTGTGGGTGCGTAATAGGAGGAGTCTAAGTCGAATACCACAGAGTCTGAATTATCATCCAGATAATGATCAGAGTCAGGACCGCATGAGAGCCGGTCGAAGACTGATCGAGAGAAGCGTGGGACGGATGCTATGCGGCTAGCATTGGGTACCGTACAGGCTGTCTGCATGCGGCTGTCTTTTGTTGTAGGATGAGTCTTTATGCGGTTAGGAGTCACCACCGTGCAGGCTGACCGTATGCGGTTGGCATCTGTGGCCGCATAGGTTTTCTGCAAGCGATTGACTTCAGTAGCCGCATGAGTCTCATCCGTACGGTTGGCAACTGTAGCCGCATAAGTTATGCGGCTGACAGATGTGGCCGCATGAGTTTTCTTTATGTGGTCGGCGGTTGTAGCCGCATGGGCTTTCTCCCTGCGGTTAATATTCTTCTGCAGCTCGGAGCGCGTAGAGTTCCTCTTTGCTCCTGCAAGTCCAGCATCATAGTATTTTCTTCTGTCGGACTTGGGGACAGCAGAGTTGTCTACGGTCTGAAGTGGGGCCGTAGGGGAGTCTTTCTCGCCATCTTGAGCAATAGAGAGCACCTCATCAAGGGCTTGCGGAGGAGCAAATAATTTTGGCCTCCACTCTTTGCGAGCCTTTATGGTGCGGGTGCGCTTCTGGACCGGGCCAGCGCTACCTTCAGAGAGCATCTCTTCGAACGCCTGTTGGTCGAAGCGTACGACCATCTTCTGTTGTGTAGAGCCAAGTTTGGCTGCGTCCGATTGCGTCACCAACTCCTCAACCGTGGAGAAGTTAGTCCCCAGCAGAGTCGCCATCGTGTTTGCCATTGATTGTAAAAGTACAGAATAATTATCGGAGGACTGAACTTAGACTCACAATACAAACTCGCTCGTACAAAGAAAGCCTAGGGACGAAAACCTAGGTACAGCAGTCTAAGTACGATTGTTTATTTTAGATTCTGGGGGGTGACGATAGAGGCTCGAAAAGCGACGGCCGCTCTGCCTTACTCCTTGGACGATCGGTACGCAGCCTTAACTCGGGGAAGATCTGCTTGGTCGTTGACGAAGAAACGCCTTCTTACTCTCTCTCTGATTGCTCTCCTGGCTTCTCTCTCTGTGTATATTCTCTCTCTGACTATGGGGGAAGTCTCTCTGTGTATACGTATTCTTCTCTGATTCTTCTTTTTTTTTGTATCTCTCTCTATATTATCTCTATTTACAAGGGAATGGCACCTTGCTATTTATAATAGTGGGGGCATCATTAGGGTTTGGATGATTACCCATTCTCAAAGTGGTGGCGGCCTGATGATTAACCAATCTGGACCATTAGTCTTGAACGTGAAAGATCTGGGCCGTTAATATGGATTATGCCAAATCCCATCAACAATTAATGCTGATTGCAATAAATCTTCGTCATGATGATTTGCTGACATCTGCGAATCTTAATGAATAAATTTAATTCATTCTTCTGCCACGTGTTCCAGATTATTAGGATTTGGCCCAAGATTTGATTGACTTTAGGACACGTGTCCAGTCGTCAACGTTGAGCCGCATGAGGAGTGTCGATGTTTGGGCCACATAAAGGTCGTCATAACCGAGCCGCATGAATAGTCTCTATACTCGAACCGCATGAAGGTTGTCATGACCGAGCCGCATGGATATGTTCATGACTGAGCCGCATGGAAGTCTTCATGGCCGAGCCGCATAGAGTCTTCATGGCCGAGCTGTATGGATCTCTTTATAGCCGAGCCGCATGGGGGACCTTCTTGGTTGAACCGCATAGGTTTCTCTGCATTGGCCGCATGAACTCGTTTATTCTTGGCCGCATAAGCTCGCCTCAAAACTTTGGTAGACAGCGCCACTTTGAAGATTTTCCTTATTCTCGAAGTACTGCTTTTCGTGTCAGTCATTATGACAACTTTATGTCAAGTCTGTCACTTGTCAGGTCTGTCAGCCGTCAGAGCATTAAATGCTCCGTCACACGTTGGGAACAGCTGTTTTTGACGACCACGTGGCCTCTCTCTCTGGGCCGCATGGAGTTTACTCGAGCTGCCTATGTACGTTGAGCCGCATGTCCATGTTGGTGACTTTTGAGCCGTATGATACTCTTGAGCCGCATGAAGCTCGTCTGATTTTGAGTCGTATGAAGCTTCCTGGGTTCTGTGCCGCATGAAGAATGTCTCATGACCGAGCCGCATGAAGGACGTCTCATGACCGAGCCGCATGAGGAATGTCTCATGACCGAGCCGTATAAAGGACGTCTCATGACCGAGCCGCATGAGGAATGTCTCATGACTCGCATGAGGAATGTCTCGATCTGCCCGTGCACTCGCTTTGTGGGCCCGGGTATCCTGAACACACGAGTGCGTAGGTATCATGTTTGCTTCCTGATGTAGGGGCTAATAGAAACACTTGCCCTCGATCTTTGTTAGGAGACACTTGAGAACCACTATGTCCGTTTGCCGCCGGGGGCTGGACACCGGCGGCTCTGTACAACTTTCCATCAGAGGCCCGCTTAGCGGGACGCTCTTGATGGTCAGAGGTTGGGACAGCTGACTGAGCCCGATGAGCCCGCGCTACCCTAGACTTCTTCTACTTAGCACCCGAAGGTGCGTAATAGGAAGTGTCCAAGTTTGGAAGAAGGGAAGAGAAGTTGTTGCCCTTTTCAAAGGAGGTAAGGGGGCTCTATTTATAGAATAGAGTAAGCCCTTTCTTCTTCTCCTTTCCGATGTGGGACTAAAAGCAATATTTTCCATGCTTCTACAGCCTCAGTACTTTCTTATTAGATAAAGATTTTTCAAAAGGGAAAATTGACACTACACTCTTTATAAAATCTTTCAAAGATATTATTCTTTTAATACAAATTTATGTTGATGATATCATATTCGGTTCTACTAAAAGTCTATGTCAAGAGTTTGCTAAGTGTATACAGAACGAATTTGAGATGAGCATGATGGGGGAGCTCAATTACTTCCTTGGACTGCAAGTCAAACGAACATCGCGGGAAACTTTCATTTGTCAGTCAAAGTATATAAAGGATATGCTGAAGAAGTTTGACCTTGACAACGTTAAACCAATTGGCACTCCAATGGCTACTACAACCCAAACTAGAACCAGATGAAAGTGACAAACATGTGGATCAACGTAAGTATCGAGGTATGATAGGCAGTCTACTTTATTTAACTGCTAGTCGCCCTGATATCATGTTTAGTGTTTGCCTGTGTGCCCACTATCAAGCTAATCCTAAGGAATCACACATGTCCGCTGTTAAGTGTATCTTTCGATACCTTAAGGGTACTGTTACAGTGGGCTTATAGTATCCCAAATCTACATCCTTTGACCTTATTGGTTATTCGGATGCTGATTTCGCAGGATGCAAAGTCGACCGTAAAAGTACGAGCGGCACGTGTCATTTATTAGGCAAGACTCTAGTCTCTTGCTTTAGCAAGAAACAGAATTCAGTCGCACTATCCACAACAGAAGCTAAATATATCGCAGCTGGTTTTTGTTGTGCATAAATTCTGTGGATGAAGCAAACCCTTGAAGACTATAACATATCTTTTATGCACATTCCTATATTCTGTGATAACACTAGTACTATCAACCTTACTAAGAACCCTATATGTCACTCACGCACGAAATACATTGAAATTCGTCACCACTTTTTGCGTGATCATCAACAGAATGGCACTATAAATTTAGAATTTATTGACATTGATCATCAGCTGGCCGATTTCTTTACAAAACCTCTATCCGAGGAGCGATTCAATTTTCTTTATCGTGAATTAGGAATTTTATGAAACGGTTATTCATTAAATTGGCCTGCGTAAATATCGATTATGTCACGATTCTCTATGATGACTTTGCTATGGGTACAAGCCGAAAGGGTCCTTCTGACAACAAGGCGTAAAAGCCTAAGCGACACGGTGCACTAGTCTTCGAACTACCGCTAGCTGGGATTCGGCCCCTGCAGCTACCCCTTGGCAGTTTCACCATATTGATTTATGTCATAACTTCTTTTTTATTATATGGTTAAATTTTACTTATAACCTGCCACATTTACATTTTCTAACTTCATGGCATTTCCTAATTTCATTATCCATTTTGCCAAATTTTATACTTGACTATTCATTAGTCCTATTTCTTCCTATTTTATTTTTCTCTTTTCTGCTTGAAGTTCTGGCCCAAGGGACCAGAACTCGGGCCGAACTCTGCCCCTACACCGAGTTCGGCCTCCTTGTTCCAGAACCTCGGATGGCTCTCAGCCCTTCATTTTTTTGATCCAATGGCTCAGATTCAACCCGACCAGTCGACCAAACCCTCTTAAACTCGGGATTCTGTAACTACCTCGATCAGGAATTTCTGATTTTGAAATTTTTTGATCTATAAATTCATTTCATGAATTTTTAGTGTTCGTTTTGAAACCAAGATCACTATTTTTGAAATATATAAAAATTATATTTGGATTATTTTAAATTATTTCTAAACCTGATTATTGTTATCTAATTATTATTTATCTTGTGGGATTATTAAGGATTGGACTTCCTTCTTTCTGGACCTTGCATCTTCATATTTTCCATGGAATAGTGGTTCTTCTTTGATAACCAACTCATGTTACCTATCCAACTACTTTTCGGTAACTTACATACAATAAGGATCTTATATCTGGCCAATTCTTTTCTTGCAATCCGAATGGCAACAATTTTGTAGATGACCACATTTTGTGTATTATATTGCTAATTTAGGTTTTCGAAAAAAATAGTTATTTAGAGACAAAAGAAGAATATTAGAAATTATAGGTAGTGTGAACTTCGATTTGTGACTGCTTACCAAGTTTAGGCTGTAGACTTTTGCTAGAGTTATTAGATTAGTAAAATGATTTATTTAGCTAACTAATAAGATTAGTTAGTATCTAAAGAGTAGTATAGTTAGTTATAACTAATTGGTTAGGGTTAGTTATGGTTAGTTGTTAGCATTTCACTATAGGGCCTAGATCTATTACAATTTACAAGCATTGCCACTCTACTTGTGGAACACTCCACTCTCTTTCTATACAATATTTGGACTCGTAATTTTATTACACAGAAATTCTTTTTTCCACACTCTCCTATCTCTCTCTCTCCTTGCTCTGCTAGCCAGCTGAGCTCTGCCGTCGCCGCCGTGTCCGGCCATACTCCAGTGACCTCCCCGAACCATTATCTCATGCCGCCTGGACTGTCGTCGCCATTGGCCGAGTCTGGCCGATCCCTGACCATTCCTCTGCCATTTTCATTGACAGCACATCGTCACCATCACTACCAGCTTGGTTGGCCTTCATGGTGCGAACCGTCAACGACTAGATCGGTCGCCTCCGACTCTGTTCGTCGTTGTGACCGCTCACAAGATCCGAGCACCGCCTCTGGGTTCATATGCCACTGGCGATCGTCACCGACTCCAGACTGGATGCCATACTTCTCTAAGTCACCGAAATGGTCAATATCGCCGCCATGTCTCGACGTCAGGTGACGCTCTCCTCACCACACCGCCTAGCCGGAGTGTGAACGTCACCAACGACGACAAGCCGACTGCCATCACAGTGTGCCTCGGGCAGTGCTTGTTGATCAGCGTGCTTCTCGAGTCGTGCGTCTCATCCAGAGCAGTCGTTCCGTCTCGAACGTACCATCGCCGCTATTCCAGCGGGCCAGTGCCTCGCCACCGCCAGATCCGTCGGATCCGACGTCCAGCAACCGGATCCGGAGTACAGCATCGCCTCTAGGAGGGGGGTTTCGTCGTGGTTCTCGAGTCCAGCCGATCCGTCTTCGCCTCCGAGCACAGCCGTCCAATTTATCACGAGCATCGGGAACATCGCTATCTCCGGCCGTCGGCGTCTCCATGCCACCGCCGCCGACATCTCTGGTGAGCTTTAAATCCCTCGAAACCCTTTCTTCTTCTTCCTTCTTTTTCTTTTCTTTTGAAGAGCAGCTGCTCTTGCCGTCTCTCTCTTCATTGGAAGAATTGGGGGTTCTTAACCCTAATAAATGGGTCATGGGCTTCGGCCCGATAATAGTTTTTTGAAAGTTATTGTTATTAGTATGGGTATGGCTTTGTAAGTCCAGGATTGTTTTTACACAAAAATGTGTTATTACTCTAGGCTAAGCCCAGAATCATTAGGATAATGATATATGTATGTAAATTCTCTTTGGGCTTGAAACCCTATTAGTACTCTGGGTATTAAATTTATGAGTGTGATTGGGTTTGAACTTAATCTTTTTTTGGTTATTTTACTGATAGAATTATTATTAGTGGAAATATATATTAGACTAATAAATTTATTTATTTTAGTAAAAATTTAGAAGCCATATTGCTATGATATTTATTACTATTTATAAATGTTTCTATGATAATATTTGCAAAATATTTGTTTTAAACCAAAACTATAAATGATGATTCGGGTAAAACTACGTTACTAGTGTAAAAGTTTACTAGTCGGTTTTGTGAAATATTGTAACTGATACTAATTACAAATATTTTAGTATGATACTAAGTTTTAAGTATGGTCAGTAGTTTATAAATGACTAGTTAAGGATAGATGGCTAGATAATGTCATCATTAGAATTTAACCTATTCTTACCCTATTATTAGGTGAACATTGGGACTCATTGATTGGCAAGGACAAAGGCAAGTACACCGACTCGAACCCTTTACTCTGTATTTCTGTCTTGCTTCATGTTCTCATATTGACACGTTGTACACACGATTGTTCATTGTTCATTGTTCACCGTTCATCATTCATAGTTCATTGTTCTTACTTGTACATGGGGGTAGGGCTGTGCACATTTAAGTCAAACTGACCAAATCGAATCGAACCGATCGATTTTTAACCGAACCGATGGTTCGATCGGTTTGGTTCGACTACACATTTTTTAAAACCGATCGGTTTGGTTCGGTTCATGGTTTCATTATTCCAAAACCGATTAAAACCGAACCGAACCAAACCCTATATGAGTGTTAGATTATTAGGGTTGGGTTGGACCGGTTGGTGGAGGATACCGAGACTACTAGGCTAGTGTTAAATAATTGGGACTAGGCAGTAGTGAATGAAAAGAAAAGTGAAAACTTTTCTTCTCATTCTTATGTATAATTGTTGTGCACATTTTCATGTATGGTGATTATGACATAGGTCACTCTCATTCCATAATATGCATCTTCTTCATTGTACTGACTGTTGAAATTTGAAATTGAATGGTTTATGCTAGGGGTTGTTGTTTGGCAGTGGTTGTTGCTTCTTCTTTTTCCAATTGAAGTTCCACAGTAGTTTAAATTAGCCATACAAGACCACACAAAAGTTGATGGTAGTCCATTTTTTTCCTGTGATTGACAATGTTACTTCCAAATCAGATCAAGTCTATTTTTCCATGTGATTGACTGAAGTTCCACACCATAAAATAAGCAACAGTACCTAAATTAATGGCAGTCCATTTTTTCTGTAATCAAAATCGACCAAGTCAAACCGAACCAAACCCCGAACCAAGTCGGTCGGTTTCAAAACCGAACCGACCAATTGGTTGGTTTGGTTCGATTTTGATTATTTTTAAACTGACCAGCTTCGGTTCGACTTCGGTTGTGACCAAATAGGTCGACTACCGACCGATGCACACCCCTACATTGGAGTGGGAAATACTACAGATATGTAACCAATCCTATTTTAGCTAGGCATTGACTAATAGCTTAGGTCTCACATCGTGCACGTGGGACTCTAAGCCGTACCATTATTCATGTGCTCATTGTTCATTGTTTACCCAGCCGGTCACATACTCTGATAGTTATTTCACTTGCATGTTACACTGATAGTCTAGTTCATTGTTCAGGATCTGGTACTATAGTTCATCGTTATTCATGTACTACAGTTTCATATTCCTGTCTTGTACCATAGCTCATATTGTGATTCTTTTTCATGTATTTCAGTTTACATTGTTTAGTGCTTCTTGTCGGGGTTGTACTTTGCTCTTTTCCTGACAAGATACGTTGCAAGTGTCGAGGCTTTCTACCCCTAGCATTATGGATTATAGTTAGCTAGCCTAGAGGCTACGAGGAGACTAGCGATGGGTTGGAACTTTGTTATGCAGGTTTATATTTTTTTTAAATTGATGATTTTGTATTATAAAGTCATGGTGATTTGTATATTATTTAGCACGTGTTTAGATGCTGTGATGTGATTTCATGATGTGACTTGAGATATTAGATGCTTAGTACAGCTTACTACGTTGTATCTCCCAACGTAGGCTGGACGTGTCCGACTCGTGTCCGATTATTCGGGAACGGGTCGTGACAGATTCTCTCTCTCTCCTCTTCATTGTCTTTTCCAAACCTCTCCATACTATTTTTTTCAAAACCTAACCCTAGAACTCTCAAATCCTTGGGAAATTTCACTCCAAACTCAAGAAGATCAATCTTGGGATCATTCTCTTTCATCTTGGGTCTCTCTTTTTGAGGTATATCATCTTTTTCTTTTTTTTTCTCTCAATTTTATTCATGGCACCTAGGTTGCTTGGTAGAGGGAAGAGACCAAGGAGAAGTGAAGGTGAATCCTCCACTAATCCTCCACTAATCCTCCATCCAATCCTCCACCAAACCCTCAACCTATTCTTTCTCCTCCTCATGGCATGATCCACCCCCTATTCAACCCACCTCCACCTCAAACTTCCGACACATACGATGACCACATTTTTGTGTCATTAGATGCTTCTAATGAATGGTTCACCGATTTTCGTCATCGTAGTGTGTTTCCTGGACACCATATTAAATTCACGGTGCTCTCGGACTATCTTCCAAACTTTTGTGATTTGTGTCTCGATGAGCTTGTTTTAATTCATGAACCAATTTATGTGAATGCCATTCAAATGTTCTATTGTAACATGACTTATGATCACGACCGTTCTACTCACGTGTTGCCGGTATCAACATCTCATTTGATAATTTTTACTTAGTCGATCTACTTGGTTTGCCCGACCCTAATACTTGGGAACGGCTTGATGATGCCCGGGATTTCATCTTCCCCGGTAAGACCACTTTGGAAAGTTTTAAGGATGATCTTTGCTCTCCTAATGCACATCCTCGAAAACTTCAGGCTAAACATCTCAATAACCACTTCTATGAGCTTCATCGTATTATCTTCTCATCGGTCTTGCCGAAAGCGGGATCGACTGATAAAGTCACTTACTATGAGATCACTGCTCTTTTCTTTCTGTACTTTTGCGTTCCTTTCAACTTTCCCCGCACGATAATGGATTGGATGATTCGTGCTCGGCCTAAACCAAAGTCCTTGGTTTATGCCATGTATCTTCCTATGATCTTTTACGCCTTTCATGTCCCATTAGATCAGTGTCAGTCTTTGTCCCCGCATGTCTATCTGACAAAGGCACGGAGAACTGTTGTTGTTGCAGGCTCCTCCGAGTCCGATGCCGCTGAGGAGCCTGACTCTCCCGTATCCTTTGTTGCTCCTGATTCCCCTGTACTCGAGTCCATTGCTACACTTGATTCTATCCAGACTATGCTTCGCAATCGCTTCCATTTGGAAGACGAATGCTGGGCTGAGATGGACGACCGCTGGATGCAGATGGACTATCGCACCACCCTGCAGATGAGTGCGCTCAGCAACTCCATCCATGACATTCAGTATTCCACGGCCTCCCATTCGACGATGTCGATTCCGATGATGCGTGATCCGTCTCGCGATGGTTATTGCATTGACGATTCTTGGGTACGTCGCTATCTTGATCCGACATCAGCATTTGTTGATCCCCGGCACACCGGTTCCGATGGTGCGGGGCCTTCGCATGCTCCATGATGGATATGGTTTTTGTATTGCCGATGATGCTTAGGACTATTTTTTTCATTTCTGCACTTTGTTTATTTTGCTTCTGCATTTATTTCTTTATTAAACTTGTTCAACTCTATGGCTCTGTTTAGACTTGTTAAAACTATTGCTAGCTTATTATTTTTCATTATGTGGATGGTCTCTATATTGATTCTCTATATTGCTCTTCATTTTGATTTTTGTCAAAAAGGGGAGAACACTTGATATTTGTCTTTGTTTGGTTTCATAATACCCTGTGATATGAGTTATATATATCGTATACTTGGATGAGAACTTGTCACAGGAAATATCCTTTTACGGGGGAGCAAACCTGTTCAAGTACGGGGGAGCTATAATGTGTCCAGGTATGAATATTAAGACATGTAAATATCACGTTTTGTCAATTATCAAAATGGGGAAGATTGTTGTCCCAAACCGGATCACAGTCAACCTAATCTTGACAATTAACAAAACAATATTTGTCATAGTCCAATTTGACACATCAAGCTCTAATCGATCAACTCATCACATCAGCTCAAGTCAACAGCTACCTGAAGATTTACTGTCCTGTGTTTTTGGAGTCTGTAAATTTTATTATTTTTGAGTATAGGCAAATGTACGTTGGGTCATACTGAGCAACTTTGGGCTAGACTTAACCTTATAGGTCCACTTAGCCAATAGCCAAAATAGCCCAACAAGCCATAGCCCATAAAAGAACTTTCTGTCCATAGGAGACAGAGTTCAGGCCGAACTCTGTCTCCACACAGAGTTCGGGCCGACTCTGTCCCCTAAATTACAGGAAGCTGATTTTTAGGGTTTAATCAATGCTAGTTGTCCAACGGTCAAAAATTTGAATTCTGGACACAGAATTCTAGCTGAATTCTGCCTACCCAGAACCCTATAAATAGGCCTTAAATTCTCTCATTTCAAACTATCCAATCTTCTCTTCTTCTTCTCTTACATAGCCTACATATTAAAGAGCTCTACCTTCCCATCCAACTTAGCTTTCAAACTTTCCAACCGTCCAAGTTGCTCAGTACGATTCAGCTAGAAGTTTGAAGTGCAAGAAGTTGTAAGTCACTTGGAAAAGTCCAAGTTTTGCCATAGCGATCATTGAAAGAAGTTTGGCGTGCTCTTCTGTGAAAAGGTACGTGGTTGTAACCCTATTTCACAAATAGTGGATTTCAATCCTGAACTAGAGTTCTCAGGCCTGGACTAGTCCTCCACGAGGGAAACCAGGTTAAAAATCTTGCTGTGTTTGTGCTTGCTCTTTGAATACTTTATTTTCGCATTTATATTACTCTGATTATTTTGTTGGTGAAAAGAGTTTAAGTTTTAATTGATCATTTTCGTTATAAACTCTATTCACCCCCCTCTAGAGTTGCCTACCTGTACTTCACAGCTAACCTAACCTTATCAAAACTTGAAAAACCAAAATTTTGAAGGTAGATTACTAAAATTATTTTAATTGTTAATTTTAGCTTAAATCCAACTTATTGAGTAAATTCAAACTTTTACAGACCTTTAGAAATCATGTCTGCCAAGGAAGAGACCTTCACTGCAAAGCCCGCTAAATTCAACGGCACATATTTCAAGAGGTGGCAGAGCCAGATGAAATTTTGGCTTACCACTTTAGGCCTAATTCTGTCATCGATGGGTCCACGCCCATCTCAAATGATTCTGATGAGACTGAGTCTGACGTAGGGGTTTACAAGTTCTCCTCTTCTACCAAACCCAAGATCCCTACGGAAATAGACTACCATTGCTTTCACAGAATCTTAAGCGCTATGTCGGAGTCACTCTACGACTTATTTTTTGAGTATAAAAGCGCTAAAGAACTTTGGGATGCTTTGGAAGATGAATATGGTTGTGATGATACTGGAATTGATAGATTTAGTTCTTCCACATTCAACCGATATGTCATGGTAGATAACAAACCTATCAGTGACCAAATTCATGAATTTCAAGAACACCTTAGACATGTTCAAGCCAAGGGATCATTCTTTTCTACTGAACACAAAATAGGATGTTTGATAGACAAACTCCCTCCGTCTTGGTCTAAAGTGGCAAAGGACCTACTACATCTATAAGGATCTATTACATACTCTCAAGCTCTACAGAGAATTAGAACAGAAGAGGAATATAGGTCCAAGACCAAAGCTAGGTCAAATGCCACAGCTAGGATAAACTTTATAGAAAGCCATGTAAAACCTAAGTCAAACAACCATCTCAAATCCAAGAAAAACTCCTTCAAAAAGAAGCAGAGTTTTCAACCTCCTCACCAAAACCATCACCACCAAAACCCTCAACCCCAAAAACATAGAAACTTTGGTCAGACTCAAGATCAAAGGAGATTTTGTTTTGTGTGTGGTAGAACCTGTAGGAACCCTAGGGGGGGTGAATAGGGTCAACCTAACTAATCAAGCACTTAGCACAAGCTAATTGACAATTTAAAAATATAAGTGCAAGAGAAAAGCAAACACAATACCGACACCCGATATATCCTGGTATCCTCCTAAGAGGCAGTCCAGTCCCGGAACTCTCTCCGGCTTTAATCCACTATTTGAGCAAATAGTTACACACGAGTTTGGATTCGAAGAACTCGCCAACTTCTTACACAAGAGCTTTAATCCGAAGGGCTCTCCGACTTCAACCGAGAGTTTGGATACGAAGACTCCCCAACTTCAACCGAGAGTTTGGATACGAAAACTCTCCAACTTCAACCTTTCACAATAGGTTTTGATCTCCTTACAATAGGATGAAGATCTCACTTTTTAACTCAATAACTCTAACACAATTTGTGGATGGCAAATGAAGGCTTTGTAGAGTTGTATGTGGATAAGCTTTGGTGGTTTGGAAATTTTTAGGCTCAAAGCATCAATCTTGAATGAAGGGGTTCAAGGCTATTTATAACCAAAGCTTGAAAAGAAGCCAAAGGCAACTTTTCAGTCACGAACCGGCATACCGCCGGTATGATCCGGCATACCGGCGGTATACCGGTCTGGGATTGCAACGGCTCGAAATATAGCCGTTGGGATCATTTAATGCTGAAAATCCGACCGTTGGAATTTCAACGTTACTGAATCGGTATACCGTCGGTATGATCCGGTATACCGTCGGTATGCCGATTTTGTGGACAGAAACTTTCTGTGAACAAAATCGGTATACCGCCGGTATGCACCGGTATACCGTCGGTATGCCGGTTTTCAGCCAAAAATGATCCTGGGCTAGTTTCTGCCCTAGCTTTCGATTTTGCCATCCATTTCTTGTGTTTACAATAATTCCTAAGACTCATTACAGACTCCAGATAAACATAGGCAGGTGCAGGCTTCTTTAGAGTCTTGAAATGTTGATGGCATGGCTTGGCTTCTTTGTTTGATAGGTGCTGGCTTTTTCCCTTGGCGGCAGCTGTCCAAAGATATACAGTTTGTAAAAACTGAATACCTTTCGGGGGCTTCGCCCCCGAACCCCCGACGAGGGGCGCTGCCCCCTCGACCTCCGTCCGCTGACCGGGCAGCGGAACCCCCGATGCGTGGCTCCAGAGATGTCGTCGGGTGGTTCAGAGAAATCTTGTGGGATCCGTCGTCTTTGGCCCACCATGATTTCTTCATTGCATATGTCCACATTGATCTTGCTTTTCTGCATGTACATGTTAGACGAACAAAGCAATATACATAGTAGCAAGTATGATAAATTAAAGCACATTAGGACTATGCAAAGTTTAAGTATCAATGCTAAGGTGATGGCATAAATGTTAGTGATATCATAATGATTAAACTTAATTGAATGACCACAATCAAAAACATAGTTTTGATTTTGGCAACCCAATTAAATTTAAGATAGATAAGCTCATATCACTAAGATGTAAACCAATGGGCACATATCACCAAAGATACAAGTATAAGTAGAAATGCTATAGTGATAGTATGAAGATTAGTGATAATGAAATGCTAAACTTAACAGATTAGCCATATTCAAAAATATGATACAATTATGGGCCAACAGAACCAACCATACAGCCATCAACTGCTTCCAAAGGAAGAAAGAACCTATCCAGAACTCCTTCAAAGAAAAATGCAAGCTAGAGGCTAACATGATTCTGAATGGGCCTTCCAGCTCCTTCAGGTCTGTAAGCTTTCAACCTGTAGTAAACTGTCTTTCCATTCTGATGATTGGTGGTTGGATTCTGGAGCTAATGTTCATGTTTCATTTGATCGCTCATGCTTTTCAACCTATCAGGAATCAGGTGGAGGAGGCGTGACTCTAGGAGATGGCTCAAAGCACAAATTGTAGGAAGAGGAAGAATAGATCTGAAGATGACATCAGAAAAATTTTTACCTCTTCATGATGTGCTTCATGTGCCGTCTGTCAGAAGAAATCTTGTTAGTGGATCCCTCCTTGTAGCCTCAGGATACAAAATTGTAATGGAGGCCAATAAAGTAGTTTTCTCTAAGAATGATTTATTTGTAGGAAAAGGATTTGTGAAAGATGGACTCTTTATTTTAAGTACTATGAATAAAAGTTCAAATCCTTCTTTTGTTGCAAATGTTGAATCATCAAATGTTTGGCATGGTAGATAAGATCATGTGAACTTAGGATCTATTAAAAGAATGATGAACTTAGATCTCATCCCTAAGACTCCTAGATGATGAACACAAATGTGAGATTTGTGTTCAAGCCAAACACACTAGATTACCTTTCAAATCTGTCTATAGAGATTCTGAACTCCTATAACTTATCCATAGTGATGTTTGTGATTCCAATAGAGTTTTGACCCGAGAAGGTAGAAAACACTTTGTTACTTTTATAGATAACCATTCAAAGTATTGTTACACCTACCTCCTTAAGATCAAAGATGAAGTTCTAGACAGATTCAAGATCTATAAATCCAAAGCTGAGAACCAGCTAGATAGAAATATTAAGATCCTTAGATCAGATCATGGTGGAGAGTACACCTCAATGATATGACTAGCTTCTGTGAAGAATATAAAATTATTCATGAGGTAACTGCTCCTTATTCACCACAGTCCAATGGAGTTGCTGAAAGAAAGAATCGCACTCTGTTAGACATGGTCAATGTTATGCTTCTCAGCTCAGGTGCTCCTGATAATCTTTGGGGAGAAGCCTTATTGTCAGCCTGTTATATTCTTAATATGATACCCAGTAAGACTAATGATAAGACACCATATGAGTTATGGAAAGGTCGAACCCCTAGGATTAATTACCTCAAAGTTTGGAGATGTCTGGCCAAAGTAGGAATTCCTGAACCCAAAAAAATGAAGATAGGACCTAAGACTGTAGATGTTGTGTTCATAGGATATGCCCTAGATAGTAATGCCAATAGATTTTTTGTAACTCATTCTGAAGTAAATGAAATCTCTAATAACACAATTATAGAAGCTAGAGATGCAGTTTACTTTAAGAATATATTTTCCTTCAAGGATAGAACCCCTTCAGCTTCCTCCAACCCTTCTCTTACTCCATCTACTAGTTCTCATGATCAAATACCCAGTTCTCAACCTGAACAAGTCATAGAACCTAGAAGGAGTAAAAGAGAAAGGATTGAAAAGAATTTAGGAGAAGGATTCTTCACATTTTTGATAGATGGTGATCCCTCAACTTATGAAGAAGCCATATCCTATCATGATGCCCCTTTCTAGGAAGAAGCTATTAACAATGAGTATAACTCCATTATGGAGAATAATACTTGGTTCTTAACAGACCTTCCTTTAGGCAGCAAATCCATAGGTTGTAAGTGGATCTTTAAAAGGAAACTTAGAGCCGATTGTACCATAGAAAAATACAAGGCTAGGCTAGTAGCCAAAGGTTTTACCCAGAAAAAAGGATTAGCTTATTTTGATACCTACTCTCTTGTTACTAGGATTTCTTCTATTAGAACCCTTCTAGCCTTAGCTTCCATCTATGACTTGCTGATCCATCAAATGGATGTAAAGACGGCATTTCTAAATAGAGATTTAGAAGAAGAGAACTATATGGAGCAACCTGAAGGTTTCATTGCTAAAGGTCAAGAAAACAAGGTTTGTAGATTAGTAAAATCTCTTTACGGCCAAAAGCAAGCTCCCAAGCAATGGCACAACAAATTTGATAAAGTCATTTTAGAATTTGGTTTTGTGCCAAATGAATATGATAAATGTTTGTATTCTAAAAATATAAATAAAAGTTGTGTCATTCTATGCTTGTATGTTGATGACATACTTATTTTAGGATCTTTACTGGAATTGATAAATAACACTAAGGATTATTTATCTAACCAGTTTGACATAAAAGATCTAGGTGAAGGAAAACTGATCATAGGAATGCGAGTGTCCAAATGCAAAGAGGGTTATACTCTATCTTTAGCACATTCAATTGAGAAAATACTAAGAAAGTTTGAATACTTTGACAAAAAACCTGCCCTAACTCCTTATGATAGTAATGTTGTTCTCAAAAAGAATGAAGGAACACTCATAGAACAACATAGATATTCACAAATAAATGGGTCCCTTATGTACATAACAAATAGGACCAGACCTGATATTGTATTTGTTATTGGAAGACTAAGCAGATATACTAGTAACCCAAACCAATCTCATTGGACTGCATTAGACAGAGTATTTAGATATCTTAAGGATACTCTAGATTATAAACTTCATTCTACTAGACACCCTGATATTATAGAAGGTTACTACGATGCAAATTGGGTAACTGATTCACATGATGTGAAATTCACAACTGGATATTTTTACCCTGGCAGGAGCTGCGATCTCCTGGGGTTCATGTAAACAAACTATCATAGCCAAAAGCACAATGGACTCTGAAATGATAGCTTTGGACACTACATGTACAGAAGTCGAATGGCTTAGAAACCTTATTATGCATATACTTGTTTCTATTCATCCTATTACTGCAATTTCTATAAACTGTGATAATAAATCTGTTATAGAACTACTAAAGCATGATTCTATGAATGCTAGCTGCGTTTCAAGTCAATAAAGAGCCTATTGGGCAAATATGTGGTTCTTGACTATATAAAGTCAGAAAAGAACCTTGCAGACCACTTGACGAAGGGTTTGTCTAGGACATTGATCCTAGAATCATCGAGGGGGATGGAGTTAAGCCCATAATATAGTCACCAGCAGTGGCAACCCAACCGAGTCTGACTGGAGATCCCAAGAAGCCGGTTCAATGGGTAGAAACAAGCTGGACCAGGAGACTATTATAGAACACTGACCTGAGATTAAATTCTTTTTAAAATAAAAGTCCAGGAGGCTGTACATGTGTACATTCATACCCCATCCCTATTGTGACAGTGTTCCTTTTATGATATGGATAGGTTGAGTTTAAACTCTTAATAAGACCAAGCATGATATGCAGGATTGATTTCTATCACCAACCATTGAGGACTTACCTATATGAGAGGCCGTGAGGGCCGCGACTATAGGACAGGGCGATCCTAGACAACTTTCATGAATGTGTAAAAGTGCGCATGGCCAACCAAACGCGCCACCCGATAGACCCAAGTGCCTCTCGCGTACTATGTGTGCTATTTTCCGAGTCTGGTTCAAGAAGAATGATTCAAGGCGTAGTCCATCAAGCTCTTCTTCAGACAAAGACAATAATCACTACGTGAGATTCAAGGCTGTAGTCCATCTCATTTATGCATAGTATACAACTGCCCAGAAATTCTCTTATTCCTCCTTTTATTTTTCCTTCCCTTCATTACTTTGGAACTTGACCTTTTGGGGGGAATTGTTAGCTGTGTGTGCGCTTTTGCATACACACACAACTAGCAAAAGCTCAACTTCCCCCCACCTAATAGTCCCACATCGGTTGGACTAGGTGGAGACTTTGCTCATATATTAGTTTTCATTTCTTGCTTCATTAAGAGTGTTGTGTGGGAGCCCCTTGGGCCACACGTGCGCGCCGCCACCGCCGCCGTCCGGCCCGGCTCGGCTCGGTTCGGTTCGGCGCGTAACGGTGCGGGTACGTGCCCACTTCTGCGGGCGCCGAATGCCGATTCGATTTTCTCTTCAGGTTCGGACCGAGACCCTAAAAGATTTTTTTCTCTTTTCTAAAATTCTGACCGTTACAAACTTTTTAAATTACGTACGTTCACTATTCAAATTCCGTCCAGGTTCAATGAACCATGTGCTGAAAAACATTTTGTAAC
This sequence comes from Iris pallida, assembly GCA_029216955.1. NCBI lineage: Eukaryota > Viridiplantae > Streptophyta > Magnoliopsida > Asparagales > Iridaceae > Iris > Iris pallida. The sequence goes on from JANAVB010034089.1 coordinate 25,165, forward strand.
GTTTGTTTTAATTGACTCATTAAATCTGCCATTATTCTCCTACGTTGGAAAATGCCTATATATATCCTGTCCCATTCCTTCATCCATTACACAGAAAAATTTTCCTCTCTGAAATTCTCGTCTTCTCAAGATCGCTGCTATTCTTTGTTGTTTCTCTGGACGGAGCTAAGTCAGGGTCATTCTCTCGATGTCGTGTGCGGCAACAAAATTCTGGTGGAGCGAAAATTTTACCACTAGGAGTGTTCGGATTTAGTCTGCTGTCACGCCCCAGTTCCGGAATACGAGACTTGTACGGCCATACACCGTATAAGGTACGAATACGCTATACGATGATGACGGCTGTCCAGTCTGGTTGGGTATCCTAGCATGCAATCAATCTATGGCCTAAATCCGATCTCATATCCACAGGTAAATCACAATATCAAGAGAGATAATCATATGAAAAACAGGAAATACTCATATGAAAGTCTGGAATCTACAGTACAGAATAAATGTAGACAAGTATACCTTCCCACAGTTCCTAGCATGGTCTGGAACTGAAGCACACCCTCCAAGTCAAGTCTGGAAGATCTACCTCGGTCTCAGACAATCTGGGAACAATCCAGGGTTGGTCAGGCCAACCGCAGCAAGTACCAGAAAGGAAGGCTCAAGGACGGCGAAGAAAACCAGCAGGATAAAATAAGACCAGAATAACATCTAAAAACAGTAAAAAGGTAAGGGATCGTGCGGTACCAACGCACGATAACAATCCACAAGTATAGTGAAGCTAACACAATCACAATCTCCCTAGCATCCACTAACACCTGCACTGCCAGCTGGAAATCAATATCAGCTGGCTAGCAGGCAACAAGCCAATCAACACAGAAGGACAAGCGGCCACACAATGCCTACGGCTTGCTATTATTAGCTAACTAGGGTTATCACATGCCTAATTACTAACAAGATGCAATGAGACTTCAAAGTCCAGCTCCTGCTTGCTACTACCCGAATGGCCCAGCAAAAGAAAAAGATAGATATAGCAGGCACACTGCAGTAAGATACATGTGCCCTAAAGAAGTGCCACACTCGACGGAGGGCTGGGAATGCGCTCATCTCGACGGATAGCAACAAATCCCTAGTATATATATAGATACATAGGGCCGGGGTCAGACAAGCAACAGGTCACTGGGAAGTCCCCATGAACTACATGATTAATCTAGTTATTAGCCTAGTCAGTTTCATTATGGATTCCTGACCGTGGTACTCAGGGATCCATGTCCTAGACATGATGCAAGACAAAACTGGACTGGTGGCTTATACAAGTCAAAAGAAATCAACCACGGTGTCAAGATGGAGTCATGCTGAGCAAGTCAGGACTAGCTGTCGCAACAGCAATCAAGAGTAAACATGTCATGTCGAGAGTACTAGTCAGGAGTGCGCCACCACGGGCCACTATCAAGAATCAAGAGTATACATGCCAGGTTTACTGTCAAGTCCAGAGTGCTAGTCAGGAGTGCACCTCCACGGGCCACTAATCAAGAATCAAGACAGGTCCAGGTCATCGTGTAATACCAGGAACAAGGTCAAACCTATCAGTCACAAGAAGTCACATGTCCAAATCGTGACATGGATATCAAGTCGGTTACAAGATCAAAATCTCCACTATAATAGTCTGTCAAGTACACATGGGAACCTACAGCTCAAATTATCAAGTCGATCTATCCATCTTATCAAACTATCAGGAGTCTCCTATCTACGATGGGGGAAAATGTCAGGTCGAAAAAGGACAAACACCAGATACTAAGCTAATCAGAATCAACAACGTTAGGCCCTATGACTCACAAGAATCCTCCAATTCAATGATCACCAGCCGCTAGAAATGAGCCCCTCAACTACCAAGACATAGCAATCAAACCAGGTTCTCCAACTACCGAAATACACAAAGGTACCAGGTTTGGGCGTTTGGGAAGTCGAGTAAAAATCATATAATAATACCCTCGATATTCTCCTCGTTCCACGAAATATTCGAAATCACCAAAATCCAAGAATCCACATAGATCCACCAAGTCAATATCCCGAGATCGTACTCTCCATAATACTCAATCCTCTCATATCCACAAGTCACAACTCCCAATACATAGGACAACTGTCAGCTCATCTGACTAGACTAGGACAACCCCTAGGATGAAGGGTCAGGGGACAAGAGTCCGGTAATAATGTCGTCGGAAGTGGCAAGGATTACATGGACCGCTCTGGAGCAAATTCACAACCCTTAAACCAAACAAGGACCAGGGTTGCAGACCATCTCCCGAGTGAACCGCTCTCCTTACGCTATCCGACGGACAAGACAGGTCAGAAGCTAGGCGACTAATCTAGTATGGAGTCTACCTAGCACAATGGATCAGGTATACTATACCAAGGTGAACATGCATGAATCCAGTCCAGCAAACCAAAGGAATGGTTCTGCCTAATCCTTCGAACCAAATTCCCAACTAGGAATTCTGGAAAAATCCGGCAGAATCTTCTTTGTAATCTGGATGGGAGCACCCTACAAATAGGGGCTAAAACCACTCAGCGCAACCTGCCGCAGAATCGCAGAATTGCAGGCTGAGAACACTAAGTCTCAGCTACCAGCAGCACTACGATGCGTACTGGAAACAAATCGATAGTCGAGAACACTAAGTCTCGGCCTCCAGTAGCACTACAATGCGTACTGGAAACCACTCGAACCCGAGACCACTAAGTCCCGGCCTCCAGCAGCGCTACAATGCGTACTGGGCGCAAGCCAACATGCATAATAATAAATAACCGCCTCGCAGGGCGCACCACAACACATGCCCATAAATCCCTAACCCAAGCACAATTACCGCCATAAGAGTAGTTCGCCAAGCCGTTACCCGACCGCGAGTCGGACACGGGGCATATAGGGACAATCCATACAAGTGAGTCGTGCTCGTGTCCTCGGAGGTGTGGATGACCCATCCGAGTTGTCCGATACGGTCTATCCCGGCATCGGACCAAGCTATCCTAAGTTATCATCATGGCAGTCTACTACTAGGCTACACTAATCATGGTTATACAATTTACAAGTACAAATTAATTAAATACAATAAAATCCAGGAGAGAGGGCAAGAGCTGTCGATGAGCAAGGGATACTTGCCTAGAGGGCTCGGCTAGGTAAGCAAGTCTTCGGCAGTCGCGATCCAAGCTAGCACGCCAATCGAGATCCTCAGAACACACAATAAACAATCATTAGAATTAAATAATAAAATAATGATAAAATCACGAAGAATTACCACGAGGCTATACCGTACGGGTCCCACAAGCAGCGCAGGGATCGGGCACAGAAACCGAGGCACGCGGACCGATACGGGCACGTAAATCGAGACGCACACGAGAATCGAGAGAACACAAATATCGAGGCGAACGAGAAACATGAACGTGCACGTAAATTGAGATGTGCACATAAATCGAGGAAATCACGAATATCAAGATAGCGCACAAATTAATGCGACACCATATCGAGACGGCACAAAGACCAATACGACACGCAAATCGGAGCAAACATGCAAATCGGTGCGTGTACGCAAACCGAGGCGACACAAGAGACAACATGTCACGCAAATCGATACGGCATACAAATCGAGGTGCGCACGCAAATCGATGCGGTACAGAGATCAAGTGGCACGCAACCGAGGCGACACGCAAATTGGTACAGGTACGCGAATCGGAGCGGCACGAAAACCAAGAAAGGCACAAAGGCCAAGGCACGAAAAATGAGGTGGTGCACAAACCGAGGTGGCACGGTGCCCGAGGCAGTGCGGGGCTCGAGGCGTCGCTGCCCAAGGCAACACGTAGACCGAGGTTGCACGAAAATCGAAGCCGTACACAAATCGAGGTACACGCACATCGGAGAACGCAACCCGAGGAAAAGCACAGAGCACGAGGGCTCGCTGTACGAGAGTGCACTGCTCGAGATAGCACGCTCGACGAGGCAGCACACAAAACGAGAAAGAGAGGGAGAGGGGAGCTCGGGAACCTCACCGGCGGGCGCAAGACGGCTCGGCCAGGGTCGGGTCGGGCTCCGGCGGAGGAGAGCGACGGCAGGAGCTCCGGCGGCCATGGGGCTCGGCCAGCAAGAGGGAAGGAATGGTGGTGGCCGGGGCTGAGAGTGATGGGGACGATGATGATGGTGGTCGGAGCAGTGTTGGTGGCGGTGGAGGCTGATGGCGGTGGCCGCAGAGAAGGAGGCGGCCATGGAAGATGGTAGATGGAGGTGGTCGTGGTGGGAGATGGTGGCGCAGGCGGTGGTCGCGGCTGCAGTGGTGGGCAGTGGCGATGGTCGGCGGTGGGCGGTGCTGGTGGGTGATGGTGGCAGCGGTGGCCGAAGCTGGCCGGGGAAGAGCAGGAGAGGAGAGGGGGAGATCGAGAGGGAGTGGGAAGTGAGTGAGCTCGAGAGAGAGAGAAGCTGAGGAAAAAGGAAAGGGGGAGGGGGCTGGTCCAGTGAGGGGTCGGAGAGAGAGAGAGTGAAAAGAGAGGTGAGGGGGTTAGGTAGGGGGTGTCGGCTGAGTGAAAAGTGAGGGAGAGAGGAGAGTGAAAGCATGGGTTAGGGTTAGGGTTAGGTAAAGGGGAGGAGATGGAATAATAATAATAATAATATAATAATAATAGCAAAAATGGAAATAGGAATAATCCTGACCAGGAAGTTAACAATGCTAACTCCATAATTAATAAAATTTTAAAACAATACGAAATTTTAAAATAACCAAAATATTAAATACAGTCGGATGCCTACTTTCAAAATAGGGATCTGACATCCTACCCACCTTACAAAAATTTCGTCCTCAAAATTTCAAAATTATCAAAATAGGATTTTCAAAACTAGTACATATATCTGCATGAAAGCTCTACCCACCTTACAGAAATCAAGTAATACAATAAGAAACGAACAAAATCTTAATATAAAAACATCAAAGAGAACAAGGTCTAGCTAAATAAACCAACTCGCAAGGTAAATCCAAAACATCGAAAGAATCTCAAAAAAAAACAAGGTCTCGCATACACAAAATAACCCCATAAATCAAAACAAGTATAGAATGTCGAAAACAATATCAGAAAACGTAAAATCCCAACTGCATAAAGAAAAATAATAAATCCGCATAAAATCATCAATACAGGATATCTGTCTCGAATCGATGACCGTAGTTTCCTAATATCCGAAAAATGTGTGCCATGGTCATTCTTGGCCACGCCATCCAGAATGGCTGCAAAAGATTCACCATGACACTATAATCGAGCGGCTATAACTTTCGTTACCACGCCGTCAAGGTATACTAGGGTCACCCGGTACTCTCGACAAATATCCCAAACAAATCAAATCCATAACCCAAATATCCAAATCACTAAGATCACAAAATCTCTAACAATGTAATGGGAGTCCTAGAAAACAATCGAAATCCAAAATCCAGGTGAATCGTAACACACATCCAAAAATATCTTCAACAATAACCACAAGATAGCTTTTCTAGAAAAATACTCTAAATCAAGAATCCATATCAATACATAATGTATAGCAAGTATATTTATAAAAATAATCTCTGAAACAGATAATCATGAGTACGAAACTGACCGGAATCAAGGAAGCCGAATCGATACAAGAATATCCCGGATACTCAACAAATGTTAAAATATCCAATCTCAGAGTCCAGGTGAAATCTTCATTCCGCAGCAATCCAGCCAACGCTCGAAGAGGGCGATAGTGATACTAAGTCAACACGAAGTCAACGCACGAAATGGATAACAGGAAATCAAATAAGGCGAAACACCGGTAGAGAGTACAGAACCCAAGATAAATAATCATGTAACCCAATGATGGAGATAACATCTCATCAAATAAGGTGATCGACATAACCAACTATAGGATCATATCTATCAAACAAGGATCAGAGGTAGATAACACGAATAAGACATGGCCAAGCAAGATAGGTCCAAGTAGAGATGAGGACCAGTTCACAGGTTCAAGGGCGAAGGACAAGTATAATAAGTGGGAATACCAAGAAATAGTGGACTGAGATCAATAATCATGTGATACCCAACAAAATCTCAAACGAGACCGACATGGGCCACCACTAAAACCATGTCACGTCCCAGTTCCGGAATACGGGGACGTGCACGGCCAGCTACACCGTATAAGGTACGAATACGCTATACGGTGATGACGGCTGTCCAGTCTGGTTGGGTATCCTAGCATGCAATCAATCTATGGCCTAAATCCGATCTCATATCCACAGGTAAATCATAATAAAACAATCAAGAGAGATAATCATATGAAAAACAGGAAATACTCATATGAAAGTCTGGAATCTACAGTACAGAATAAAATGTAGACAAGTATACCTTCCACAGTTCCTAGCATGGTCTGGAACTGAAGCACACCCTCCAAGTCAAGTCTGGAAGATCCACCGGGTCGGTCTCAGACAATCTGGGAACAATCCAGGGTTGGTCAGGCCAACCGCAGCAAGTACCAGAAAGGAAGGCTCAAGGACGGGCGAAGAAAATCAGCAGGATAAAATAAGACCAGAATAATATCTAAAAAATAAATAAAGGTAAGGGATCGTGCGGTACCAACGCACGATAACAATCCACAAGTATAGTGAAGCTAACACAATCACAATCTCCCTAGCATCCACTAACACCTGCACTGCCAGCTGGAAATCAATATCAGCTGGCTAGCAGGCAACAAGCCAATCAACACAGAAGGACAAGCGGCCACACAATGCCTACGGCTTGCTATTATTAGCTAACTAGGGTTATCACATGCCTAATTACTAACAAGATGTAATGAGACTTCAAAGTCCAGCTCCTGCTTGCTACTACCCGAATGGCCCCAGCAAAAAAAGATAGATATAGCAGGCACACTGCAGTAAGATACATGTTCCCTAAAGAAGTGCCACACTCGACGGAGGGCTGGGAATGCGCTCATCTCGACGGATAGCAACAAATCCCTAGTATATATATAGATACATAGGGCCGGGGTCAGACAAGCAACAGGTCACTGGGAAGTCCCCATGAACTACATGATTAATCTAGTAATTAGCCTAGTCAGTTTCATTATGGATCCCTGACCGTGGTACTCAGGGATCCATGTCCTAGACATGATGCAAGACAAGACTGGACTGGTGGCTTATACAAGCACAATCAAAAGAAATCAACCACGGTATCAAGACGGGTCATGCTGAGCAAGTCAGGACTAGCTGTCGCAACAGCAATCAAGAGTAAACATGTCATGTCGAGAGTACTAGTCAGGAGTGCGCCACCACGGGCCACTATCAAGAATCAAGAGTATACATGCCAGGTTTACTGTCAAGTCCAGAGTGCTAGTCAGGAGTGCACCTCCACGGGCCACTAATCAAGAATCAAGACAGGTCCAGGTCATCGTGTAATACCAGGAACAAGGTCAAACCTATCAGTCACAAGAAGTCACATGTCCAAATCGTGACATGGATATCAAGTCGGTTACAAGATCAAAATCTTCACTATAATAGTCTGTCAAGTACACATGGGAACCTACAGCTCAAATCATCAAGTCGATCCATCCATCTTATCAAACTATCAGGAGTCTCCTATCTACGATGGGGGAAAATATCAGGTCGAAAAAGGACAAACACCAGATACTAAGCTAATCAGAATCAACAACGTTAGGCCCTATGACTCACAAGAATCCTCCAATTCAATGATCACCAGCCGCTAGAAAACGAGCCCCTCAACTACCAAGACATAGCAATCAAACCAGGTTCTCCAACTACCGAAATACACAAAGGTACCAGGTTTTGGGCGTTTGGGAAGTCGAGTAAAAATCATATAATAATACCCTCGATATTCTCCTCGTTCCACAAAATATTCAAAATCACCAAAAATCCAAGAATCCACATAGATCCACCAAGTCAATATCCCGAGATCGTACTCTCCATAATACTCAATCCTCAGTCATATCCACAAGTCACAACTCCCAATACATAGGACAACTGTCAGCTCTATATGACTAGACTAGGACAACCCCTAGGATGAAGGGTCAGGGGACAAGAGTCCGGTAATAAATGCCGCTGGAAGTGGCAAGGATTACATGGACCGCTCTGGAGCAAATCCACAACCCTTAAACCAAACAAGGACCAGGATTGCAGACCGTCTCCCGAGTGGAACCGCTCTCCTTACGCTATCCGACGGACAAGACAGGTCAGGAGCTAGGCGACTAATCTAGTATGGAGTCTACCTAGCAAGCAATGGGATCAGGTATACTATACCAAGGTGAACATGCATGAATCCAGTCCAGCAAACCAAAGGAATGGTTCTGCCTAATCCTTCGAACCAAATTCCCAACTAGGAATTCTGGAAAAATCCGGCAGAATCTCCTTTGTAATCTGGATGGGAGCACCCTACAAATAGGGGCTAAAACCACTCGGCACAACCCGCCGCAGAATCGCAGAATCGCAGGCTGAGAACACTAAGTCTCAGCTACCAGCAGCACTACGATGCGTACTGGGAACAAATCGATAGCCGAGAACACTAAGTCTCGGCCTCCAGTAGCACTACGATGCGTACTGGAAACCACTCGAACCCGAGACCACTAAGTCCCGGCCTCCAGCAGCGCTACAATGCGTACTGGATGCCAAGCCAACATGCATAATAATAAAATAACCGCCTCGCAGGGCGCACCACAACACATGCCCATAAATCCCTAACCCAAGCACAATCACCCCACGCCACAAGAGTAGTTCACCAAGCCGTTACCCCCGCGAGTTGGACACGGGGCATACAGGGACAATCCATACAAGTGAGTCGTGCTCGTTTCCTCGGAGGTGTGGATGACCCATCCGAGTTGTCCGATACGGTCTATCCCGGCATCGGACCAAGCTATCCTAAGTTATCATCATGGCAGTTCTACTACTAGGCTACACTAATCATGGTTATACAATTTACAAGTACAAATTAATTAAATGCAATAAAATCCAGGAGAGAGGGCAAGAGCCGTCGAAGAGCAAGGAATACTTGTCTAGAGGGCTCGGCTAGGTAAGCAAGTCTTCGGCAGTCGCGATCCAAGCTAGCACGCCAATCGAGATCCTCAGAACACACAATAAACAATCATTAGAATTAAATAATAAATAATGATAAAATCACGAAGAATTAGCACGAGGCTATACCGTACGGGTCCCGCAAGCAGCGCAGGGATCGGACACGGAAACAGAGGCACGCGAACCGATATGGGCACGCAAATCGAGACGCGCACGTATATCGAGACGCGCACGAGAATCGAGAGAACACGAATATCGAGGCGAACGAGAAACATGAACGTGCACGTAAATTGAGACGTGCACGTAAATCGAGGAAATCACGAATATCAAGATAGCGCACAAATTAATGCGACACGCATATCAAGACGGCACAAAGACCAATGCGACACGCAAATCGGAGCAAACACACAAATCGGTGCATGTACGTAAATCGAGGCGACACAAGATACAACATGACACGCAAATCGATACTGTACGCAAATCGAGGTACGCACGCAAATCGATGCGATGCGGAGATCAAGTGGCACGCAACCGAGGCGACACGCAAATTGGTACGGGTACACGAATCGGAGCGGCACGAAAACCAAGAAAGGCACAAAGGCCAAGGCACGAAAAACGAGGTGGTACGCAAACCGAGGTGGCACGATGCCCGAGGCAGCGCGGGGCTCGAGGCGTTCCGCTGCCCAAGGCAACACGTAGACCGAGGTTGCACGAAAACCGAAGCCATACACAAATCGAGGTACACGCACATCGGGGAACGCAACCCGAGGAAAAGCACAGAGCACGAGGGCTCGCTGCACGAGAGTGCACTGCTCGAGACAGCACACTCGACGAGGCAATACACAAAACGAGAAGAGAGGGAGAGGAGAGCTCGGGAACCTCACCGGCGGGCGCAAGGCGGCTCGGCCAGGGTCGGGTCGGGCTCCGACGGAGGAGAGCAACGGCGGCAGGAGCTCCGGCGGCCATGGGGCTCGGCCAGCGGAAGAGGGAAGGAAGTGGTGGTGGCCGCGGCTGAGAGTGATGGGGACGATGATGATGGTGGTCGGAGCGGTGTTGGTGGCGGTGGAGGCTGATGGCGGTGGAGGCTGATGGCGGTGGCCGCGGAGAAGGAGGCGGCCATGGAGGATGGTGGATGGAGGTGGTCGTGGTGGGAGATGGTGGCGCAGGCGGTGGTCGCGGCTGCAGTGGTGGGCAGTGGCGGTGGGCGGTGCTGGTGGGTGATGGTGGCAGCGGTGGCCGGAGCTGGCCGGGGAAGAGCGGGAGAGGAGAGGGGGAGATCGAGAGGGAGAGGGAAGTGAGTGAGCTCGAGAGAGAGAGAGAGCTGAGGGAAAAGGAAAGGGGGAGGGGGCTGGTCCAGTGAGGGGTCGGGAGAGAGAGAGAGTGAAGAGAGAGGTGAGGGGGTTAGGTAGGGGGGGTGTCGGCTGAGTGAAAAGTGAGGGGGAGGGAGAGAGTGAAAGCATGGGTTGGGGTTAGGGTTAGGTAAAGGGGAGGAGATGGAATAATAATAATAATAATAGCAAAAATGGAAATAGGAATAATCCTGACCAGGAAGTTAACAATGCTAACTCCATAATTAAGAAAATTTTAAAACAATACGAAATTTTAAAATAACCAAAAATATTAAATACAGTCGGATGCCTATTTTCAAAATAGGGATCTGACATCTGCACATAGACCCGAACTAACTCTTAGGGCAGTGCTACGTGCGCAACTTTTCCGGAGACCGTTAACTTTTAATTTAATTTACTTTGTTACAGATTTTAATCCGAAGTTTTGAAGAAAAATTTCAACACCTTTGCCTAATGGATGAGCCGGCCCTGGAGATAGCGTTATGAAAGAAAATAAACTAAAAGACGGTGTTATGCTGACAGCAGGTAAGAAAAATAAAAAAAGAAGGTAACACACGGTTCTTTTGTAATGCTTCAAATAACACAAGTAGTTGCTTCCACCAATATTTTCAGGTACAAATGTTAGGAAGTTAAAAGCATTTAAACGTAAGTACACATTCCTATCCTATAATATGATCAAATTCTTCTCTATGATGTAATAGGAAAAAACGCAAGCATGCCACATCCAAATGGAAACTAGCCACCAGTTCAATGAATTACAACCATATCGGCAATACCTTTGAATAAGTAACTAAAAGATGCATCATCTTGACCATCCATCATTTTACAAATGGGTGAGAAAGTCTGATAAAGCTAGTGCAACCCATTTTGCAAGAGGCGGATTCAAGTTTTAAATGGGACAAATCAGCTATTTCTCAAGGAAAAAGATGCCCAATAACAGCTTGCCATGCATATTTAGGACCTATTTGAGGATAAAATCCTACAAAGAAGATTTCCATTTGAAGGATAAGAGAGAACATTACAATGTAAAGTCCGGATGCTTGTATAGGGGCGATATATGGTAAAAGGTAAAAGAAAAAATCACATGTTGGAAATTATAAGTTTAAGTGAGGCTTGATAATGGAAGAAAGATCAAGGAAAAAGGTCTTAGCCAAACTCACACTGGTCAATCTTGAATATACTCACTAGTAATGGACCGTAGTAGTTAGTAAAGTTAGTATAGCATGTCGAGTCGCAGTATGCGGACGTTCCTTATCCGCCAAGTTGATAGAATTTTCTATAGATAATTTTGACGTTATCTTGGGCATGGACTGGCTGCAAGACAGTCATGCAACGATAGATTGCCGTACAGAGAGTGTATCTTTTAATATTCTAGGCATGGAACAGTTTACCTCAGTCAGATCAGAGGCAGAGGAACAAAAGAAGGAGTCGTAGTGGCATTGGAAGAAAATCAAGTCCCGAAAGTAGTTGAAGAGTTTCTTGACGTATTTTTCGAAGAACTTCTGGATCTACCACCTGAATCTCATTTTCTAGGCACTTCTTGAGCGCAATGAAGTTACATCATCTGCTCCTTGAGAATTCCCAGTTGCAACCATGTCAAGAGATACAGGGGTGTATATTCTGCACATAGCTAAGGGAAAACAGAGATCCTGATGTCCTATTTCGTGCGGAACAAAGATTCTCTACAAGCACATCAATGGATCTCTGCAAACATGTTATCCACTTCATCCCAAAGTGACAACTTCACAATGATTCCACTTCCTTGGGATTTTATGTGGTAAGTTGAGGGCTGTCAGCAGATATTTAATTTACCCTTCTTTACGCAATTCTTAACAAAAAGGTTACTGATGATCAAACTCCTGAGATCGTGCAATCAAGCAGCCATACTTAGGGTTGAGCATTATTCGGTTTTGGACCAAGAACCGAATAAGGGATTCGGTTTGAAAATATTTTGGTTCAGATTCGGTTTTTGGAAATACACAAATTCCTTTTTCGCTTTTGGTTTCCGTTTTTGTCTAAAACCAAAAACCGAATAGGAGTTAGAAATTATATAAATACCCTCACATTTGACCCAAGTACATAAACACCCAAACAATTTCGATTTTGCAAATACACAAATACTTATTTATTAGATAAGCTATAGTTTGTTTATATTTGGGACAAAGCCTCATTATAATATATTTTTTTGAAAGAAGGTAATTGTGGCGAACGCGCCCACCGGGAATCGATCTCCTGACCACTCGGGCCGCATGCATCTCTCTTAACCACTAGGCTAGAGGTCATTTGCGCCTCATTATATATATATATATATATATATATATATATATAAAAGCACAAGCTCAATTAAGGTCTGGCCTATTAAGTAGCAATAAAGTTTTTTTTTTCCAAACAAACCAAACCCGATTATATTGATTCAGTTTTTTTCTTTCTTTTTAGCTAATTTATGTTTGGTTTCAGTTTGAATTTTTACAATATAAGTTTATTCGGTTTTAGGAATTTTCGTCCGGTTTGAAACCGAATAAACAGAATGCTCACCCGTAACCATACTGGTAGAAAAATCGCATGTTCTAGATAAACTTAGGACGGGTAGCCATGATCGGCGGAATCTTGACTGTCCTAGTTTAGAAGAAGGCTGACAGTCTGATATAAGATCTCCTATATAAGATTGAGAGGTGGCTCCTTTCCATCTGAAATATGTGGAGTTAAATTATAGGTGAATACATTTCAATGTCCGCTTCACACGTTTCAGGGAGCTCTTATATTAAAAACTTAGAGTCTGCTTGGCAATTGTAAGGATAGCAGTTATGAGGTGTTTTTAGAGTACCGGTTATGAGTGGTTATGAGGGGTCCGGTTTTGACTGGTTTTTAAGTAGCAGCTTTTAAACCAGTCCAATACATGCTCGGTTCTCTTACAGAACTCTCTGGTTTGGGGGAACGTTTTTCGTGATTCGTTTCCAACAAAAACTTAAGTAGCACATGAAGGATTTGTGGAGCACCTGTTGCTCAACAAATATGTTTAGTTCATGTATAGAAATATGGAAGTTCCCAGCAACTCTTTGTACATCTAATTAATACGCCATATACCTGTTCAATGCAATGTTAGTGTCGGGGCACAATTTTTCGATGGAAAACTGAAATATCGTAACAATTGTACAAACAATCGTTATTACGTAACACTTCACAGAAGGTACGTAGTAAAATCCCACAAGTGCTATCCTTCACAGAAGGTGCACAGAACGTAACACTTCACAGAAGGTACGTAGGAGAAATTCCACAAGTGCTACCCTTCACAGAAGGTGCACAAACAGAATTCTGATAATATCAACGCAAACACTTCACCGAAGGTGCGTTAATAGAATCCTGACAGAACCATCAAAGAAGATGACTCGCGAAGATGTGATAACTCCTACTGGGGTGAATGAACCACCGTTGCTCAAAGCTTTATTCGCCCCACACAAGCACGACAGCTTCCAGGAACCAGCAAGTTCACGAAGAACTTCTGGAACGCTCGTAAGTCAATATTTGAGACTTGAACGGGCTTCCTGGACTTAACAGACTCCCTCAACTCTCTTCTTGGTGCTTCTTTCAAAGGAGGCCAAGGGGCTCTATTTATAGAGTGGAGTTGAGACTTCACCTCTTCTCCTATCCGATGTGGGACTAAAATACCAATACTCAAAAATAGAGTTTGATATTTTAGATCATCCCACAATTAGCATAGAAGTGCGCCAGTCCACGCCTACCCCCCGAACACTCCCGTGCATGCACGAGACATCCTGGAGTCCGTGTCCGAGTCCGAGTCCGCACAACAAAAATTAACTTGCATCCTTGTTGGATTTAATCATTTTTCCTTCTAGGAAAATACTTCCACATGGCACAAACTTGTGTCCCACTACACCTCATGTGCACACCTCAACACATGCAATACATTATATTGAGATACTCACCATTTGGTGTAGCCGATGTGGGACTATCTTTTCTAGTCCAAAGGCAAAAACACCAACAATCTCCCACATATCTCAATATATGGGTTGAGCGTTCCCCACAGTGACTGCCCATCATGCATTAGGAGAGATGTCGCTACGACTTGAATCTTTTCGCATAGGTTAAACAACAGTATGATACAAGAATGGACTAAGCCTTGAATTCTGTACCATAACTGCAATTCTTCCTACTCACATAATGACATCAACTCTGCTTCTGGCTGCACATTGAAGGCCTTGTGCCAGCCTGGTTCCAGTGTATAATTTTTGGGCGTCTACAAGTTTACCCTCAAGAGACGGCCTGATATCTCTGTCCATACACTATAGGTGAGTTCTTTATAAAGAGTCATGGCATGAAGCATTGCGCTTCTTTGCGATGCTACGCCGCTATGACATGGCTTAAAGCCGAGGCTTTACCCCACCTGGGTACCTCATCGTAGTGTCATACTACTGTAGCATGAGGTCACAGGCCTCTTTGTAGTGCCAAACTACCCAGCATGAAGCCTTGCGCTTCCGTGCGGTGTTACGCCGCTATGACATGGCTCGCAAAGTCGAGGCTTTACCCTAACTGGTACCTCTTCGTGGTGTCATGCCACTGTAACATGAGGACATCGTCCTTTTTGTACTGCTGTCTACTTCTCTTTATTACGATTATCATACAGCATTAGGCTACATGCCTATTTGCGGTGCTACTCCGCTGTGACTTGGCTTGCAAAGCCGAGGCATTACCCCTACCTGGGAACCTCATGGTGGAGTCACCCCACTATAGCATGGAGTTACACTCCTTGTAGTGCTGCGCTACCGTGCTTCCTGTAAAGCACTCCAGGCATTCACTCTGCCTGAGAACTCATTAAGGCATTTAAGCCAACCTTCCCACAGAAATCGTTTTCCGTAGAAAACAATAGTAGACAACAGTGGTTATAGGTCCGTAGCCTCTCCATGTCCAATAGAAATGTACCCACCATTCCTGATATTCTTCCGATTAGTGGTCCTCCCTTGAACCAAAAGCTAGATGCCTAGTAGATAAATCTTTGAACTAATAGCATAAACTTTATGGTAGGAATACAATAATACAATATCAGAATGCCTTCAAGCCCATTTTACAAGCTGTGTCATCGACCAGCTGGCGCTTGAGGTCCTTGGTGAACGGATCCGCCAGGTTCTCCTGACTCCGAACATCAATCACTGCAATAACACCTCTCTTGATAAGATCGTGTACTGCTCTGTGCTTCAACCGCACCGTTCTCTTCTTCCCGTTGAAGAGTTCATTTGATGCCACTGCTGCCGCCTGGTTGTCACAGTATATCGGTATTGCCGGTATCTGAGCCCCAACCACCGGAAGATCATACATGAGCTCTCGAAGCCACTCTGCTTTATCTGTCAGCATCAATGCAAAGAATTCAGATTCCATGGAGGAGCGAGATAACATAGTCTGCTTCTTCGACTTCCACGATATAGAAGCTCCGTCCATGGCGAATACGAATCCACCTGTGGAATACTCACTCTCCATATCTGAACACCAGCTAGCATCATTGAAGCCTTTCACTACTGACGGATCTCCGCTGTAGAAAAGTGCATATGTCTGAGTTTTCTTGAGATATCTCATAACACGCTTCACAGCTTTCCAGTGCTCAACGCCTGGATTGCTAGTGAACCGACTCAGCATTCCCACGGCAAAAGCTATGTCAGGCCTTGTGGCAGTAGTAGCGTACATCAAGCTTCCGATGACGCTAGCGTACTCCAACTGTCTGACGCTTTCCCTCGAGTTTGGCTCCAGCTTTGATCACTCCGGTACGGTGTATCATTATAGGAAGATCTTGATACCCGTAGTGAGTGAGCATCTTCTCAATATAATGAGATTGTGACAGCGTTATTCCAGTGCCTGTCCGGATGATCTTGAGCCCCAATTACGTCGGCATCCCCCAAGTCCTTCATACTGAACTTGGTCGAGAGGAATTTCTTTGTCTCTGTGACGCAGCTTAAATCCGTAACTAGGATTAGCATGTCGTCCACGTAAAGACAAACGATTACTCCTCTTCCGTCAGCAAACTTCGTATAGACACACTTGTCTGTTTCACTGACCCTGTAGCCATTTAACCTTATCACCTTGTCAAACTTCTCATGCCATATTTTGGGAGCTTGTTTCAAACCATACAGAGACTTCATCAACTTGCAGACTTTGTCTTCCAGACCTCTGACGACAAAACCTTCTGGTTGTTGCATGTAGATCTCTTCGATCAGCTCGCCATTAAGGAATGCCGTTTTCACATCCATCTGATGTATCACCAGCTTGTGTATTGCTGCTAGAGCAATTAACAATCTGATGGTTGTCATCCGAGCTACTGGAGCATAAGTGTCAAAGTAGTCGATCCCCTGCTTCTGAGCAAACCCTTTGGCCACTAGCCTGGCCTTGAACTTGTCAATGGTTCCATCTGCTTTCATCTTTTTCTTGAAGATCCATTTGCATCCGATGGATCTTGCTCCTTCTGGCAGGTCAACCAATACCCATGTGTTGTTGGAGGTGATTGAGTCAATCTCGTTGTCTATCGCCTCCTTCCAGAATACAGCATCTCTGGTCTTCATCGCCTCATCATAGGTAAGCGGATCTGCTTCCACATGATAGGTGACGAAGTCATCTCCGAAG
This sequence comes from Iris pallida, assembly GCA_029216955.1. Taxonomy (NCBI): domain Eukaryota; kingdom Viridiplantae; phylum Streptophyta; class Magnoliopsida; order Asparagales; family Iridaceae; genus Iris; species Iris pallida. The sequence continues at coordinate 42,185 of JANAVB010034089.1, forward strand.
TCTTTTGGCCTCCTCGTTCGCTTAGTTGACGGCTCAGCGAGTTCTGGTTCAGCTGGTGTCTCCTTGACGACAGCTTCATCTTGGACTACTGGTACATTAAAGACTTCTGTCTGCTTTGTACCCTCATCATTCTTCGGAAGATCTCGAGAACAATATTCTTGTGTTTTGCAAACTTGTCTTCAAAGTATTCAGCATCGCGAGATTCGATGATATGGTTTGACTCGATATTAAGGAATCTCCCAACATCACTCTTCTCGGCATACCCCAAGAAGATCGCCTTCGTAGTCCTTGTCCCCAGCTTCTGAATCTTCAGATCCGGGAGCTTCACATAAGCCAGACACTCCCACACTCGAATGACATTCAAGTTAGGTCTGACTTTGAACCAGAGTTCATGAGGAGTTATGTCGGAAGTTGCATATGGCACTCTGTTCAGAATGAACGTTGCCGTTAGTACAGCTTCTCCCCAGTAGCACTTTGGAAGACCCGCAGTCAACAGCATAGAGTTCATCATCTCTGTCAATATTTTGTTCTTCCTTTGCTGCTCCGTTGGATTGAGGAGAGTACGGAGCCGTTGTCTCATTGATGATTCCATGTTCTTTGCAGAATGATAAGAATTCATGAGATTGATACTCCCCGCCTTGATCACTCCTTAACCTCTTGAGTTGTTGTCCAGTTTGCCGCTCAGCCTCGGCCCTGAACTCCTTGAACTTCTCGAATGCTTCGTCTTTAGACTTGAGCAAGTAGACGAAAGCATACTTTGAGAAGTCATCGATGAAAGTAATGAAATACTTCATCCCGGCCTTTGTAGAGAATTGTTTGAAGTCACAGATATCTGAGTGAACCAACTCCAGAAGATCTGTGCTTCGATGGACCCTGTGAAAGGGTTTCCTTGTGATCTTCGTTTGAGCACATACTTCGCATTTCTCTACCTTATCCCCACACTTGGAGATAAGTCCTAGACTAGACATTCTGTTAATCCTTTTACAATGAACATGTCCTAGCCTATTATGCCACAACTCAAGAGAATAATCAAAAAAGTGATTGCATTTATATTATCATGCTGGGTTACAACAAGCTGAATCTTGTACATTCCTTCAGTTTGGAAAGCTTTCCGAAGAATGTACCCTTCTTGGACATCACCAACTGGCCAGCATTGATGTCCATCCTCAAGCCTGCGTTGCAGAACAGACTTCCAGAGATCAGGTTCTTAGCAATTACTGGAATATGCTTCACACCTTGAAGCGTCAGAGTGTTCTCCGATGTGAGTTTCAGCTCCACCGTTCCGATCTCCAGTACTTCAGCTTGTGTCTGGTTTTCCATTATGACCTTGTCTGAAGTTGGCTCATAAGAGACGAACCAGTCTTTGTCTGAACAGACATGGCAGGTCGTACCAATGTCTATCCACCAGTCCAAGTCAGCCCCCACAGTTGCAACCTGTGCTATCATGGCAACTAGATTAGTAATCATAGAAACCTTACTAGGCTCACCTTGTTCTTTGGACTTGGACTTGCATTCGGATTTGTAGTGGCCCTTCTTGCCACAATTGAAGCAAGTCACATGGGACTTGGACTTCTGCTGCTTGAAAGCAGGACCCTTTACTTTCATATTCGTGAAGTCCTTCTTTTTGCGATGAGAAGCCCTGCTTCCCCTGGTATCTCTGGTTTGGACCAGATTTGCCTTCGCCAGTTGCTTGGACAGAGTATCCATCTTCTGTTGAGAGCGCATCTCGTCCTCAACATGGATCTCTTGCAAGAAATCTTCCAAGCTAATTTCCATCTTTTTCGATGCATCCTTGCATAGAAGTTGCTCCATTTTGTAGGAAGTTTCGCGACGATCCCTCCAACGACAAACTTGTCGACGAGGGGCATGTTCTCGTCTTCTAGTTTCTGACGCAACTTCAGAAACTCCTTCACTTGGGGCAGCATCGCCTTCTCGTCTTCGAAGGTCCACTTGTGGTATTTTTCTACCATGAAGATCTTGGACCGGTTCTCGTCATCTTCATAGAGCTTTCCCAAGGATTCCCATATCTCTTTGGCAGATGTCTTCTTGGAGTAGGACTCTGCCAGAGAGTCTTCCATGGAATTGAGTATCAGTAGTTTACATATACTGTTTTCTCTCTTCCACTTCGCTTGCTTGGTCGTAGCAGCGGCCACATCCGCAGCAGATCCAGTGGTTGGAACGATCGGTTCTTCTTCTGACAGCACGTGATCAACATTCACGAGTTGAAGATTTAAAGTGATCTTTCGTTTCCATATATGGAAGTGTTCGCCATCGAATTTCTCCAACTTGTTAAAGCCGGTATCGATGAGCGAAGCTCGAGAGTTATCCATCTTCTCAATAAAGCTTTGAGATTGTTAGTGTCGGGGCACAATTTTTTGATGGAAAACTGAAATATCGTAACATTGTACAAACAATCGTTATTACGTAACACTTCACAGAAGGTACGTAGTAAAATCCCACAAGTGCTACCCTTCACAGAAGGTGCACAGAACGTAACACTTCACAGAAGGTACGTAAGAGAAATTCCACAAGTGCTACCCTTCACCGTTAATAGAATCCTGACAGAACCAACAAAGAAGATGACTGGCGAAGATGTGATAACTCCTGCTGGGTGAATGAACCACCGTTGCTCAAAGCTTTATTCGCCCCACATGAGCACGAACAGCTTCCAGGAACCAGCAAGTTCACGAAGAACTTCTGGAACGCTCGTAAGTCAATATTTGAGACTTGAACGGGCTTCCTGGACTTAACAGACTCCCTTAACTCTCTTCTTGGTGCTTCTTTCAAAGGAGGCCAAGGGGCTCTATTTATAGAGTGGAGTTGAGACTTCACCTCTTCTCCTATCCGATGTGGGACTAAAATACCAATACTCAAAATAGAGTTTGATATTTTAGATCATCCCACAATCAGCATAGAAGTGTGCCAGTCCCGCCTACCCCCGAACACTCCCGTGCATGCACGAGACATCCTGGTCCGTGTCCGAGTCCGCACAACAAAAATTAACTTGCATCTTTGTTGGATTTAATCATTTTTCCTTCTAGGAAAATACTTCCACATGGCAAAAACTTGTGCCCCACTACACCTCATGTGCACACCTCAACACATGCAATGCATTATATTGAGATACTCACAATTTGGTGTAGCCGATGTGGGACTATCTTTTCTAGTCCAAAGGCAAAACACTAACATGCAATACACATGATCATTGACTTAGCAATGGAAAGATTGAAGTTTCATCCCCATGAAAGAAATCTCTTTATGGTGGTAGTAAGCAAGATGAAACAAATTGTTTTTATGATCGCTATAAGCATTGGAACACATACTCGGCATCCTTCACCATCAGCCAATATTGCCTGTCTCGCATTCTTAATCATTGCTTCCGTATCCGAGCCAAAACCATGTTCATGCTTCTTATCATGATGATCTTTATCATCTGCTAAAAAAAAGAAAGTATAACTCTGAAATGCCAATGGTTTTACATAAAGGCCTCTTTGGTTGCCATAATTTGAGCTTGGGAAAAAGAAATTGATTCTTTTCCTGTGTTTGGAAGCCAAAGGAAAGAAGTTGGAAAGTAAAAATGATTTTCAAGGAATAGAAAAATAGGAGAAAGTGGTTCCCCCATCCCTCCAACTTTCGTACATTTATTACAAAAAATTTTGACCAAAATATCCATGTTCATAATATTATTTACCATTTTTATCCATAATACCTTTTAGACAAAAATATTTCTGAATAATAAATATTTTCATTAGCAGAGGGTATTATTGAAAAATTGACTTAATTTTGTTTCCTTTTCTACAAATACAAAACACTATAATGAAAAATAAAGATATATTCTGACTATAATTCCGATCTTTCCAAACACCGAAAGAAAAATTGATAAAAATTATAATTTTCTAAAAAAAAAAATCAAGGAATCAATTTCTTTTTCTTTCCATTCCACGAACGAAACGAGGCCAAAGTGTAAAGTCTAGAATAATATCAATGATTTTGCGGGAACTCTATCTAGAATATAATTATCAGAATGCATCCTTTCAGAATAACTACACAAAACACACTTTAAGACGCTCAAGAAGAACTATACAAATGCCAAAAAATTGTTTGTAAGGTACATTATTAGTGATCATTTATGATAAGTACAAAGTTCAATCTGAATCAGTGGGGCAGCTTTTTCTAGCCCAAGAAAAATTTGATATTTAAATCACCCACTGTATAGCTTTAATTGCCTATGAATGTATACAAGTTTTTGCCTGATAAACTTTTACGAGGCATTCGGCACGCAGTATTTTTTTTTATTCCTGAAAAAAATTCAGGATGAAATCTATTATCTTATTTGTTTGGACTATAAAAATTTATTTTTAAAAATTAGAAATACCTAGATAAATAGTTTACCCATAAAACTTGAAAATTCTATCTCTTAAAATAGGTGGGTATTTTCTTTTGTCTGGAAAAAAAATTGTTTAAATTTTTTTCTACTTTTATGATCATTTTTTAATTTTTTTTCGTTTGTTTGTCTTTTTTCTTCTCCTTTTTTGTTGTTTTTGTCGCTTTTTTGGTCATTTTTTCGTTTATTATCGGATTTTTGTTGTTTTTTTTTTGTCGTTTTTTATCGTTTTTATCCTTTTTTGTTATTTTTTGTCCTTTTTTCCTTTTCCTCTTTTTGTCATTTTTCCAGTTTTTGTCCTTTTTTTGTTTTTTAGTATTTTTTGTTGTTTTTTGTCTTTTTTTACCAGTTTTGTCTCTTTTTATCGTTTTTTTGTTGCTTTTTGTCCTTTTTTAGTAAATTTTTGTGTCCTATTTTTTTTTTTTAAGAGTTTAGAACCAAATGTTAACATCAACACAAAATGCAGTATAATTGACCCTTTTCCTAATCTGATCCTGGTCTGAGTTTTTCCCACTATATGTAAAGGAAAGATGAGGTTTCGGGCCCATGACTTTATATTTTTTTTATTATTTATTTATATTGAATCATTTATAAGAAAGAACACATTATCCATTACTTCTTTTTTTATATTGAATCATTTATAAGAAAGAACACATTATCCATTACTCTCTTTCAACAGAGTAAAGCCTCTTATTTTCAGGGATCAATGAATTCATTTAAGTCCCTTCTTCCTTCCACCATTCCTCGTATCATTACTAGTAGACATAGATTGAGAGCAGTACTTGTGAACTTTTCATCGGATTCAACTATAGCAAATCAAACCAAATTCCGAATAAAATATTAAATTAAGATAAAAAGATTATACCGAAATAGATGGCAAGCAAACAACAAATTGTAACCGTCATCCTTTTTGGATAACAAACCAATCATCTTCATCTATAATAACCAAAAATAGCATAGACATAAATTAGTCTTAGATTCCAATACTCCTACCGGGAGCAGTGCTTGGTAATTTTTACAGGCTTATGACCTTTTGGAAACCATGTGCAAACCATACATAATTTTCCTAAACGGTGAAATGGACAAGTTCACATGACTTCAACAATATAGTTCATTGGCCATACTTCTACTTCTTACCTGGTATTATACCACATCCACCCTTCCTCTCCTATCTGGTGGTTTTTTTTTTTTACTTGGGGAATTTATTTTCTTATACCACAAGTTCCAAGCAACTTGTGAACAACATTTTCTTTAGTACTGTTAAACTTTTTGACCGTCCTGAAATATCTTTCTACAAATTAGTTTTTTGCATAGAGGTAAATTGAGAACTTTCTGCTTTTGAAGAGAGAGAGTAAAAGTTAGAGGGTCTGCTTGGATTGAGGTTAAGAGAGTTAAGTAAGAAAAAGTTAAGTGAGGAGAAATAAAACAATGCTTGATTGAGGGTGGAGGTTTAGGAGGAAAGATTATAGAGGGTTAAGTAAGGGATTATTTCACCATCTTTTGTTCATTCTTTTAACCCTCCAAATCGAAGGGTTAACGAGGGGGATTGAGGTGTTTTGTTTAAAAAGTCATAAATGTCCCTTATTTGTTCTATAATTTTTTTTTTCTCTCTCTATTTTTTCTTGTTTTCAACATGTTGCTCCGTATCTTTCTAATTTGTGAAGATATTTTGACATTCTAATCAAATTTCAATCAAATTTAATTTTAGACATATGTAATAAGATTATTTTGGTAAATATTATATTTTTATTAATCCTCCTCTCACTCAAAATCTCTAATCCAAACAAAGTTATAAACACCCCCACTTAACTCAGCCTCCAATCCAACAAGATTATATGCATTGACTCTACTCCCTCCTCACTCTACTCTTTCTTATTAATCCCACTTAATTCTGCTTATTTTTTTCCCCTCAATCAAAGCAGAACCAGAATGTTTGGTTCAGAAAAAATTGGGGAAGGGGGAGGGGGCAGCCTCTAGTAAATTTTGGTTTTTTCTAAGGGACTACCCTTTTTGCTAGGGCTAGCCCAAAAATGTTTCAAATATACAAGTTTGCCATCAATTTTTTTACTTGGGCTAGCCCAAGCAAAGGTATAAATACCAACTTTTGTTTTCTTTTTTTCTCTCTCTCTACTCTTTCCTTTTCTCCCTCAACTCTTTTCTTCTCTCCCTCAACTCTAGGTCAAAGAATTTAACCCCAAATTTTTTCCCAACCTACATTTTTTTTAAATTTTTCTCTCAACTCTAGGTCATTGATTTTTATCCCAAATTTTTCCTCAACTCTAGGTCATTGACTTCTCTCGTTTATTAGTAAGTCATCGAATTAATATATGTTTAATGTTTTAAACATGAATTTCATATAAAAAGTTGAATTATGTTTAATGTAGAAAAATATTGAACATGGATTAACCGGGATCATCAAATGTTGTATACTCTCTTCCCGCCACGTCCGAAGAACACTTTGATGCATCGGAAAAATCGGATTGTGACACAGAGGACTGTCACCTGTCTGACAGTCTCGATCATAGATTAGGACTGCCAGAGAGGTGGCAATCCTTCACATATGTAGGACTGCCAGGGCCTGACAGTCCTACATATGTTTTTTTTGCGATTCTAAAATTTCGACAAAAAGTGCTAAAACGGATGTCCAAATATCATTTTTGCGATTCTAAAATTTCGGAAGGCCGTCTAACGGTGAAGCGGTTAATCTCAGGCTCCTCGAAATACGCTCATTTTACGACAAACCGGGCCTCGTTTCGACCTCCCAGTCAAAAGTTATGGCCCTCCAAAGTTTCAACTGACCATAAAATGCAGGAGAATGATCATTCTCCGTGTAAATTAACACGGAGAATGACATTCTCCGTGTTTCTAACACGGAGAATGGACATTCTCCGTCTTAATTTACAAGGAGAATGGTCATTCCAGTGTTAAAAACGCAGGAGAATGACCATTCTCCGCCTTAATTTACACGGAGAATGGCCATTATCCGTGTAATTTAGCACGGAGAATGGTCATTCTCCGTGTAATTTTTACGGAGAATGGCCATTCTCCGTGTTAATTTACACGGAGAATGCCATTCTCCGTGTTAGAAACACGGAGAATGGTCATTCTCCTGCGTTTTATGTAAAACCCCTTTTTTTATTTTTTTATTTTTTATTTTATTAGACTCAAATTTAATTTATACAATTTATGGTTTTTATTAATTATTAAAAAAGACCTTAGACATTGTTGTGTTTGGAGCACAGGCGACCATGAATTTTTGCACGGAAGATGTAGCAGTGCGTCTTGACTAATGTACTAGCCATGCCGGGGGAAGCCTAGCCATGGTGATGTCCAAACTAGGAAAACCAGACCACATTGTGAATTGACTTATTTAAAGTATTTTAATTAAATATTATTTTATATATTGATTTTTAGAGACTCGGTTGGACCAAACCAGCTCGAACTAAGGCCCGGACCGAACCCAATCCCATGTAAGCATGTAGTGTGACCAACTGTGGCCTCATAAGCATATTTTAGATATTACAAATATTTTCTAAATTATTTTAGAACTTTATGTACAATTTCTAATTATTTAATTATTTGTGCTATTATAAAGTGCAAAAAACCCCTCGTTAAATATGTGCCTTTTGCACTAAAAGACCACATGCTCTTAAAATTTCCAAAAGTATGAAATATGCTCATTTTGCCCCCAAATGACAATTTTACCCCTCCCTCCCCCTCCTTCTTCGGCTGTGTTCGCCGCGACCGAGGCGGAGGGGGTGGGGGTCGGACGGTGGGGGGCGGGGGGGGAGGGGGTCGGGGGGTCGCTCGCCGACGAGGAGGGCAGGGGGGTCGGGCCGGCGAGGGCCGGGGGTCGGGGCCGACGAAGGAGCGGGGGTCGGGCCGGCGAAGGAGGAGGAGGGGGGGTCGAGGCCGGCGAGGGAGGAGGAGGGGGGTGGGTCGGGGGAGCTCGCCGGCGAGGAGGGACTGGGCTCTCGCCGGCGAGGGGGGATCGGGGGGGTCAGGGGGCCTGGGGAATCGCCGGCGGGGGTGGTCGGGGGGGCTGGGGGATCGCCGGCGATGGGGGGGTTGGGGGCTCGCCGGCGCCGGCGCGCCGGAGGGGGGGAGGGGTATTTTTGGTATAAATTTTTTAAAATTTGGCTGGAGGGGCCTAATCGAACAGATATATTATCTAAGGAGGGGTAAACTGACAAAAAATTCTAAAAGGTCTTTTAGTGCAAAAGGCACATATTTAACGAGGGATTTTTTGCACTTTACTCTTGTTATTTTATTATTAAATAATATGGTGCAACACTTTGTATAAAATTTTGGACCCGGATAAGGGTGTGCGGTATAAGTTCACCCATTGGAAAGATTTTAATAATTTATTATTATTAAAATTTATTTTGCGAAGATTTAATAAACATGATTATTTTATAGAGATATTTTATTATTATTAGTTGATTTATTGTGATTTGAATTTTTATATATATGTAGATATGTTTAAATATATTAAATAATTGGGTAGATAATATTTAATTTGGTATTTAAATTTTTAAATAAGATTTATGGAGATATATATATATATATAATTATATATATATATATAATATATATATATATATAGAAAAAGTATGAAAAGAAAAGAAAAAGAAAAAAAAAAAAAATATAAACCACCCACCCACTAAAAGTGGGCGGGCCCCCCACCCAGGTATTTGCTTGCTGCTGCAAGCAGCAAGCTAGCGAGACAAACCCACAACCCGTAGGATTTTTTCGTAGTACTAAACCTATTAGTATTAGGTTTTAGTTAGAAGTTGTTATAAATACATCTTTTTCCATAAACCTCAAAACCCTAGACTTCCAAAAGGAAAGTTGCAGCTGATCATACCCCTTCGTCTACGAGTTCGTTTCACCACGACGGAGTTTTGTGCGCACGAACGGAGCATCGAAGTCAGCTCCGCATCACCCACGGAGCAGTTTTTCCACTCAAGGTACCCTACTTCCCTACGACGTAACTTTTTACTCGTAGCACCGATTTTCGATCCGTAAAATTTTCTGGAAAGTAGACTTAACCCTCTTCAAGATCTTCCTGGTGGATTTCGAAACAACCCATCGAATTGCTCGAAAAATCGAGACGAAGTTGAAGAAAACCTGTTTTCTGTAATACTAAAAACTGTTTTAAAACGACAACTTGTCGGCCAATTTTTCTTGCTGCAGTAAAGAATTGTAGAAACTAATTGAACACATGTGAAGACAACATAATCAAGATTGTAACGCACTTCTGGATTCACTTTTCATCTAGTATGTAGAAAGTTACACGTTGTTAAAGTTTCCCAAAAAATTGTAAATTCTGTTTTCAAAAATTAGAAAATACCCCGATACGGTGTGCGCCCCGACAAACCGGGCGACGTGGTCGCACACTATACGCATTGAAAGGCGTATATGGATGTTGTCGACGTGTGGAACTGACGGAACCCGATTTCGTTGCATGTGCGTGACGAAATCAGTACGTATCCGTCGAGATACCCCACATATCGACCCTTTGCAAATTAAGTCACAACTTCGTGTACACTCATCAAATCGTAATAAAACTTGCGCCATTGGACTCGAAATATTTTTCTGGTCCTGTGAGCCAAGTTTGTTCAATTCTGAGAAGGTTGATCGGGACGCTATTTTGGCGGGCCCACAATCCCACTCAACAGGCAATTTTGTGCACAGCCCACCGAAATCCAAATTTGACATACCGTTGGGTTCGTCTCATCGAAACAAATCCGTAGACATATAGTTTGACGACTTTAGAGACCGTAGGTTCTGGCACGCATTTTGGTACAAAGTGGGTCCAATGGCGGACATCGTTTTAACCCAAAATTACGATTTTGTCCCTGTTCCAGAATTTAACTTTTGGACAGGCGTTTCCTAGGCATATCTTATATTCCAACTCGTTCGTGATGTTTGTTGCAGCATCCAGAGTCATCTGCGGGATTTGACTTTTCTTGCTTTGTTTATTTGCCGGTTGGAGCTACTGGATTATTCTCTTTTGCACATAACCTCAGGCAAGACACCTTGTCTTTACTGTTTAATTTCTTGCTCAATTTCATGCATGCTTTTTCTTTATGTTGTTCTTTCAAAACTATATATAGATGCAAATTATTATACTTTATGCAATTAGCTTAGAGTTAAGGGACCACCGTATGTTTAGTGCATCTCATAAACTGTCACGATGTGCCACGGATTGTGTGTGAGTTGTGAGTCGCATATAGATGCGGACTTGCGTACTGACTGATTATTGGTGCGTACAGGCCGTGCGTTAGGATATAACTGCCAATAGATTGTGTAGAAGACTTGACAGTTATTAAGGATTAACAGTGTCGTGGAGTCGACACATGTATAGTATCATTGGGAGAGGGGACAGCTATTAGCGTTGGGGCTACATTTATTTTTACACACTTTTTGAGCCGAGGGTGACTCTTATGAGCACTACCTTCTGTCCAGGGCCGATAGTGACTCGGATGAGCGCTACTTACTGCCACTCTTTATTACTTGCTTGCGTGAATCCGTTACAGCCCCTGCGTAGAACGTTGTCCTCAAAGTGCATATCACATAGAATGGTTAGAAACCTTTACTCATGCATACTTTTCTGTTGAGCTTTATTATTCAGTTTATTGGCATGATATTATGTGTCTTGTTACGTCCCTCTGAGGACCTGGTTATCTCTCCAGGTGTGTGCTTCTGTGATATTGCAGGTGTAGTCGAGGTCGCGATCTTCTCTATTCATTCGGAGATGACGTGTCTTTGGTTTTTCTTTGCTACTCCCGCCAAATCATTCCGTTTTCGTGTATATTTTTTCTTACTTGTTGGTAGTGGATTTGTCTCCGCACAACGTATTGTACAAAGACTTATTACAGTTGATTTTATGATATCTTTTATTCTTCATTTGTGGATGAGATTAGATTACTCATGGTTTACTGCATTTCACAGCTTATGTATTCTACGAGGTTTTCATAAATTGGAGTATGCTTCGTATATATGCAGCTGGCATGGATACGTACCTAGTCCTAAGTATTTTGGGACTGGGACGTTACATGTTTTTGTGGTGGCCCATGCAGGTCGAGTTTGTCACTTCGGTTACGTTATTGTACCGATGTGAGCCTGCAACATAGGATTAGAATATAGGAATCTCATCCATACAGCTTGACCTCTTCCCTTGGCTTCAAATTTTGAACTCTCGTTCGACCTCCTTGAATTGCATCTTGCTTGATTCCTTTCTACCATTGATTCTTATTTAGTGCTTAGTGTCAACTAGGAAGATGACTACACTAGTGTATACTCCTAGGTCAAACACATGGCTAGAATGGTTATATTGGCAATTGGAATACATTTAAGACTCTAATTGAGTTAAAAGGGCTTTTTAAAAAAGTGTGATTTAATGAGTAGTAATTTGTAAAGTAGGATATTACCAAGGAAAATTTTAATCTGGAGATTTCTAAAGTAAACACCATAGGATTGATACTGCATGAAAGAATATATATATATATATATATATATATTTTTAATATTTTTTTTTAAAAGAAATTCTATTAAAACGGAACAGGAAACAGAGAACAGCACACATGAAAGAATATATATATATATATATATATATATATATATATATATATATATATATATATATATAGCTAGAAATATATATATATATATATATATATATATATATATATAGATATATATATATATTATATTATATTATATATATATTAGCTAGATTCTTTATACCCTTGATTTAAGAAATTGATTGGCTTTTTGAGATTTGATATTTATGATGTATTGGGTTATAGCTATACGTCTTTGAACAAATATAAAATTGATTTGATTTCGAGTTGTGATATTTATGATTATTGGATTATAGTTATACACCTTTGAACAGTTATAAATTTGGTTTGAAAATGATCTTAGATTTTAATTGTGACAAAAGGAATTATTTAAATTTGCGTCATACAACTTGCGATTTTCGTGTTTAGTAATTTTGAATTTAAGTGGAAGTAATGATTCTAAATTTTGGTTTAAAATATTTGAAAGTTATGAAAATAATTTTTGAAATTTTTTTTATTTTAAATTGTGTCCTATGATTGAGGATTTACAAATCTTTAGATTTTGGTTTTTTTTTAAAAAATTGTGAATTTGGTTATCAATTCGTAAAAAAAATAATTTTTTGACTGATAAGATATTTGAAAATTTAGTTTAATGTTGGATTACTAATATCACAAATTTTTGAAATAAAATAAAAATATATTAATGATGTGATAAGGTTGTTTTGATTGATCAAATAAATTTACCATTTAAAAATTATGATTGTGTTGGTATGACTTAGTATGAATAGAAGTAAAATTGTTAAGTGCATTAAATAATTGAGCTTAAATTTTAAAGATTGCTTTTTATATGCTAGGGATTTTATCTAGAGAGTTATTTGAATTTTATTTTAAGTTTTAAAATTTGATGGGTTATGGAAATCTGTTTATAGATTCATGATTTATGAACTCTTGAGCTTATTATGGATTTTAAAATATTAGACTTTGGAAAAATTAGTAGTAACGTGATGAAAGCTTACTTTGAGATTTATGAAAGTGATTTAAATTTTTTTTAGCATGATTAAATTGGACATCTTAGAGTGAATACAAAATTTTGGTGGTTTATTTTTTAAATTTTTATTAAGAAACTTTTGGAGGAAACTCAAGTTAAATTTTAATGGTGGGCAACCAATAGAGTCCAAATAAGATAGATGTATTCCACACTAAATTGTCGTATCACTCATGACCATGAAAGTAGTATATGCACAAGTATTGTTAGTCATCTACCAAACTAGGTAACTGTATCTCAATCTTGACTCACTCGACCTTTCCTTAAATCTAGATCTTTATTGCGACCTTCTAACCCATTTGCAATTTGAATAATGAGTTAATGGTTCCTTAACTGTATTCATCTAGGAGACTATCTTCTCTCCGAAATTGTGTTCCTAAATTATTTTACTGGATTCTCTAATTAATTTTATTTCATGCTTTAACTTGATCTTCTTTATTTTGTGCATTAATTATCACCTCGTGAACTCCCACTTTCTATTTTTGATCTTCTGGCGTCCCCTACCGTGACTTGTATAATTGGAGTACAACACTAGACTTTTCCTTCCAACAAATTTTATATGTAAGACCTAGACAAGCCCACCTTCATGTAGATATATCATGTCCCACAAAACACGTCTCTTTTACTCTATTTCTTGATATGACCTTATGTTCAAAATGACCAAACTATAACCTCTACCATGACACCAAAATACTTTCCGACTTCAATTAAGAGATCCAACCTTGACTCAATCACTTAACCCGATAAGTGATTTTGTTCTACTTAGTTCCTTAAATGCTTAAATTGTGCTTTATCTTGGTTGCTTGACCCATGGTCCCATCACACTACTAGTTTAACTCTTGTAAGATGGGTAGAATACCTCACCACCTAACAAACCTTTTTTTCCTTGTGAACCACATTGGTAAGTTCACTTAGACTATAAATTCAGAGGACCCTAACTTAGCTAGTCAACCAAGCCAACTGCACAGGCCCAAACTTCGGGCGAAAATTAGATTTTAAAAGATCCTGGACTATTTAATTTTCTTCATCAGTACCTTCCTTGCTCATATTTTGACTATCCCATGCTGCTAATGTAGCTTCAGTTTTGCAAGCTTATTTCGTTATCAAGCTTGATCATGACATATTTTATTGGATGCACCCACTAACATATTGTCTAATCAGAACCGGTGCATGATGGTCTGATCAACCTATTGCACTTTGGTTCGCTTATCATCTTATTCTACGTGGATGGAGACATAGTTAAACTTGTCCATAGAGTCTCATCCGCGACAGCCTTGGCAATTCTCTTTTGAATTATTTTCGTCGCTTATGAACTTCTTTTCGTACTCAATAGCATCGTCTTGAACCCTTTATTGTTCTTGTCTTTTACTTATTTTAGAGAGACAAGACACTGTACTTGATAAATAGACCCAAGGTATCACTTTAGTCATGTGGCTATATCCACGCCTTAAACTACTCCTTCTACCCCTCAACCCCATCTACCCTATTATACCTAAATTTCGAGGACAAAATTCTTGTAAGTTGGGTAGGATGTAAAACCCTTTTTTTAATTTTTTTAATTTTTTAATTTTTATTATTTTATTAGACTTCAAATTTAATTTATAGAATTTATGGTTTTTATTAATTATTAAAAAAGACCTTAGACATTGTTGTGTTTGGAGCACAAGGCGACCATGAATTTTGGCACGGAAGATGTAGCATTGCGCCTTGACTAATGTACTAGCCATGCCGGGGGAAGCCTAGCCATGGTGATGTCCAACTAGGAAAACCAGACCAAATTATGAATTGACTTATTTAAAGTATTTTAATTAAATATTATTTTATATATTGATTTTTAGAGACTCGGTTGGACCAAACCAGCCCGAACTAGGGCCCGGACCGAACCCAATCCCATGTAAGCATGTAGTGTGACCAACTGTGGCCTCATAAGCATATTTTAGATATGTACAAATATTTTTTAAATTATTTTAGAACTTTATGTACAATTTCTAATTATTTAATTATTTGTGCTATTATTGTTATTTTATTATTAAATAATATGGTGTAACACTTTGTATAAAATTTTGGACCCGGATAAGGGTGTGCGGTATAAGTTCACCCATTGGAAATATTTTACTAATTTATTATTATTATTAAAATTTATTTTGCAAAGATTTAATAAACATAATTATTTTATAGAGATTTATTATTATTTTTAGTTAATTTATTGTGATTTGAATTTTTATATATATGTAGATATGTTTAAAATATTAAATAATTGGGTAGATAATATTTAATTTGGTATTTAAATTTTTAAATAAGATTTATGGATATGCATATATATATACATGGTTATAAATATATAGAAAAAGTATGAAAGAAAAGAAAAAGAAAAAGAAAAAAAATATATAAACCACCCACCCACTAAAAGTGGGCGGCCCCCCCACCCAAGTATTTGCTTGCTGCGTGCAGCAGCAAGCTAGCGAGACAAACCCATAACCCGTAGGATTTTTTCTTAGTACTAAACCTATTAGTATTAGGTTTTAGTTAGAAGTTGTTGTAAATACATCTTTTTCCACAAACCTCAAAACCCTAGACTTCCAAAAGGAAAGTTGCAGCTGATCATACCCCTTCGTCTACGAGTTCGTTTCACCAGCGACGGAGTTTTGTGCGCGACGAACGGAGCATCGGAAGTCAGCCCCGCATCAACCACGGAGCAGTTTTTCCACTCAAGGTACCCTACTTCCCTACGACGTAACTTTTTACTCGTAGCACCGATTTACGATCCGTAAAATTTTCTGGAAAGTAGACTTGACCCTCTTCAAGATCTTCTAGGTGGATTTCGAAACAACCCATCGACTTGCTCGAAAAATTGAGTCGAAGTTGAAGAAAATCTGTTTTCTGTAATACTAAAAACTGTTTTAAAACGACAACTTGTCGGCCAATTTTCTTGCTGTGCAGTAAAGAATTGTAGAAACTAATTGAACACATGTGAAGACAACATATCCGAGATTGTAACGCACTTCTGGATTCACTTTTCATCTAGTATGTAGAAAGTTACACGTTGTTAAAGTTTTCCAAAAAAATTGTAAATTCTGTTTTCAAAAATTAGAAAAATACCCCGATACGGTGTACGCCCCGACAAACCAGGAGACGTGGTCGCGCACTATACGCATCGAAAGGCGCATATGGATGTTGTCGACGTGTGGGAACTGACGGAACCCAATTTCGTTGCATGTGCATGACGAAATCAGTACGTATTCGTCGAGATACCCCCGTATCGACCCTTTGCAAATTAAGTCACAACTTCGTGTACACTCATCAAATCGCGACGAAACTTGCGCCATTGGACTTGAAATATTTTTCTGGTCCTGTGAGCCAAGTTTGGTTCAATTCTGAGAAGGTTGATCGGGACACTATTTTGGCGGGCCCACAATCCCATTCAACAGACGATTTTGTGCACAGCCCACCGATATCCAAAATTTGACATACCATTGGGTTTGTCTCATCGAAACAAATCCGTAGACATGTAGTATGACGACTTTAGAGACCGTAGGTTCTGGCATGCATTTTGGTACAAAGCGGGTCCAATGGCGGACATCGTTTTAATCCGAAATTACCATTTTTCCCCTGTTCCAGAATTTAACTTTTGGACAGGCGTTTCCTAGGCATATCTTATATTCCAAACTCGTTCGTGATGTTTGTTGCAGCATCCGGGGTCATCTGCGGGATTTGACTTTTCTTGCTTTGTTTATTTGCCGGTTCGAGCTACTGGATTATTCTCTTTTGCACATAACCTCAGGCAAGACACCTTGCCTTTTCTGTTTAATTTCTTGCTCAATTTTATGCATGCTTTTTTTTACGTTGTTCTTTCAAAACTATATATAGATACAAATTATTATACTTTATGCAATTGGCTTAGAGTTAAGGGACCACCGTATGTTTAGTGCATCTCATAAATTGTCACGATGTGCCACGGATTGTGTGTAAGTTATGAGTCGCATATAGATGCGGACTTGCGTACTGATTGATCATTGATGCGTACAGGCCGTGCGTTAAGATATAACTGCCAATAGATTGTGTAGAAGACTTGACAGTTATTAAGGATTAAACAGTGTCGTGGAGTCGACACATGTATAGTATCATTGAGGGGAGGGGACAGCTATTAGCGTAAGGGCTACATTTATTTTTATACACTTTTTGGGCCGAGGGGTGACTCTTATGAGCACTACCTTCTGCCCAGGGCCGATAGTGACCCGGATGAGCGCTACTTACTGCAACTCTTTATTACTTGCTTGCGTGAATCCGTTACAGCCCCTGCGTAGAACGTTATCCTCAAAGTGCATATCACATAGAATGGTTAGGAACCTTTACTCATGCATACTTTTCTGTTGAGATTTATTATTCAGTTTATTGGCATGATATTGTGTCTTGTTACGTCCCTCTGAGGACCTGGTTATCTCTCCAGGTGTGTGCTTCTGTGATATTGCAGGTGTTCTAGTCGAGGTCGCGATCTTCTCTATTCATTCGGAGATGACGTGTCTTTGGTTTTTCTTTGCTACTCCCGCCAAATTATTCCGTTTCCGTGTATATTTTTTCCTTACTTGTTGGTAGTAGATTTGTCTCCGCCCAACGTATTGTACAAAGACTTATTACAGTTGATTTTATGATATCTTTTATTCTTCATTTATGGATGAGATTAGATTACTCTTAGTTTACTGCATTTCACAGCTTATGTATTCATACAAGGTTTTCATATTGGAGTATGCTTCGTATGTATGCAGCTGGCATGGATACGTACCTAGTCCTAAGTATTTTTGGGACTGGGACGTTACATGTTTTTGTGGTGGCCCATGCAGGTCGAGTTTGTCACTTCGGTTACGTTATTGTACCGATGTGAGCCTGCAACATAGGATTAGAATGTAGGAATCTCATCCATACAGCTTGACCTCTTCCCTTGGCTTCAAATTTTGAACTCTCGTTCGACCTCCTTGAATTGCATCTTGCTTGATTCCTTTCTACCATTGATTCTTATTTTAG
This sequence comes from Iris pallida, assembly GCA_029216955.1. Lineage (NCBI taxonomy): Eukaryota > Viridiplantae > Streptophyta > Magnoliopsida > Asparagales > Iridaceae > Iris > Iris pallida. The sequence continues at coordinate 60,201 of JANAVB010034089.1, forward strand.
TGCTTAGTGTCAACTAGGAAGATGACTACACTAGTGTATACTCCTAGGTCAAACACATGGCTAGAATGGTTATATTGGCAATTGGAATACATTTAAGACTCTAATTGAGTTAAAAGGGCTTTTTTTAAAAAGTGTGATTTAATGAGTAGTAATTTGTAAAGTAGGATATTACCAAGAAAAGTTTTAATCTGGAGATTTCTAAAGTAAACACCATAGGATTGATACTGCATGAAGGAATATATATATATATATATATTAATATATATATATTATATATATATATATATATATATATATAGATTTTTATACCCTTGATTTAAGAAATTGATTGGCTTTTTGAGATTTGATATTTATGATGTATTGGGTTATAGCTATACGTCTTTGAACAAATATAAAATTGATTTGATTTCGAGTTGTGATATTTATGATTATTGGATTATAGTTATACACCTTTGAACAGTTATAAATTTGGTTTGAAATTTTGGTGGTTTATTTAGCATGATTAAATATTGGATTATACGTCTTAAATTTTTTTTAGCATGATTAAATTGGACATCTTAGAGTGAATACAAAATTTTGGTGGTTTATTTTTTAAATTTTTATTAAGAAACTTTTGGAGGAAACTCAAGTTAAATTTTAATGGTGGCAACCAATAGAGTCCAAATAAGATAGATGTATTACACACTAAATTGTCGTATCACTCATGACCATGAAGGTAGTATATGCACAAGTATTGTTAGTCATCTACCAAACTAGGTAACTGTATCTCAATCTTGACTCACTCGACCTTTCCTTAAATCTAGATTTTTTATTGCGACCTTCTAACCCATTTGCAATTTGAATAATGAGTTAATGGTTCCTTAACTGTATTCATCTAGGAGACTATCTTCTCTCCGAAATTGTGTTCCTAAATTATTTTTACTGGATTCTCTAATTAATTTTATTTCATGCTTTAACTTGATCTTCTTTATTTTGTGCATTAATTATCACCTCGTGAACTCACACTTTCTTTTTGATCTTCTGGCGTCCCCTACCGTGACTTGTATAATTGGAGTACAACACTAGACTTTTCCTTCCAACAAATTTTATATGTAAGACCTAGACAAGCCCACCTTCATGTAGATATATCATGTCCCACTAAAACACGTCTTCTTTTACTCTATTTCTTGATATGACCTTATGTTCAAAATGACCAAACTATAACCTCTACCATGACACCAAAATACTTTCCGACTTCAATTAAGAGATTCAACCTTGACTCAATCACTTAACCCGATAAGTGATTTTGTTCTACTTAGTTCCTTAAATGCTTAAATTGTGCTTTATCTTGGTTGCTTGACCCATGGTCCCATCACACTACTAGTTTAACTCTTGTAAGATGGATAGAATACCTCACCACCTAACAAACCTTTTTTTTCTTGTGAACCACATTGGTAAGTTCACTTAGACTATAAATTCAGAGGACCCTAACTTAGCTAGTCAACCAAGCCAACTGCACAGGCCCAACCTTCGGGCGGAAATTAGATTTTAAAAGATCCTGGACTATTTAATTTCCTTCATTAGTACCTCCCTTGCTCATATTTTGACTATCCCATTCTGCTAATGTAGCTTCAGTTTTGCAAGCTTATTTTGTTATCAAGCTTGATCATGACATATTTTATTGGGTGCACCCACTAACATATTGTCTAATCAGAACCGGTGCATGATGGTCTGATCAACCTATTGCTCTTTGGTTCGCTTATCATCTTATTCTACGTCGATGGAGACATAGTTAAACTTGTCCATAGAGTCTCATCCGCGACAGCCTTGGCAATTCTCTTTTGAATTATTTTCGTCGCCTATGAACTTCTTATTCGTACTCAATAGCATCGTCTTGAACCCTTTATTGTTCTTGTCTTTTACTTATTTTAGAGAGACAAGACACTGTACTTAATAAATAGACCCAAGGTATCACTTTAGTCATGTGGCTATATCCACGCCTTAAACTACTCCTTCTACCCCTCAACCCCATCTACCCTATTATTTCTAAATTTCGAGGACGAAATTATTGTAAGTTGGGTAGGATGTAAAACCCTTTTTTTTATTTTTTTATTTTTTTATTATTTTATTAGACTTCAAATTTAATTTATACAATTTATGGTTTTTATTAATTATTAAAAAGACCTTAGACATTGTTGTGTTTGGAGCACAAGGCGACCATGAATTTTGGCACGGAAGATGTAGCAGTGCGCCTTGACTAATGTACTAGCCATGCCGGGGGAAGCCTAGCCATGGTGATGTCTAAACTAGGGAAATCAGACCAAATTGTGTGAATTAACTTATTTAAAGTATTTTAATTAAATATTATTTTATATATGATTTTTAGAGACTCGGTTGGACCAAACCAGCCCGAACTAGGGCCCGGACCGAACCCAATCCCATGTAAGCATGTTGTGTGACCAACTGTGGCCTCATAAGCATATTTTAGATATGTACAAATATTTTTTAAATTATTTTAGAACTTTATGTACAATTTCTAATTATTTAATTATTTGTGCTATTATTGTTATTTTATTATTAAATAATATGGTGCAACACTTTGTATAAAATTTTGGACCCGGATAAGGGTGTGCGGTATAAGTTCACCCATTGGAAATATTTTACTAATTTATTATTATTATTAAATTTATTTTGCAAAGATTTAATAAACATAATTATTTTATAGAGATATTATTATTATTTTTAGTTAATTTATTGTGATTTAATAAACGAAAGTTGCAGCTGATCATACCCCCTTCGTCTACGAGTTCGTTTCACCAGCGACGGAGTTTTGTGCACGACGAACGGAGCATCGGAAGTCAGTCCCGCATCACCCACGGAGCAGTTTTTCCACTCAGGGTACCCTACTTCCCTACGATGTAACTTTTTACTCGTAGCACCGATTTTCGATCCGTAAAATTTTCTGGAAAGTAGACTTGACCCTCTTCAAGATCTTCCAGGTGGATTTCGAACAACCCATCGACTTGCTCGAAAAATCGAGATGAAGTTGAAGAAAAACCTGTTTTCTGTAATACTAAAAACTGTTTTAAAACGACAACTTGTCGGCCAATTTTCTTGCTGTGCAGAAAAGAATTATTGAAACTAATTGAACATATGCGAGAAAACATAACCGAGATTGTAACGCACTTTTGGATTCACTTTTTATCTAGTATAGAAAGTTACACGTTGTTAAAGTTTTCCAAAAAATTGTAAATTCTGTTTTCAAAAATTAGAAAAATACCCCGATACGGTGTGCGCCCCGACAAACCGGGCGACGTGGTCGCGCACTATACGCATCGAAAGGTGCATATGGATGTTGTCGACGTGTGGAAACTGACGGAACCCGATTTTGTTGCATGTGCGTGACGAAATCAGTGCGTATCCGTCGAGATACCCCCGTATCGACCCTTTGTAAATTAAGTCACAACTTCGTGTACACTCATCAAATCGCGACGAAACTTGCGCCATTGGACTCGAAATATTTTTCTGGTCCTGTGAGCCAAGTTTGGTTCAATTCTGCGAAGGTTGATCGGGACGCTATTTTGGCGGGCCATCCCACTCAACAGGCAATTTTGTGCACACCCACCGAAATCCAAAATTTGACATACCGTTGGGTTCGTCTCATCGAAATAAATCCGTAGATATGTAGTTTGAAGACTTTAGAGACCGTAGGTTCTGGCACGCATTTCGGTACAAAGTGGGTCCAATGGCGGACATCGTTTTAACCCGAAATTTTGATTTTGTTCCTGTTCCAGAATTTAACTTTTGGACAAGTATTTCCTAGGCATATCTTATATTCCAACTCGTTCGTGATGTTTGTTGCAGCATCCGGAGTCATCTGCGGGATTTAACTTTTCATGCTTTGTTTATTTGCCGGTTCGAGCTACTGGATTATTTTCTTTTGCACATAACCTCAGGCAAGACACCTCGCCTTTACTGTTTAATTTCTTGCTCAATTTTATGCATGCTTTTTCTTTATGTTGTTCTTTCAAAACTATATATAGATGCAAATTATTATACTTTATGCAATTGGCTTAGAGTTAAGGGACCACCGTATGTTTAGTGCATCTCTTAAACTGTCACGATGTGCCACGGATTGTGTGTGAGTCGTTAGTCGTGAGTCGCATATAGATGCAGACTTGCGTACTGACTGATCATTGGTGCGTACAGGCCGTACGTTAGGATATAACTGCCAATAGATTGTGTAGAAGACTTGACAGTTATTAAGGATTAAACAGTGTCGTGGAGTCGACACATGTATAGTATCATGGGGGGAGGGAACAGCTATTAGCGTAGGGGCTACATTTTTTTTACACACTTTTTGGGCCGAGGCTGACTCTTATGAGCACTACCTTCTGCCCAGGGCCGATAGTGACTCTGAGCGCTACTTACTGCCACTCTTTATTACTTGCTTGCGTGAATCCGTTACAGCCCCTGCGTAGAACGTTGTCCTCAAAGTGCATATCACATAGAATGGTTAGGAACCTTTACTCATGCATACTTTTCTGTTGAGCTTTATTATTCAGTTTATTGGCATGATATTATGTGTCTTGTTACGTCCCTCTGAGGACCTGGTTATCTCCAGGTGTGTGCTTCTGTGATATTGCAGGTGTTCTAGTCGAGGTCGCGATCTTCTCTATTCATTCGGAGATGTGTGTCTTGGTTTTCTTTGCTACTCCCGCCAAATCATTTCGTTTTCGTGTATTTTTTTTCCTTACTTGTTGGTAGTAGATTTGTCTCCGCCCAACGTATTGTACAAAGACTTATTACAGTTGATTTTATGATATCTTTTATTCTTCATTTGTGGATGAGATTAGATTACTCTTGGTTTACTGCATTTCACAACTTATGTATTCATACGAGGTTTTCATATATTGGAGTATGCTTCGTATGTATGCAGCTGGCATGGATACGTACCTAGTCCTAAGTATTTTAGGACTGGGACGTTACATTTTAATACTGGAATGGCCATTCTCCGTACTAAATTACACGGAGAATGGCTATTCTCCGTGCTAAATTACACGAAGAATGGCCATTCTCCGTGCTAAATTACACGAAGAATGGCCATTTTTCGTGCTAAATTATGAGTTTTCAGTTGGGGAGCTCCTCACAGAGTTTAATAAGTAGGACTGCTACCCCCTGGCAGTCCTACATTGAATTAGGACTGCCAGGGTGCTGGCAGTCCTAATTCAATGTAGGATGCTAGGGGGTGGCAGTCCTGATACTGGATCAGATAGCCATTCTCCGTGCTAAATTACACGGAGAATGGCCATTCTCCGTGCTAAATTACACGGAGAATGGCCATTCTCCGTGCTAAATTACACGGAAAATGGCCATTTTCCGTACTAAATTAAGAGTTTTCAGTTGATGAGCTCCTCACATAGTTTGATAAGTAGGACTGCCCCCCCCTGGCAGTCCTATACTGAAGTAGGACTGCCACCCCCCTGGCAGTCCTATACTGAAGTAGGACTGCCAGGATGCTGGCAGTCCTAACTCAAACTTGCTGTTGCAGCAAGTTTCAGTCAGGACTGCCAGCACCCTAGCAGTCCTACTTTAGTGTAGGACTGCCAAGTGGGTGGAAGTCCTGATACTAATACTCTGTACATAAAAAATAACAATTCTCACAAGTACATAACAACAATAATTCATCACACAACTACATAAATATTCCACATCCAACTTAAGATTCATCACAATAATTCATCATAATAATCCACTACAATAATTCATCCCAATAATTCATCATAACTACAATAATTCATCACAACTACTTAAGTTTCAAAGATTCCACATCCAAATTAAGTTTCAAATAAGTACATAACCATTCCACATCCAACTTAAGTTTGAAACAAGAAAAATATCCAGATCCAACTATATATCATACCGGGCCTTGAACGAGACCCTATTATTCATGAAGGGGAAGTCGACCACGTCGTCGATGTGATCAAGCTTGTTGGCGACCGCGACACTAGTGTCACTTTGGCAACCTCTCCAAGCTTCGGGCGCCGGTTCGAAAATTGTTATCGGACGCTGAGAGGACGTCCCGCACGTTCCTTCTGCTTTGACGCGGTGGGTCGTATTTTTTTGTTAGCGGCCGGTAGGCTACATGACAACATACAGTTATTAAATAATAGAAACAGAAATAGGACATGCAGTTACCCCCGCATATGAGCATCATGCAGTTACCCACT
>JANAVB010034090.1:0-15000 GCA_029216955.1 Iris pallida
GTAGAAGACAGAAACAACCCAGATGACTGAGTGTTGTTCAGTACGATTGAAGGACCGAATGCTAAATTCGAGCCAACCGCTAAAAAACCCAAGGTTGGGAGTGAATAAGTGAAATAAGGTTTGGTTGGCCCAAAAATATTGATGTAGAAGGATATAGTGAATCGAAAGGATTTCTTGAAGGCAGTAAATGTTGGGCTAAAAAACGAAGTAGATGTTTCCTGACCTGGAGTGTTTATGTCATTCTTTTACGTGCTCCACATTACCACCGCATATTCAGGGTTTGTCTGGATCCTTCCTCTTGAATCTCTTCAAACATCCTGATTTGTTAGTTATACTTAAGTTGGAACATGGACTTTGTTAAAGATGGTTGGATGAGATCTTGGATACGGTTCCAGAAATTAAATATTTCAGTGAGCTATAATTGATTTGGACTTGAATATCTGATAGCTCTTTTGGTTAACAGGAAGTTGTATAATTGACCAACCTCATGCATCCTCAAGAAGATGCATATAAATCATAGTATGTGTATGAGAAAATGTCTCCTTTTCCCGCTACTTTGCATACTGTTATTAGTACATAGATATTAGGTAGAGTCACTTTATCGCCAAACAGGAGCAGCCTAGGGGTTGATATGCTAGTTTTCACTGCCAACAGTCCTAGATACTAATCTTCTGATCCTTTTTTTTTACAAGGATTTAGAGTAAATTTTGTATGTTGTTTGGTGAACCGAACAATTCATGTGAACAGTAATCGGGTCGGACGGTTTGAACAGTCCTATCCGGTTCAGGCCGGTTCAACCGCTCTAGCGGTTCAATTGGTTGAACCAACCCGGAAAACATACCGGATTATGGTCCAACTGCCCAGTTTGAACTGATTTTTAAAACACTGCATACAATATTAAAGAGTAAAGAGATTATAATGCAGATTTGATAATTTTACACTTTGTTTCTGTATCCATGTCTCTACATACTTCCAGATTCACATGTTATGTCCTATCCTCAAATGCTGAAATATAAATCTTACTATTATGACAATTTCTGATCGAATTAATATATATTAACAGAAAAACGTGAGTTGTTAAATGTTGGGATTCCAGCAGAAGTATAATTTGTTAGTGAAATTGAAGTTCCTATATTGTGATTCTTACTTTTTACTGTTCCAAAAGGCATCAACGAAAATTTTGTTGTATTTGATTGCTACTGGGCAGACGGCACATCCAAGTTCAAAAGCACCCTGTCCAAAACAGAGAATTAAGAGGATGTCATTTGGTGACAAGCATAGCAAAGGTTACAAGGATTATAAGTATACTTTAAAAGCACTAAAATCCACATGATAGCAAATAAGAGCCATGATCACAACATGAGAAAATGGCAACCAACTTACCAGGTGCCATGCTTGGTAAATATCAAACTTTAGACCTTGTTATGATGTTTAGGTTCAGGCATGAATACCTATATATATACCTATTTGGAGGTGAATTACGAATTTGATTTGAAGTACTATTTTTTTTTGAAAGAAGGTAATTGTGGCGAACGCTCCCACCGGGAATCGATCTCCTGACCACTCGGGCCGCATGCCTCACCACTACCACTAGGCTAGACGGTCATTGGCGAAGTACTAAATATTATTCCCATATAAATCTAGAAACGAATCGTCAGAACATCACAAAGTAATATAAAACATCATACACTAGAAAGATCTACATTCGGTTTATAAATGTATCTAGCATGGTATAATTTCTTCCAGTTAATTCATGTGCAGTTATTTAGTCCAAGCCAGCTATCTAGTCCAATGCCCTCACCGTCATCATCATCCAAGCCATTTAATGTAAGGTTGTTATTGGCTATGAAAAGCTGCTCTAACCCGAAACAGTCTCATGGCTGACCCTTTGAAGTCGGCCCTTCTGGGTTGGTGCCGTATTCATGGATAGGGAACACAAGGCAAGAGAAGGGCGTGCCATAAACCTAGAAAGACCAGTTGGCAACTGCTGGAACTTTCTTTATTATTCATGTCTAGTATATATAACCTTTTGATACGGGGGATAACGTGTTAGAAAAATTAAGTTAATTGAGTCAAGGATAGAGCTATTCTCAAACTTACACGCATGGAAACAGACATCAATAAAGTTTCTTGAAAGGACTTGTTGATTATAAAGCAACCAATTATCCAAGCAACTAAGGTATGTAAATATAGGATAAATTCATAAACTTAAAGAATAAGCAAATTAGCTTGAAATGTATAAAATAGAACTGACCGTGTTGAGAATCATCAATAACCTGAGTAATTTAGCAACAGACAGGAGACTCAGGACCACCTACTTGAAAATCATTTAATTTTCATAGAGACAACATAGAACTGATCAAACATAGGTAATAGGATACATTAATAAACTTAAAGTATAAACATAGAAAGCATGCAATGTGATTTTGTTTTAGTTCTTATGGGGCCAGAATTTTCTTTGTAATTACGTAAGTCTTATTTCATTGCTCTATCGGAGAGATGTTAAAGCATGGAATATAACACTCCTGGTTTTGTATGCATCCTTCACAAGATAGACTTAAGAATACCTCAATATAATTATACTACATAATCATGCTCTTGAACAATAAAACTATAGTGCATTTAATTTATAAATCCAAGCGGATAGTCACAATACAAACCTTCTTGAACATTACAGTGTAGTCATTGTTTACACAGGTTCCTTCTGGAAATATCAAGAGTGGGTTATTGTCAACCCCTTGAGTATGTTCTCTTAACTGGAAAATAAAGGCTGATTGTATATAAGTTTGTGAATTATTATATATTAACAACTCTGCATCTATATCAACACATATGATTCTTACTTTCTTGCTACAACTCACGATCCATGGCCTCTGTACGATTGAACCATATTGAACCTACGCTTTCTAAACTGTCTCTTGTATAAATCCTATATCAAAGGATTAAATCGTATAAGAAACTATAATGTAAGTTGATAAAAAGATTTCCCCAACATCGGTATCAGACAGTATCGATTGGTATCAGATCAGTACATGGAAAATCGTATCAGATCGGTATCGACTGATAATGCAAACCATGGGGTAAATACAAATAACTCTATTTAGTATAATTCGATCCCTAAGAACAACTGACAAAGAATAAGTTGTGGGCTTAATGCTCATGGTATGGTTTAACATTTCAAGGAACAATTTACTCTTTTCTAAGACACTCTAAAATTCTCAAACTCTTATCGCCAAGTTCATAGAGTACCAAGTTCGTAGAGTGCGTACAAAAATAGCTACATGTGTTGGGTGGGCATTCAAATCTTTAAAAATCGCACTTTGTTATTCTAAGATGTTGATTTTCCAAATTCTTGCAAGTATGGGAGATAGTGATTTCTTCTAAAATGGGACATCCAATCGCAATCTCAGAGACAAATTTATTAAGTAAATTAAATATACCTCATAGTGTCTATACTCACATCACTTTCTCTAATTTTATGTTTCATATTAATTAGAATAATGTACAAATATATGTTTATTTTCATATCAATTAGTAATTAAATATCCAATAAAATCAACTTTACGAAAAAATTAACACAAATCAGGAAAAAAATGAAAATCAAGCACTCACATCCATGATCTTCTTCTCGAGATCCATGAGCAACTTCTCGAATGGTAGCGTGACGGGCTCGTCTTCTCCTTGAGGGGCTTGAAGTATGAGAGGTAGTTGAGGACCCCTTCCTTCATGTTTGGGTCGACCTCTAGCTCTCCCGACCATGGGTACTCGTGCTTCATCTTCTCCTTCTTCACGATCTTTGCCATACCACACCCGGAGGCGGTGACTCATTCCCCCACCTCGCCACTGCCGGGAGCTTGGATTGCTCTGAGAAAGATGCCATTGGCGGCGCTCTGCAGCTCCAGAGGAGATCGGAGATCGTAGCTGTGGAGAAGTTGATCGTCACCATTGGAGAATTTTATTGATGGATCGAGAAGAAGAAACCCTAAAAATTTAGGAGAGATTTGGGAGAAATATGTATAGGAGAAGATAGTTCATGCTTCTCTTCGACCCCTAGGGACAGGGATTCCTTCAAAAAAATCGATATGGGTTTCTCGTAAAACCCTAAAAATAGTAGTAGAAATCCTGAGAGACATCTACATAGAGGAGGAACCAGAGGAGTTTAGAATGAAAAAAAACTATGAGGCCAAATATTGCAGGAAGGATTTGGGGGGAAATAAATTAGAGAGAAGGAATATAGTCTTTCTTTTAAGGGGTCAAGTATACAGTCGCACATTTTCAATATTTTTTTAATCAAACATTGGTAAATATTTTTCAACGTTTATTTTCAAGCGTCGGTATAACATTTTTAAGCTGACTCGAGGAAAATAAACGTCAGAAAGTCCTATATTTTTTGATATTTTTGACCAAATGTCGGTAATTCCTCGACATTTAAAGACAAACATGGGTATTTTGTAACGTTTATCGACGAACGTTGGAATATCATGCCTTAGCCAACGTTTCCATAAATGTCGGAAGAAAAAACATTAGGAAAGCCCTATTTTCTTGTAGTGATGTTTGACCACCAAATATACAATAAAAGGCGTCCCAAATATTACATATCAGCTGATCATGAAGCTAGTCGTACAAAATACAAGGACTAGCAAGAGTTTAAGTCATACATGATCAACCCTAGGATTTGTTAATCATGTTTACAGCCCGTAGGCAGACAGTAAGTAAAAGTACATCGAGCTAACAGGTGCTCGTCGGCTAAATGCCTCAAAGAATAAATTTATAATATAGTGAGCGAAACAAAATAGAAAACCCACTCGTAGCCTGGGTTCCTTCTAGTCGCCACCATTGGGCTGGAAGCTTGGTAGATCCTCGGGAGCTGCTCCGAAATCTGGCCACACAAAACCAGCTGGATCAACCCCAGAAAGAGCAAGTGCCACAAGGGGGCCACGAAATAAGAACAAAAGCCAATAATTAGCACAAGAAAATCTAATATTAAAACTAGAATTACGAAAACATGGCAGGGTGATATACGACGAGATAACCATGGAACTATTCCGATAGCCAGGTTACAACCCGTAAACCAAACAAGGACCGGGGTTGTAACCCTTCATCTGAACAGAACTTGGTTTCCCACCATTTATCGGCAAGATAATAATACAATAAATCAAGACAGAGAGCAATCTGGTACTGGATCGAGACATGGCTAAACTGGTTATACCTCATTCAATCAATCATGGCCAAGCAGATACTACGGCTTACTACTTTAACTAACTAGGGTTATCACAGGCCTAATTACTAACAAGATGTAGTGAGATTATTCTACAGCCACAAGCCCTGCAGACCATCCAGGTTACCCAGGTCGAAAATTAGGGGTTGAATTCAGGTAGGTACATCGCCCAGAAGACAAATGTACCCTTAGGTGACTTAGAGGGTGTAACACGCGACGGTGTGCTGGAAATGTGCCCTACTCGACGGCAGGCTACAGATCCCAAGAGCGCCCAGGTAACGGGATTGCCTGTAGCTGTGTCATCTCTTCATGACTACTGAGTTATTCTAGTTATTAACCTTAATCCATTTTAGTAGGTGCTCCTGACCGTGGTACTAAGGAGTCCCATCCTAGACATGATGCAAGACAGGACAAGTAGATTTAACAAGCAAGCGAGAAAGAACCATCCATGGTGTCAAGGCAGGTCAAGTTAAGTTATCAAGATAAATCATGTCAGGATACTTGTCGGGAGTGCGCCACGATGGGCCACTATCATGTCAGGTTGGTCATGTCAGGAGTGCACCACTACGGGTCACTGTCGTGTTATGCTAGTTCTTGTCATACCGTGCCATGTACAATATTCATTCCAAACATATTAAGCAAAATCAAGTTCATGACAAAAGGCGTAAGGATATAAAATGGGCGTAAAATATCTAATAAAATATCAATATACAGGACAATAGAAAAGCCAAGCTTAAAGAAATTAGACCCCAACCCCAAGAGCCAATGGGTTTAAGCAAGGGGTCAGGGGAGCAGCGTACGAAAAGTCACGCACGCTGAGAGAGCAACGTAGGTGAAAAGTCACGCACGCTACAGGGAGCAGCGTGGGTAAAAAGTCACGCACGCTGAGAGAGCAGCGTAGGTGAAAAGTCACGCATGCTACAGGGAGCAGCGTAGGTAAAAAAGTCACGCACGCTACAAGGAGCAGCGTAGGTGAAAAGTTACGCACGCTGAGAGAGCAGCGTAGGTGAAAAGTCACGCACGCTGAGAGAGCAGCGTAGGTGAAAAGTCACGCACGCTACAAGGAGCAGCGTAGGTGAAAAGTCACGCACGCTGAAAGAGCAGCGTAGGTGAAAAGTCACGCACGCTGAGAGAGCAGCGTAGGTGAAAAGTCACGCACGCTACAGGGAGCAGCGTAGGTGAAAAGTCACGTACGCTGAGAGAGCAGCGTAGGTGAAAAGTCACGCACGCTGAGAGAGCAGCGTAGGTAAAAAGTCACGCACGCTGAAGAAAACAGTGTAGGTGAAAAGTCATGCACGCTCAAGGAGCAGTGTGCGTGAAAAGTCACGCACGCTCAAGGGAGCAGTGTGCGTGAAAAGTCACGCACGCTGAAGGAGACACGTTTCCAACAGGAAGCGTACTCAAGTCTGCGTACGCACGCTAAAGAGTGCACGCAGCTCAGTGTGCATAAGCTAAACAGCTCTGCACACTGCTCACTGTCTTTCTCCAAACAGCAGAACACCATGGATGAACCCAAGGCTTCAAAGCATCATAACTTGGCCATCCGAACTCCAAATCTATATTTCTAAAGTTCCAATTGGAGTGAAACTGAATGCTCTTCCACATGGAAATATTAAAAACCCATAAAATCTAACTTAAAGAGATCAAACCATGCAAAATTCGAAATAGAAATAACTTAGATCTAGAGCAAAGGAGACTTCAAATCTTAAAACACCAAGTTCTAATGTTGGTCGCCATGTCCTAATCTAGCAAATAAACCAAGAAAATAGGGCTCTCATGAAGTGGCAAGGTGTACTTGCCTAGGGTTGGGAGAGTTGTGGAGGAAGGAGAAGAAGAAGAAGAAGGAAATTAATGGTAGAAGTTATGAAGAGAGAGAGTGGTAGGTGGGGATATAAAGAGGGGGAGTTATGGTGTGTTGAGGGTGGAGTATAGGGCTAGGGTATTCCAACATATAAAATCGAACCAAACCGAACCATCCCCCAATAAAACCGAGCCATGCCAAAACCCAAAATACGGAAAATACCAAAATCCCACAAGTTGAGAAAAAAATAAAAAATACATGCCAAAATCCAGATACGAGTATAAATACTAAATACTGGAAATACGGGAAATGAGGGTGACAGCCAGTAAAGCTCCCGTCAAAATCTTCTCGAAAGTGGCATCCCTGTTGCCCTTGGTCAAGGACTTGACTTCCTTAACCAGACCCTTTCGGAACCTCTGGGCCTTTGCCGTCTCGCTCAAGCCCTCTACAAATCTACCGAGGCGGCCGAACTCCCCAGCATACTCCTCCACTGACAGGCTCCCCTGAACTAAGCTCTCGAACTGCGACTCCAAGGCTCTGAGCACTGAATCTAGAAAGAACTTCTTCTTGAAGAATCCCTTGAACTCCTCCCAGGTCTTTCCAGCTACCCCCATCCTGGGGTCTGACTGATACCAGGTGCGAGCAAGATCTCGCATCCGGCTAGCTGCTGTCTCTATCTGGAGATCTGCCGGTATCCGAGCCAGGCGGAAGATCTCCTCTATATGCTCGATCCACTTGTCAGCATATAAAATCCCCTCTATCTCCAGGAAGTCTCTGGGCTCATCTTCTGGAACTGCTCTATCCCCGGTGTCTTCGGCTACTGGACTGCTGGTCGAGCTGCGACTGTCGTAAGGGCCAACTCCATGTTCCTGGTCTGCCGGTCCTGCTGCATCTCCATGAACTACTGAAAGTAGGCGAACATCTGTGTCGCGTCTACGTATCCTGGAGGCAGCGGCTGCTGAAAAGGCACCTCTGGGGTAACTGGGTCCTGCCTCCAAACTGGTGGAGGCATACCACCTGTTGTTGGTGGAGGGGCTCCTCCGAACGCAGCTGAAACGCCTACCCCAGCTGGCATGACTGGGGCTGCGGTACCAGGGGCTGGCTGCTGAGTATGAGAGGTGGCAGACCTCTCATCGGCGTCCCTCTGGCCCTGGCGATGTAATCTCGTCTTAACCATCCTGGAGACAGATCAAAGAAACAATTGCTGAGAATGAGTCGAAATAGCAAAGGAGGACAATTATATTCAAGGGAAAACAATATCAGCAAGAACTGAAATGGTATGAATTAGATAAGAGTTTTTCCTAATGTGATTGAGTACCTTCAAAATATCCTAATCCTACTGCAGGCTGTAGTGATACTCTAGTTTGAATACCACTACATAAACTCGACCTGCATGGGCTACCACTAAAAACATGTCACGACCCGCACCCACTGTAAGGGTACGAGAGCGTAACAACGCCCAGCCTACGCCGCAGTGTCGACGGTAGAACGCTGTCCTAGGTCAATCATCTAACAATATAAAGGTACCTGTACAGTATATACACTCCGAATGGAGGTGACATAGCAATATACTAGTCTCAATCACATCTAAGGAAGAATGATAAGATAGAAAGATAGATAGATAAATACTGAATGAGGAAATCCACATAAATACAACCAGAGAGTCTAAGTGTCTAAGATAACATCTCAGCAAACATCCAAAAATACAAGTCTCACTACTGAATATGAAAGAATATATACAATCCAGATCTCAATGACAGAAATAGTAAAACCTAGACTAGGAAGCCTCAGTCTCTATAGCTACTGGATCCGACTAGAAATCTGGGTCACAAGAGTCATCTACAGCTTGTCCATAGTAGGTATCTACGCAGGCCTCATCCTCATCCTCTATAATATTATCAACAGGTCCAGTCAGGACAGGAGCGAGCACAAAACATCTCATGCAGTTTATATCAAGTTAGGAAATATAAAGCATACAATAGAGTAAGGTACATGAAACGCTGAAAGAAGAATGTATATGAAAAACTAGTAGAGATTTGATAACAGGAAATATCTATATATGATAAGTAAGAACTGTAATCAACATATGATTTAGAGTACAATATGGTTATGTAAACGGTCTAGGACAATGCAATGGTAACTCCATTGTACGTGAGTGTATAATAGACATATACAATAGTTATACAATGTTGTACAATAGGATTTGAGTACATAACCAATTCTACTCCCCCTCCCCAATCATTACACAAGGATCCACTCCAATTACGTTATCTTGTACAATAGTGTACAATGTTATACAATAGATGTACAATATTATACAATTGATGTACAACATTATACAATAGATGTACAATGTTATACAATAGTTGTACAATGGTCTATCCCTAGAACTCATGTGATAATGAGAGTACAATATGCACAATGAGTATACAAGGATATGGGTATTCAATAAATACAATATGTAAGTGAAACGCACATCACAATATGTATCTAGTGAATACAAGGGGATAACATCTCAAAAGAAGATCCATATAGTACCAATCCGTGATAACAATCGTGTCAGCATCAAGTACAGTAATCTAGAGCAAGAATGTAAATCCAGACAAGTATAAAATGGTCAGAGAATGTACTCGCCTGATAGCCTGAGTGTCTGAAGAGAATATACTGTCCGAGGAGTGGTGTCTGTCTTATATAGAACAGTACAAGTCACTATGAGTATAAAATGATAATAAGATGCAATTCAATACATTCTAAATGAATCTAGGTCAATCTAGGTCAAATCTAAGTCATACCAAGCTAAACTAGGTCATACTAGGTCATACTGAGCTAAAGTGGGTCACACTAGGACAATCAAGGTCAAACAAGGTCACAGGAAATCAATCCAAGTCAAATTTTGGTCAAGGGTTGACTTACAATTGACTTTTGGTCAAAAAGTCAACTCTGGTCAACTCTGGTCCACACTGAGTCAACCCTAGGTCAAACAAGTCATATGTTGACCAACTGTTGACTTTCAGTCAACTGGTCAACTCTGGTTTGGTTCCGGTCAAATCTAGTCGCTTAAAGGCTAAGTTTGACTCTCGGTTAACTTTTATTGACTTTTGGTCAAAATGGTTCAACCGACGTCAAAACTAGTCTATGAGCACTATATTTGATCATTACCAACCAAGGAATCAAGTTCTAGCTCTATCTTAGACTCCAAACTCAAATACCTATATTACCCTTACCAAGGTAATCCTGATACCTTGCCCAATACAAGGGAAACTCCGCTAATACCCAAGATACTAGCCTAGGCTCTTAGGGTAGCTAGATACTATCCTATCTAAGGGTTACCTACCAAGATACATAGGTTTCCTAGGTATCTAACTCATCTTAGACCACATGTTGGTCATTTACCCATTACCTTACCTTTACCCTTGTACCATTCTCACATGTACCCAACACTCACATACACACCAACTCACTCACCCTCTCACTCACACATGGTCACAAATAGTCTCTACCTATAGGTTATTAGCTATACTCATATATCACTCACACTCACAAATACATATATATATAGGCTCACATACATAATACATATAGGCTCATACACACACTACTCTCTCTCTCTCACACACACACACATGGGCATATAGGATACATATATATAGGCTATAGGGACTAATTTGTAGAGCTTACAAAGGGCTGTTTTGTAGGGTGAACAAGGCTGGATTTGAGGCTGTCAACCTGGGGTTAATAAGGGACTGAACATGGGCTGCTTGTATGCTGAAAATGGGACAGCCATGGGGTCTGAATTGAGTGGTTTATAGGGACTGATATGGGTACAGGTATAGACTGATATGGGGGTTAATTAAGGAATAAAATTTGGGATTGCTATATAGGCTGAAATGGCATGATATTGGACTGGTTTGGGGATGGGTCTCAGGGACTGTATGGGGTGAGTTTGGACAGGGAATGACAGGTTTATAGGGTTTACCAATGTGATGTGTGTAGGCTGATATGGGGACTGCTACATAGCTGTTAAGGGTATGGTTTAGGACAGCTATGTAGGCTGTGTTTAGGAGCAGGTTAAGGGTGCTATGGGGATGTCATGTAGGCTAGACAAGGGGACTGATACAAGAGGGTTACCATGGGCTGCAATGGGGGACTGAAATTTATAGGTTGTGTGCTAAATGATGTCCATATATGGTCGAGTTTAGGGTGCTACTTAGGACTGATTTGTAGTGCCAAATGGGCTGTCCATCAGGGCTAAAATGGGCATATCAAGGACAGGTAAGGGCTGTAGGGACTGAAAATGTGGGGGGCTAAATGGGGCTGTCAATGGCATGTTAGGGGCTGGTTTTGAGGTACTGGTTTTGGGATGCTACAGCTGAAATGGGGGCTGTCCCCTGCTACTGTTATGGGGGCTGGATGCCCCCACACATGCTCTCTCTAACTCTCACTCTCTCACACTCTCTAACTCATTCTCTCTAATTCATTCTCTCTAATTCACCCTTCCATCTCAATCTCCTCACACACACATACCTGCATATATACATATTCATATGCACAACACCAATCTTCTCAACAACACACATTCCAATTCCTCCTTGGCCGAATTCTCCCCAAACATGGACACAATATAAACACAATCATAACTATATACATATATATATGTCACAAATTATATACATATATATATATATATATATATATATATATATATATATATATATATATATAGACTCACATATGTATAAAATCAATTATATATACAATATACATATAACCAATATGATACATTATGATACATTGAAAACACACCTCTAAACTATTAGAAATCTGAGATTTATCTCTAAATAATCATCCACAATATATTTATAATAAATACAAGTGTCCAATAGGGATTTTTCTACTAGGACACAACCACAACACAAGGGACACTCCTATGACCTCCAAATGGACACGAAATGGACACAAATGGAGACACAACCATGGAGGTTATTCCTATGGGTTAAAAATCAACCTATATGCATGTAGGGGTGGATTAGAGGAGAGGTTATACCTTCCGGAAGAGAGATTCAAAGGAAAAAGTCTTCCGACACGACATCGACACGTAGAGATTCCAAATGGACACGAACGAGCTCCGAATCCTCCCAAACTTGGCTAGCTTCCTCCTTGGCTTGAGTAGAGAAGGAAAGAAGAAGATTTGGTGGAAAAAACGATGGATTTGGAGATGAAATCACTAGAGGTTGCTCTCTAGAAATTTGGAGAAGAACAAGCGAGAGAAAATGAGATGGAAAGGAATAAAAAATATCAAAGAGGCTTGTGCCTATCCCCTCTAGAGGTGGCCGGCCATGGAGAGGGTTTGTCCTATTAGTGAAAAGCCCAAAAAGCCCCCTCTCTAATCTATGGGTTAATACATTGGTAAGGGGTTAAGTCGGGGTTAGTTTGGTCATTCCAATAACACTAATCCAAATTAAACCTAACCAAAATAATTAGCCTAGTCACTAACTAAAATACTAACATGTTGGCCATGGCTAACTAGTATGTGGGTCCACTAGGGTCAACACTACCCCCGGGTCCCCGATACAAGTCGAAATGAGTTGAAATTCGAACCCGGCTCAAATAACCCCAAAATAATATCATAAATAAATAAATAATTCCAAAATAATTCTAAAATAAAAAATGACAAAAATACCCCTGTTTCTGGAAACTGGGGGTGACAAAAAGTGGGTTTGTCTACAAGTTCAGTACCGTATATCACCCCCAGACAGATAGACAGTCGAAGAGGACCATTCAGACACTCGAGGATATGATTCGCACTTGTGTGTTAGATTTTGGAGATTCTTGGGAGGACAATCTCCACCTGGTAGAGTTTGCTTACAACAATAACTATTAGGCCAGTATAGAGATGTCCCAATTTGAGGCTCTATACGGACGAAGGTGTCTCACTCCCTCGTCATTGGATGATGTCGGAGAGAGAGTATTGCTTGGTCCAGAGATGGTAGTGGATGCAACTGAGAAGGTCAAGATGATCAGGAATAGACTTCGGGTGGCACATGATAGGGAGCGGCACTGGGCCGATAGCTATCGAAGACCGTTAGAATTCGAGGTATAGTTTAGTTCTTGGTTATGCTTGCTTGTGATTGTTTGCTTTAGAAATTTGTGTTAAGTCTTGTTTTGTGTCTAGGTTGGCGATATGGTGTTCCTGAAGATTTTTTCAACATGTGGTACGATCCAATTCGAAATAGACGGGAAGCTTAGTCCAAGGTTCATTGGACTCTTCAACATTCTCGAGAAGGTCAGTGTTGTAGCTTATCGAATAGACTTACCGTCTACTCTAGATGAGGTATACAACGTGTTTCACGTATCGCAGTTGAGACGATACGTGGCAGACCCTAGCCATGTGTTGGATTACTCTGAGATTGAGGTTGGACCTAGTCTCCAGTATTAGGAGCAGTCCGTGGAGATTTTTGATCATAGGGAGAAGGTGTTGCAAAATCAAACGATTTCTCTGGGTCGTATCGCTTTGCGTCATCACACTCCGGGTGAATCCACTTGGAAGAGGGAGGATGAGATGCACGAGCGATATCCTTATCTTTTCAAACCATGAGGTATTCTTTCTTTATATCTGTTTATGTCTGTCTTTACTTTTAAATTTCGAGGATGAAATTTTTTTAGGGGGATAGATTTGTAACCTTCGTTTTCTAATAAATTAAATCATTTTATCTATTAGTAGGTAGTGTAGTTAAACTATAATTCCATGTCATGTATATATATATGTATTATATGTTATATAAATAATATTTGTATAAGTATATATATACTTTTTTGCATGTATATATAAATATATATAGTATTATGTCTAAGGTTAATAATTCATAGATAATACTATGTGTGACATAGGTTTTTGACTTGGCTAGGTGCAATTTAGCTAGTTTAATTTTAGCCTAGTTAGGGTAGTGCTAGTGACTAGTGTAAGCCACTCAAACATATCCATATCAACTCCGATCAAGCCCAAAGTTGGTCCACACTTGCACAAGACCTAGTATATCCTAATCAAGCCCTTACTTGACCCATGTAGTACACACATAAGTGTGTAGACAGCATACAACTTTAGATTATATGTATTTTCGGAATTAAGTGGTGACCACTAGTTTTAGTTGCCAAAATGTCAAGACCCACATCCGGTTTGGGGGCACAAGTACGTGGGTACATCCAGCCTACGCCGCAGTATTGGCGGTAGAACGCTGTTTTAGGTCACAACCATAACTAAACACAATATAATATACTCTCCAAACGGAGGACAATCTCCGAAGTTACAACTCAATCACATAAACTAGAGGTAGATAAATGGCATGATAAGATAGATATAAAATCCATAGAATGAGATACAACTAGAAGAAATAAGTCTAAGTGTTTAAGAACACCAAATCTCAACATCTCAAAAGATAACACAAATAACATAAAGATAAAGCCTAGCAGTCTAGCCTAGGCAATAAGGTAACATCCTCAACAACTGTTGGATCCTCCTGAGGGTCCAGGTCACAAGTGTCATCTATATCGGCTCCGTAGTAGGTCGTATAGAAGTCTGCTTCGTTCTCTGTAATATTTTCAACAGGTCCAGTCAGGACAGGAGCGAATACATAACTCTCATGCAGTTTATATCATAGCAGGAAATGAAGAACAAGCAATAGAATAAAATATATGAAACGCTGTAAGAGATGTACATGAGTAGTAAAAATAGATAAATCTGAGTACATGAAGGTTTGTATAGAAAATAAGAACTGTAAGTGAATATAAGTGATTTAGAGCACAAAATGGTTATGTAATCGGCTTGATTTGCACATGACTAAGTTACAAAGTTGTACATGACGGAATTGATCACATAACCACTTCTACTCCCCTGACCCCAATCAATACACAAGAATCTAGTCAAGTTACGTTACGTACATGATAGTTTTATACATAAAGCACATGTGAACATGAGAGTACATGA
>JANAVB010034090.1:20000-183750 GCA_029216955.1 Iris pallida
AAGGCCTTTTCAAGTGTAATTTTAAGCCTTTTAGGTAAAGGCCTAAATTGGTTAGGGATTCTACAAATATCTTAGTTTCAACATAATATCTAGATATTCTAGAACTTATTAATTAGTTGAATTCTACTAAGTTTCTAGGATCATGATCAACATCTAGGTTAGGCAATTCTAGGACTAGACCTAATATAGCACTTAACACATTATTAATTAAATAAAATTCAAAAATAATAATAATTCACAAATTACCAAAATATCCTTAGCCTAAAATGTGGTGGTGAACTAATCTAATCATATTAGCTAGGTCTCCGTGGTCATGGTTAGTCTTTAGGCAAAGTAGTTCTAGGGTTATACTAGTAAGGGACACAATCACAATACATAACTTTGAATATTATAAAAATAATAAAAAATTCACCAGTTAATTATTAACATGATTTAAATCTATTATTTAATAACTATAATGATCAATTTTACAAAAGTTTAAAATTATCCTTATTTTAGAAAAGTGGTAGTTACACATAACTACCTCCCCACTACCCCATTTCCTCTAAAACTTTGCCACAACCTTCCCCCTCAATCCCCTACAGCCCAATGGGTCATTTCCCCTCATTCCATTCATTTTCTATCCCAAAACTCCCTCACAAACACGTTGGACTGAAGGTGATTTCAGAATAATACTGATGGGTAGTGCTGACTTCAACAATGTTTTGTACCATGTAAATAATAGGTACGAGCCTCGAGTCCTTTAAGAAAATATTCCTCTATCTCTAAGCTTTCATTTTCATATTTTTAAATAATTTTTCATGGAGTTTTGACCTGTCAAACCTCTGTCGCATGGCGATGTGTCAAGAATAGAGTGATGTCCACATATTATGTGCAAAGAATTGGGTACACACCAAACCACTTAGTAAAACTCTACGAAACGTTCCCGTTGCAAACCTCTGTTCGTTTTTGTCGTTTTGGTATATAATATTTTATATGTTATGTCTATATTTCCCTCCGTACAGACGTTTTTCGAGGAGGTGCACGGACTGAATTTTGTGATACATAAGCGGTCCACGTTCTGTACATAGATAAGTACCTTTATTTTTTGTCGTATATTTTTATATGACATAGGTAAGAACTAGATACAACATCCCCTTAGGTAGAAACCATAAATAATAGTATCTAAAGGTTTAGATTCATGATAAAACGTTATCCCAAAATTATTTTTCCAAAATTATATTTTTTGTATACTTTGTGGTAGTGTAACATTTTGCGTAGACCATATTTTACGATTCTAAAAGTTTGTATACAATTCTGGATATTTTTTCTACAAAATTTATGTTGGAGTTCTGCCCTAAATGTTTTGTTTGATTAGTACAAATTAGGCTCAAACTTGGCCTCGTAAACTTTGAATGCAGAAACTGTAGTTTTCTTCCAACTTTGAACATGCATAACTTTCTGTGTAATAATTAGTTTCTAAAGACACTTGTTGGAATGTAATGATATTGTTTCTATCAATCATGTATTTAAGTCATGTCCAGAATAGTTAGTTTTACTTGTGTAAAATAAGATCAAAGTAGGCATTATAAGCAGTTTTCTGCACAGTTTTCTTTTGCACACTGAAATAATTCTAAGTCTGAAATTATTTTTATCAACTTTGAACATGCATTATTTTCTCTGTATACCATATTCTTATATTTTAGTGTCATGTATGTATTCTTGGTTAAGTTTTGAATCATTTCATATAGGTTTTATGACTTAACTACTTGTTTTGGGTTATGTAAATTGAGGGCAAAGTGAGCTCCGTGAACAACATTTCAGTATTTAGTCTGAAATTGTTTTTGGAGGTCACTTTGAGCTCAATTTTTCAAAAATCAAACCGTTTGATTTCTGTGTAGTTTTTCCATAGTAAAATGTAGTTAATTCTATATTAGATCCTGAAACTAGAGCCACCAATAACATTGTTTGTTTACTCAGATCTTGCATCCAAAACTGAAGAAACTAAAGCCACCAATAATATTTCAGTATTTATTTCTAAGTCTGAAATCAGTTTTTCTTACCAATTTTTGCTTCGATTCTGGAAAATCCAACCGTTAGATTGGTTAAAAAAAATTTCTACTATTAAATAAAACTTTATTCTTTTGAATCCCTAAGTTTGAACCGTTTATTGCTATTTATGACCACTCGTCCACTAGCATAAATTCAGGATAAAGTAAACTTTTGAAAAAATTTCTTTGGATAAAATATGAATTAGAAACTGTAGGAAGGTGTACTCTCTATCCATATCAACTTGACATTAGTGTTATATGGGTTAGACATAATGATTTTGTAGGCTAGCTTGTATAGTTTGATGATGTGCATTCATAATATAGGTCTTGGACACCGATACGGACTTGATTATTACTTTCTGCTCAAGACCGCAGGCGAGTACATTCTCTGATAGTTTTTTTTACTTTTATGCTTTCTATAAATTGAGTTGTAGTATTTTACTTGATTCCTGACACGAGGATACACAGACTAGTATACATTGGATCACGTTAGGAGATGTTATTTCCGGTTTATCCTGGTATACTGGTATTTGCTTGTTATTATTCTTGTACTTATATAGACACCAATTTGGGAGTGGGCTGGCACCCTGCTTCTTGAATTCTGTGTCATAACGTGATATGGTTGGATCCATTATACTATTCTACGAATTAGGAAGATATTAGAGTTTATGTGATCATATCCAAACTACTTGTGTATAGCTTATCCTCACCACACGTAGGGTGTAGCCTGATCTTATACTACTTGTGAATTTTCTATTGTGGCTGGTCTGATCCATTATACTTGTACTTGTGCATAGCCGGTCGTATGAAATAGCCTGATCTTGACCCAAGCGGATCACATAACACTCTAATATCTCAGAGCACCGGCTAGATTGCATGTTACATTCAGAATACCTGTGATACATCATATTTTAGTTTTACTTACATATTCACATACCATGATGTGATTACCTGCTTAGCCTTTACTTCTTACTATTAAGTTTTGTTATCCATCATGTACCTCATTATATACTATTTATTATAGCCCTTGTCAATTTAATGAAACTACTGTTAGTATTTGTACTTTGCTCCAATCTTGACTGGATGTTATTTTTCAGAGGACCTAGAGGCCTTTTGTCCGACTTACTATGGGTCGGGGATAGATGAGGATATTTCTCAGGAGTTGTCCGTAGATCCGGTGCCCGTAGAAGGCACCTCCAGTAGTGACTTAGTTATTTAGCTAGGTTTTGCTGGATTTCTCTCCAGATTTTTACATGCATTTGGTCTGTTATATTATTTCAGGATATGTATTATTATTTGGACTTGTAGACTTATTTCTATTGTGAACTCATGCTACTATCCAGAATTTATCTTCATTATCTTCTATCAAATTATTGTGCTTATCTTACTTTAGAATTGTGATTGAGTTATATATTTCATCAGTGTTAGATGTTAGATATTATAGACGACCTATATAGCGTTCTACCACCGATACGACGATGTAGGCTTGACGTACCCACGTCCTCGTGCCCCTAAATCGGGTGCGGGTCATGACAATTTGTTAATAATGTTATTGATTTTATGATGCAATATTAAGACCCAGATTGAAATTTTTGATGTTATGAATGCAAATGAGTTTTTGATTGCTAGTTATATAGTATTTGGTTTAATTCTTTGATGCCCATTTATTAAATTTCTGGTATTCTGAATGAGAAGTATATGTTATTTATCATCTTGGATTCTCCTTTTCTTTTTCATAGCTTATTTTATTTCTTAGTGATGTAAAAAGTTGTTTCTTTTTATTATATCAGTTATATCATGATGTATTATTAAGATGTGAACTCAATAATGATGTCCTGAATGCAAAATGAACTAGGGACTTCAATAGCTTCTATGTTGTTGGAATCATCTTTTTTTGACTTTTACTATGAGGGCGTGCTAAATTATTTAATCACATACTTGATTGCTTCATGGGGGTATACAAGTATGAACAGATGACTAGCTTTGAAAAACTCTATTGTATCGCTACAATGCTTATCTATTGGATTCTGGTGCTAGTTTTTGCAGAGGCATGTGTTGCATATAGTGAAGACCTAGCCCATGTTCCCAATAATGAAATTCTTTTTTGCAATCGAGCTGCTTGTTTCATTGCTCTCCATCTCACATAAATCTTTCTTGGGTCATATAACAACCATTGGTAAAGTTTCATGGAAGTTTAATGGTTTTAATCTTTTCTATTCATTAGATTCTTCTCTTAGAAGCATATTTGTTGAATTTTAATGTCCACCACATCCTAAAACATGCTTCTACTCCAATTCTTGCCTCAAATTTAGTCAAAATGTATATTATCTTTTTCTAAAAGTGTCTTTCTTGTATTGTTGAAGTGTCCTTCTTGTATTGTTGAAGTGTCCTCATAATTTTGTTGAAACGTCAAAAAAATTTGAATTTGAATTACTACAGATAGCACTTATTGGTTGTTGGGTCAGTTTAAGCTCTTACAACTGTAAGAGTAATCCTTCAAATTGCCTCTAGACTGAGAAGAGCCCGAATGAAGGAAAAAGATAATAAGATGTGTTCTAGTGAGATGCAATTCTTTTTATTGTTCTATAATTGTTGGGGAACTTTTGCATGACTATCTGATAGATAGAGGGATATACCCATGAATGCACACACCCTCTTATATGTTGTTAGTCCTGTTAGAACTATATGTTGTTAGTCCTATTAGAACTTCGATCTTGATATATATGTATAGATTATCTCCATATTATGCAAATACTGAAGCATAATTATAATATGTCATAGATTTGTACTCTTAGAAAGTCTAACCTCAAATTGTTGTAATTGTTTTAAAAACTAAGGACACCTCAGATTGTCTTGTTTATCAAAGTTTGTTTCCATATTTTTAAGTCTGAGTGCCTAATTATGTAGGGAGGATATTCATATGAGTGTAAGGTTGGTAGTTAACAACAACGACCTCAAAATTAATAATGTGAGAGAGTAAGTAAATTCTTTATTATTGCATTCTCTATTATGATATAACATATTGTTTACTGAAAATATGTGACTGGATCGATCTAATATGGTTTTCTTATATCATTTCCTCTAAAAGAACTTCCATTACAATTCTACACCATATTCATGATTTTATTATCAATTGGTAACTTGCTTTTGTTTCTCTTAGGAACTACATCGAAAATAAAGGCTTTGATGGGATGTGCTTCGAGTTCAAATATTTTCTTATATAGTTAGGCAAGGTGCCATGTATTTTGGTTTACTTGTATATATAGGTTTTGGATGTTTAAGATATTGTCCAAAAACCGTATGTTTTATTTTATTTGGATATATGTTGGATGTTTGCGGTGCACAAACGCGTATTTGTTAATATAAAATTTATGTGTATTATATACTTCTTTGATGTTTGTGATGTTCTGTATTATATTGATATGTGTGTGTTCAGTAAGCGGCAAATGGAAGCATATATTATATAATTATAAACAGAATTTGGTTGAACAAAAATCAGCTTTTCTTTATGATTAATATTCGTCATCTAGGCCAGAGTCCAGAAAAGTTTTCATCTATCTTGACAGTTTTTTAAATGTTCTTGACGGCTAAAAATGGTTGAGAAAATTTTTGTAGTTAACGGTTTAAAACCGTCAAGAAAAACGAATCCAACAGCCGTCAAGAAAAATGACAGACTTTTCTTTGACTCTGGCCTAGTTGACGGATCCAGAACCGTCAAGATAATCCTTTCTCGATGGAGAATAACCGTCAAGAATGGCCTCTTTTTTCCTTGTACTGGAGCCTGATAGATGTTCCTTTATCTTTTTTGGTATTTACCTTATAAAGTCACGTTACTTAATTGTGTTCCATCTAAATTTATAGATAGGAGCCATATGAGATCGTAAGGCAAAAAGTTAAAATCTTTAAGTATTTAGGATTTGGGGTTATGAAGCGTTCAAATGATCTGATGAAAAAAATGCATATACGATGTCGGTAAGTTATATAAGTTTATTGGGTAATCTAAAAGAAAGATTTTTTATAAGGACACATCAAAAGTTGATCAGGGCTAGCCAGGATTAAGGCTAGCCCATATTTGAGGGAAAATTACTCGGGCTATCCAATTTTCCTACTCATGGGGCTGTCCCAACCCCACACCCCCAAACCCCAAATTTCACTCTCATTTGTAAATTTCATTCTCTCTTCCAAAATCCTAGCTTTCTTCTTCTTCTTCTTCTCTCCATCTTCTTCTTCTTCTTCTTCTCTACCATTTCCATTCTCACATCTCCATCAAATCCTAATTTTCTTCTCATCTTATTCTTCGTCTCCACCATTTCCATCATCACCATCTCCATCAAAATCCTAGTTTTCTTCTCATCTTATTCTTCTTCTCCACCATTTCCATCATCACCATCTCCATCAAAATCCTAATTTTCTTCTCATTCCCAATTTCGATGACACCCCAAAAATTAAATACACCCTAAAATGCATAAAAATAAACCTTAAATACTTCTTTTCTCACAAAGAATGCATAGAAATAAACCATAAAATGTATATTTTACTCTATTATCAAGATTGAAATAAACCTAACATATATTTTTTATTCAAAAATTTCGACTTTAGGACTGTCAGGAATTGTGACAGTCCTGAAAGGAACTTGTTGTACAGCAAGTAACTTTCAGGACTGCCACAATTTCTGACAGTCCTCAATACTTCTAGGACTGCCAAAAATTATGACAGTCCTGTTATAGAGTAAGTTCCTTTCAGGACTGCCACAAATCCTGACAGTCCTCAATACTTCTAGGACTACCAGAAATTGTGGCAGTCCTGATATAAACTTGCTCAACAAATCAATTTTTTCTAAAATTAGGATTTCATCCATAATTTCTTCTATTATTGAAGAAAAATTGATTAATTGATAAATAGATTAATAGATTTGATAACCCAATTTCTTCTACAACTAGGGTTTCATACATAAACTATGGTTTGGAGAGAAAAATATATATGAGAAATTAGAAGAGAGCAAAAAAAATAAACTAGGATTTGGAGAAAGATATTATTCTTGTTTTTCTTCTTCTTGTTCTTGTTCTTGTTCTTCTTGTTCTTTGTTCTTCTTTCTTCTTTCTTATTGTGAAGGAGGAGAGAGCAAAAAAATAAAATAAAAGAGTTATCTTTTATACCTAGGAATTGGATAGTCCTGAGTAAATTTTTCAGTGGCAAATTTATAAATAAATGAAAGTTAAGAATGGACTAGCCCTGATGAAGTTTTGATGTGCCCTTATAAAAAATCAAAAGAAACCACTAGATAATACTTACCTCCCACATGAACAAACTAAAGAGTTACTATTAAAAGAGGCCGCTAGTAGGAGCAAGATAGAGCTCGAAGTTCAATAACAAAGTAAACCATACCCAGCAATTATGTATACTAAACTTAGAGCATCTCCAACCCTATTGTCTTGTTTTGTGTTGTGATTCCTATGTGGCATAAAGCACAAGACAATATCTTTCCTATGTGGCAAAATGATATTTACACAAGACAAAGAGATAAAAAGGTGTTCTCCAATGAAAAATTATTGAAAAGACAATAAAAAGTATTTTTTTCCAACTTCCAAGACAACTCATCCACTTCTTCAACTTTTTTATAAATATTTGTATTCATAATTGATGATGTGGAGACAAAGTCATTGTGAAGTGCATTGTCTAGATCTAGACAACCAACTTCACATTCTCCTTGCCATGTCATTGCCATGTCAACTTCACAATTTATTTTACATTTGCATTGGAGAAGGTTTTTTAAAATGAAAGCTTGTCATTCCTATGTGACAAGCATTTTTCTAAACTCACAATAGGGTTGGAGATGCTCTTACTAGTAGAACAGCAATGAAATACAAATAATATTTATTTATTACACAAACACATCATTTCTTTACATAAGCCTTATTCTCTCCCTCTCCACACCAACAAAATCTCACTACACACTAAACCTGCTCAAGGCCGTTGATTTCTTCGGTCGGCTCGACTCTTCCCGGCTTTCTGTCAGCCTTGAAGTTGGCAACGGTCGCGAGCTTGTCCACAGCACTCACAATGCCATCGACCCTCGCGGTGATCTCGATCAGCAGCGACGCGGTCGTAATGACCGGCAATGCTTCCATGAACGGAGCAGTAGCTGATGGTCGCTTCAAAGTGTCGTGCAGCTCTTGTACTGCATCCTTCATCTCGCCAACGAGGAAATCTATGATCCGAGACCGTTGCATCGACTTGATAGAGCTCCCGCAGTCCTTCAAAACTTTCGAGCACTCTGAACTCACTCTTAGGCAAGCATCGCTTAGGTGTTCTTTTAGGGCCTCCGGTACCTGTCACCATTAAGGTGATCAGTATGAAACAAGAACCAAATATGACATGCAACATATATTTTGGCATTGTCCTAGTATATATTTTGGAGTATCGTGTCCGTGTAGTGTCGAATACATGTTTGGTACGACACACAAGACTACAAAAGCTCATGTTTGCGATGTTTACTTGGATATCAGAGTTGATGCATCCATTGAGCGCTTCAACGCAGTAAGCGCAGTACCTCATCGCTGCTCCTATTTTAGTGTATTGGCTATACGGGTGCCGGAAGTTGAATCGGCCGTGCGCCGGTTCCCATTGTGCCAAGTTGGCCTGAGAGGAAAATTTGTAAAACCACAAGGTTAAGTAATTATGTACTAAGAAGTTGAATTCTTTCTAATCAAATCTCTCAAGTACACATGCTTTCTAGTACCAGAGAATCTTCGGACGCCTTCGAGTTTAGAACACATTTGTAGCCTTGTAATTTTTGGGACGACACTTCCTTCTCGTTAACAGCTTGATCTTTGTTGAAGTACTCATCGACACAACCTGTTGCAAACTGTGTCAATAATTGATTTCATTCATCGCGCAATCTCATTGTATCATATATTATAGTGCTCGATCGTACCTTCTAAGGAGTCTGCCAACTTGTCCATGTTACGGACGGTGAGGAGATGGAGGTCGTCGCCAGCCCAGACCGGGAAGACCAGGATGGCTACTAGGAAGCAGATGGCAATCCCGATCGCAATGGTGGACAGTCGCTGCTCAGCGAGCTGGATGAGCTTATCGACTCGATAGCCGGAGACTGCGACAAGGCTGAAGGTGAGGATGAATATGGTTATGCCGTAGTCGAAGCGGGACTTGATTGTTGGGATGAATCGAGAGAAGGTTGCAGCAGACGCTGGACAAGAACAAACATGTACAATATTAATCAATTTTGTTGCAATGAAAGTATAATATAGACCAACACTGTCGTACCATGGATGTAAACATTTTTTTCATACCTAGAATGAAGACCGAAGCGCTGCGAATTATGGGCTCCGCGGTGTCTCCTGATTTACTAGCAATCCAATGGACGCCAATGGCGAGCACGCCTGCGGTTAGTGTGGCTATGGCTCTGTTGACTCCTTTGTACAAGCATCCCCCTATATCCATGTAAGTGACATGCAAGTAAGTTCGTTCGTCTATTACCGAATAAATTAGGTGCTTTAGCCATTTCACATCCATCGTGCAAGTGCGAGTGTACTCGCGTCCGCATTCGCACATAATTATATATTATCGGTCTGTCCTTATAGCACAAGTGCGCATGTACTGGCATAAGCGTGCAGATGTTTTTATCTATAGACATAGTGTACAATTTGTACTCTTATGCATCAAAATATTGTATACGTTATGGAAAATGATATTTGGCTGGTTTCGATCGTGCTCACCAACAGTGAATTCGAAAATCACGACCACGGTCATGACTGCCCACATAGCGGCGCCACCCACGCCATCGTACAAGGGCCGGGTGTAGTAGAACAGGGACACGAGAGCGAGTGCAAGCCCCACCTTGACGCAGTGGATGACTTTCCTCGGGTCGTTGGCGCCCATGTCCCAAAGCATCCTCCCGAACCCGGAAACCCTAGACGCGACGGACACGAACAACGCGAGCGACGACTGCCAAGCCCGACTTACTAGCCCACCTTCAGGCTGGAGCGTCACCGTCGATCCCTCGGGAGCGCTCACCCGCCATTCCAAACCAGCCGACGCTTCTTTCCCGGCAGCCATTCCCGCCCTATCTCCGAGAACGCAAGGTCGACAAGCTGTTGGTGGAGGGAAGACCCTATTGTATTGAATGTAGTATGGACTAGTTTTGGTGAGGCTTCAGTACAAGGCTACCAAGTACATTTGCGGGGATTATATATAAGGGGAGGGGTTGCTTATAGTAAATATTTTACAATGCGCAAAAAGGAATTAATATAGGTAGACAGTGCTTATACCAAACTTTTGTTACGAGTGTGCAACTATTGCGAGTGCATTCGTCCTTAAAAGAAATGGAATGGGTGGACAACGGGACATAGATTATCTCTATAGGCCTTGGTGGTTGTCATCATGATATGGTCATTGTCACACATGTTGAGATCCACGTCTGTACTTCTGGCATGTTCATGGCAACAGTGGCTGGAGCGTCGGTAAACACACATACTGTTCGACAGTAATTAATAAGTCAAGAGGCATGCCGACGGTGAGCGATAGAGGCTCAGGAGGAGCCAGGTGGAAGTCATGGTTCCCAACGTACGACACGGAATGTACGACACGGAGGGGAATATTGTACTTTACCCGGAAGAATGGAGTCCAATGGTTCGATGATAAGTGCAAAATGCTATAGTTTGCTAAGATCTCTTACTAGTGAATTAAAGTAAACAAGAACGCAAATAAAATTAGAGAGGTGTCTAACTTTTGAGTCATAAGCTTACTTCAACATTATTTTTTTTATTACAATTCATGCACACCTACATACACATCCTTACGGTTTAGATACTCAAATCTTGTCCATTCCATTTGGCATTCGTATTGCTTTTCACATGAACTAAAATCAAGTGCTGGATCTTGCTTCAACCTATTAATATAGTCTAGTGCAACATATTTAGACCCTGTTTGGTTCACTGTAATGTAATCGTAATCGCAATGTAATCAAATGAAAAAAATTTATTTTTTTCATTTGATTACATTACGATTACGATTACATTACAGTGTACC
Organism: Iris pallida; assembly: GCA_029216955.1. NCBI lineage: Eukaryota > Viridiplantae > Streptophyta > Magnoliopsida > Asparagales > Iridaceae > Iris > Iris pallida. The sequence goes on from JANAVB010034090.1 coordinate 31,079, forward strand.
AAACGAGGCCTTATTAAAACTGGCTGTTCAGACATTCAAATCATAGTACTGACTGTTCATGTTTATTAAAACTGCAAATTACTGTTCAGACATTCAAAATATTCAAACCATACTTCGTTCTCGAGATCTGATGATTAGATATTGATCTATTGGCTAGATATAATTGATGTTGGTTGTAACCTGGAGAAGGCTGACAAGGTGCAAACACTCTCTTGAGAAGGCAATGATAATGGAATAAGAAGAGGAAGCTTGTGTTGTTATTGATTCAACATAGGTTTGTGCCTTTATATATGCTATACAAAGATTAAAAGATGTGGACAACAATAAAGCAAAGGAGAAAAATCCTCCTAGCCACACAAATGTCCCAAGGACTAGGAACCTTCCTAAAGAATAGGTAAACTAGGAGCTAGTCTAGATTATTTACTAACAATCTCCTCCTTAATCTAGATTTGATCCAGGTTGATAACTCCAAGCATCTGCTGCATCTCGGCAAATTTTACTCTAGCGAGAGCCTTCGTGAGAATGTCGGCACGTTGCTTTCCAGTGCACACAAACTCCACCTTTATCTGCCCTTTTTCAACACACTCGTGAATGAAATGAAAGCGAGTGTCAATGTGCTTGCTGCGCCCACGAAACACAGAGTTCTTCATCAACGCAATTGCAGACTTGTTGTCGACATAGAGTGTAACTGGCTTAGGTTCGCGACCAGTCACCTCACTAAGCAGATTCCTCAGCCACACAGCTTGACACGCTGCATCCGTTGCCGCCATGAACTCAGCTTCACAGGAGGACAATGCGACAGTTTTTTGCTTCTGAGACGCCCAAGTGATCAGGTTCTTGTTGAGGTAGAACGCCATTCCACTGGTGCTCCTCCTGTTGTCGACATCTCCGGCTAAGTTGCTGTCAGTGAATCCATGCAGTTCATCTTCATCATGTCCTCTTTTATACATGAGTCCATACTCAAGTGTTCCCTTCACGTATATGAGGATCTGTTTCACCGTCTGGTAATGTGTAGTTGTTGGCTTCTCCATGTACCTACTCACCATTCCAACAGCATAAGAAATATCCGGACGAGTGTGAGTTAAGTACCTGAGACAACCAATGATGCGCCTATATTGTGTCGGATTGACTCGGGTTCCTTCAAGGTACTTGCTAAGTTGCAGTTTAGCTTCCATGGGATACTTGGTTGGATTGCAATCTCCCATTCCAAACTGCTGCAATACTCTCTTCGTATATGCCGATTGCTTCAGAGTAATGCGATCAACCTGTTGGTCTACCTCTATACCATGATAGTAGGAGAGTAACCCAAGGTCACTCATCTCAAATTTCTGCATCATCTGCTTCTTGTAAGCCTTTACTGTAGTTGCTTTTGCGCCTGTGACAATTAAGTCATCAACGTACACTCCAACAATGAGTGCACCCTCTCCATTGTTCCTCGTATACACCGCATGCTCTTGAGTGCATCTGACGAATTCCAGCTCCTTTAAGCAGCTGTCCAGGCGTATGTTCCAGGCCCTCGGTGCTTGCCGCAAACCATAGAGAGCCTTGAACAGTCTATACACCTTGTGCCCCTGGTTCTTGACGATGAAGCCTTCGGGTTGAGCTACATATACCTCCTCTTTGAGGTCACCATTCAGGAATGCAGATTTGACGTCCAAGTGGTGAACCTCCCATCCATGTTGGACTGCGAGAGCGATAATCAAGCGAACTGTAACACCCAGTTCTCTAAAATGAGAGTAATTTTGAAATTTTGTAATTTTAATCATTTATTGATTTGACTTTTAAATCATGATATAATTTTTGGTAATTTTTAAATTATTTTAAAACTATTTAAAATCATGACTTGTGATTTTGATGTTTTGCTAGTGAAACCCTAGAGACTGTTTGACCTAGAGCCTAACCATGTGATTAGGATATTTTAATGTCATTTCTGTCCTAAGGATATTTTGCATTTGACCTCTTTGAATTATTTTGATATTTATTGCGTTGGTGATTGTTGATTTTGACCTTTGATAGGTGTGATTTTGTGATGGTTTTGTGTCCGTATCGGACACGTATCAGTTTTTATTTATAAATATTTGATGTGCCTCAAAGAGATTTTTTTTATTGCTGTTTTTTTTGAAAAGTATTTGAATGAGATTGTTTTCTGCATGTGTTTCCTGTGATTGCTTTGTTTTAATTTCGAGGACGAAATTTTTTTTAAGGTGGATAGATTTGTCACCCCCAGTTTTCAGAAACAGGAGTATTTTTGTCATTTTATATTTTTGAATATTTTTAAAATTTATTTTATTATTTATGATATTATTTTGGGGTTGAAATTTATTTTATTATTTATGATATTGTTTTGGGGTTATTTGAGTCGGGTTCGAATTTCAACTCAATCCGACTTGAAACGGGGACCCGGGGGTAGTTTGACTCTAGTGGGACCCACACACTAGTTAGGCATGGCCCACATAATATTAATTTTAGTCCACATGATAGAAATATTTTAGTTAGAGGTTAGACTAATTATTATGGATAAGGTTAGTGTGATTAGAGACTTTAGAATGACTAATTTAGTCCCAACCAATTAGCCCTTTCCTAATACTCATAGAATAGGTTAGTGGGGGAATTTTGGACCTTACCATAATAGGACAAATAGCCCCATATGGCCAGCCACTTTGGGAGACGATAGGCTCAAGTTCATTTCATTATTCTCATCCACACTCTCTCTCTTGTTCTTTTCCAAATTCCTAGAGAGCAATCCCTAGCAATTTCTTCACCAAATCCTTCCATTTCACCATCAAATCTTCTTCTTTCCTTCTCCATTCTAGCCAAGGAGGAAGCTACCCAAGTTTGGGAGGATTCAGAGCTCGTTCGTGTCCTTTTGGAATCTCTACGTGTCGGTGTCGCTCCGGGAAGGCTTTTCTTCGATTCGATCTACCGGGAGGTATAAATCACTTCTCCTTTTCATTTCCTCATGCATATAGGTCTATTTTGAACCCATAGGAATGACCTCCATGGTTGTATCTCCATTTGTGTCCATTTCGTGTCCATTTGGAGGTCATAGGAGTGTCCTTTGTGTTGTGGTTGTGTCCATGTGGGAAAACCCCAATTTTGGACACACTATGTGTTGTTGTTATGTATGAATGAATTATTACATGTTTAATCTCATATTTTTGTATTGGAGATGTGTTCTATAGTGTCTCATATATATATTAGTGTAGAGAGTGAGTTCTTGATATATTATGTTATATACTTGTGTTCTTTTGTCTCAAACTACCCAAATCCGTCATGATTTTTATCCACGTTTTTAATTTCAGCCCTAACTTAGAAATGTCATAACTTCTAGCTCAAAGCTCGGTTTAATCTCCCATTTTTTTAAAAAAAGCGTATTGAAGTTAGCTTTCCAAAAACATATATTAATGGACCTAATTATTTCTGTAACTTTCTGGAGAATTATTTGAGTGTCAGCTGTACGAAAGACAAACGCGTTCTCGGTGTTTTCGCGATTTCGGGAGTTTTCGGAAACGAAAACGCGATCCGTTTGAAGTTTCAGAAAGCTAACACATAGATCTATAACATACTTTAATCCTAGATTTTAATTCATGCTGAGATGGTACAGTATTGATTATTAGTAGGAGTTACTATTCGACATATACATTTTGTGCACCCTTGTGTGTAATATAATGTTCTATTTGATTTTAACCCATGTTAATGTATATACATTATGTAATTAAATAGAGAATGCAAGCATGAGTGTAATGTAATAATAGATGTAATGTATGCAATGTACAAGTTAATGAGATGTAATGTTCTATGTTAACACAAATCCTATATTACCTCATGTACCCCCTTACACTATGTAGACACTATCACACTTACACTTTTTTTACTTATACTTTGACACTCTTTGATATGTATACACTATGTATGCCCATTTAACCCTCACTTGCCCCTTTGTCATGTTTACATACACACACATAGCCTCTTAAATAAGTATTTATAAACATAGTTAACTTAGCTATGTATGTATATTATATATATATTAGCATATTGTGTTGTAATATATAAGTTTATATAACCATTTGAAATGCCATGATTATAGACCTAATATTGAATACCAATATATGCATGTGTATATATGTGTAGACATATATAGTTTAAAGTAATAGATTACCTAGTGTATATCCAATGTGAATTCTTGCCTATTTGAGTATTGAATAATTGCATGCTATATAGAGTTGGGTGTATGTTGGCTTGTATAGCCTTATATTGATGTGTGCTTGCTAGGATAGTCTTGGTTAGGCCTAGTAAGACTTGCTGGGTTAGGACATGACCTAGTTTGACATAGTTTGACTAGTGCAGTTGACCAGAGTTGACCAAGGGTTGACTTTGGCCTAGTTTGACCTAGATTCATGTAGAATGCATTGTAGTGCTTTATATTACCCTTCTGGACATGTTGTGACTTGTACTGTTCTAATTAGGAGCCAGACACCTCTCCTCGAACAGTATCTTTACCTTGGACATTCAGATAGCAGGCGAGTACATTCTCTGATTATTTCATAATTTGTTTAGAATTATATTCCTGCTCTAGTTTACCTTATTTGATGCTGTCACGATATTATCACGGATTGGTACTATATGGATCCCTACATTGAGATGTTATCCCCCTCGGGAGCATCGGATACATTATGTCATGTGTTTCGTGTACATCATGTATTCCTCGCTCTCATGTTATTCATGTTTCTCATGTGCTTCATGCTCATTCATGCATGCTCGTGTACTCTCATGTGCTTTCATGAATCGTTCATGTTTCCCATGTATCTCATGTATAACCTATATTGCATGTGCACTCATTTATGAGCCTTCATATGAATTTTATGTACACCCATTTTTGGGCCCCCCATGTGAACTTCATGTGCACTCATGTATGAGCTCTCATGTATACTTAATGTGCACCCATTTATGGGCTTCATGTGAAAACCATGTACGTAACATAACTTGTTTGGATCTTTGTGTATTGATTGGGGTATGGGGGAGTATAAATAGCCATGTGAACAATTCCAAAGTAGTATAGCCATGTGCGCCTCTTTAGTATAGTCATGTGCAAATCCAGCCGTTCACATGTCGACTTTGTACTCTAAATCACTAGTCACTGGTAGCTCTCTACTTATAGTAGATATTTCTATTACAGTTCTCTCTCTGTTTATATCATGTACTTTCTTTCAGTTTTATGTATCGTACTCTCTTGCATGTTTATATTTTCTAACCTGTTATGATCTGTGTGAGATGTATTGTGCTCGCTCCTGTCCTGACTGGACCTGTTGATAAATTTTACAGATAGCCTGGGATTGCCTGCTAGCCTAGAGGAGACACAGTAGAGGTTGTTTAGATAGTTATTTCATTTTGTCTGGAGTTGTATTTACTTATGGATTACTGTATTTGAGTTTTGAGATATATTTCTGGGATTATGTATCTTAGACACTTAGACTTCTATCTCCTGTATCTCTTTTGGATTTCATGTTTATCTATCTTTATCATTCTACCTTAGATTGTGATTGAGTTGTACCTCTGTGTTGGCCTCCTTATGGAGAGTATTCATATTATGCTAGTTATAGTTCATGACCTAGAACAGCGTTCTACCGTCGACACTGTGGCTTAGGCTGGGCATTGTTACGTACTCGTACCCTCACGGTGGGTGCGGGTCGTGACACGTTTTTAGTGGTGGCCCATGCAGGTCGAGTTTGTGTAGTGGTATTCGAATTAGAGTACCACTACAGCCTGCAGTAGAATTAGGATATATTTTTTGAAGGTACTCAATCACAGTTAGGATTTTTTGAGAGATTCCTGGGACGACCCTTGAGAATCTTATTTTAACTTCTATTTGAAATCTGTTTTTCCCTGATTTGATTTACCTTTACTTCCTATTATTGAACTTGATTTTGATGGATTATTGTTGAATTTCGAATCTTGATGTTAGTGGTTGAATTTGAGTCTGTATTTTTATGATTTTTGATGGATTATTGTTGAATTTTGAATCTTGATGATAGTGGTTGAATTTGAGTCTGTATTTTTATGATTTTTGATGGATTGTTGTTGAATTTTGAATCTTGATGTTAGTTGTTGAATTTGAGTTTGTATTTATATGTATATGTACATTTTTTTGGAATTAAGATATAACCTGATAACATACTTGATAAGGACAGTGAGAAAGGTAAAAGTCTACTTTATTATGGAATTTAGAATTTATTGCAGTCATATTTGCTAGCATGACAAGGACGTAGAGACTGATATAGCTATACTTATCTTAGTCATGAAATCTAGATTTTTTTGCAGCCATACCGGGTGGCGTGGTAAGAATTCTAGATAACATGATTATAGGGTGTATGCCTTATTATGGACTCTATCGTTTATTGTAGCTATGCTTATTGGCGTGGCAAAATTCTGACAACATAATTTCAAGAAGACGCATATGATTATCAGATTGTACCTTAAATATTTTTGAACATGTTTTCTCTACTTTTATTTTAGTCCTTCAAAAAAAAAAGAAAAAAAAAGAAAGAAAGAGAGAATTGTTATTTGTTTGTTTTGTTTTGTTTTGTTTCTCATTTATTTAACTTAGGAGTAGCTTTAGCTGTTTTTATAAACTTTGTGTAACTTCTTACTATGAAATTCTTCTTAATACAATGAATCGATGATTTTGCTAGACTTTATCTTGGATTTGAAAATTTAGCTCTGGGTTTCAAAATGTATTTTTCTTTTAAACAGATAAGCAAAAACAGATTTTATCGTTATTTCTTTTTTGCTACTATTCTTGTATTAAATAATAATAATAATAATAATAAAACTGTCTTGATTACACCAATCACTTACTTTGCAATCTTGGTAGGAATCTAAATGTTGCTCTTGATATAGAATTTGATTTTTATATTGGAACATGAGAATATATATAGTGGACACTTTCCTGACACTTATGCATGCTACACTTGATTTCCACCTATCTGAATACATATTAATATGTCGTTAATGTTTAAATTTTCAAAACCCCAATATTTCCGATTCTCTGCTTTTTCTAGCTTAACTCGTAATTTAAATATAAAATTTTATGATAATAGTTTTATTTATATCACTGCACATGTATGTTATACGTAGGGTTTCAATTAAAATTTTTTTTGGTTGAGTTTTGTGTTTAAATTTGTCAAATCTGAGACTGTGTGCATATTAACCCTTAATACGGGATTTTAAATGTTAGTTCAAATTGATTGTTTTAAATGTAATATTTAGAGCTGTGTACATTGTTGTTGTAGGGATATAAATTTAGGTTCCATATTCTTACATGTTAGGTTGTGATAAACATTGAGTTGGTTTTGATGTGCAAATTCTCCAAAATCCTGAAAACTGAATACATGTTAACATTTTTACATTGATTTCCATATTTAGTTCAATTTTAGATTTAACATGTAATATTGAACTGTATGTGTAGATAAATGTATTGATAGTATATTAGGATTTCATTTCTATCATGTTAGGATGTATTGGGAGCATTGAGATTAGTTGTGATATTTCAAACTCCTAAAATTTGAAATTGCATTATGTTAATATTGCACTGGTTTAAATATTAGCTTATTTTCAGATTTTGTATGTAAATGCTGAACTAAAACTGGGTTTAACCTTTCAATACTAAGCTATAACGTTGTACAAGGACACACACATACCCTAACTTAGTATACCCTGTCATGTAACCTAACTCTTCCTCTCTATGTCATGATTATATATCTATATAGATATATATAGAGCTTAGGCATACTTGTTATAATGTATATACATACATAATTAAATCTCTACCTCTTTATATATACATATATACATGGTTAGCCATGCATGTTATGAGCAAATGAGTTGTGTATTGTAGATTGTTTAACCAATATGCCATGATTAGTGTAACTTGATAGTTATTGTTTGAAATCCAAATCCTCCTATGCACTTTCATGTATATTTCACATACACACACGCCTATTATCTAACCATATGAACATGTCCACATACACCTATACACACACTAACTACATAATTTGTACATAATGTTAGCTTTTTCCTCTCTAACGCTATATATATAAATATATTGTGATTGGATTTTCATGCAATTGGCTTTCATTCTTTAACTTTTGATTTTGATTTTCTTGAATAGTACCCCTTATTAGATAAATGGTAGTTAACTTTATTTTATTTTGATAAGTACCAGTTTTCATATAGGATGGTAGACCGCCTTACAATCTTGATGATCGTTATTTCTGTATCTTTTCTAGTTTAGCACCCTAGATTGCTTGTGTGTTTTGATATCCTATGACTGTTTTGGTTTAGCATGACTAGTATACCTAGATGAGACTTTCACTACCACCGTATGCAATGACCCTGTATGTCATCCTTTTAAATCGTATGATTGTTTAAGTTCTGAGATTTTGATTGTGGAGGGTTTGACCTAGAAGGAGTATGAACATTTTAATTTCGAGGACGGAATTTTTCTAAGGTGGGTAGACTTGTAACACCCAGTTCTCTAAAATGAGAGTAATTTTGAAAATTTATAATTTTAATCATTTATTGATTTAACTTTTAAATCATGATATGATTTTTGGTAATTTTTAAATCATTTTAAAACTATTTAAAATCATGACTTGTGATTTTGATGTTTTGCTAGTGAAACCCTAGAGACTGTTTGACCTAGAGCCTAACTATATGATTAGGATATTTTAATGTCATTTCTAGCCTAAGGATATTTTGCATTTGACCTCTTTGAATTATTTTGATATTTATTGCGTTGGTGATTGTTGATTTTGACCTTTGATAGGTGTGATTTTGTGATAGTTTTGTGTCCGTATCGGACACGTATCAGTTTTTATTTACAAATGTTTGATGTGCCTCAAAGAGATTTTTTTTTATTGCTGTTTTTTTTAAAAAGTATTTGAATGAGATTGTTTTCTGCATGTGTTTCCTGTGATTGCTTTGTTTTAATTTCGAGGACGAAATTTTTTTTAAGGTGGATAGATTTGTCACCCCCAGTTTTCAGAAATAGGGGTATTTTTGTCATTTTACATTTTTGAATATTTTTAAAATTTATTTTATTATTTATGATATTATTTTGGGGTTGAAATTTATTTTATTATTTATGATATTGTTTTGGGGTTATTTGAGTCGGGTTCGAATTTCAACTCAATCTTACTTAAAACGGGGACCGGGGGTAGTTTGACTCTAGTGGGACCCACACACTAGTTAGGCATAGCCCACATGTTATTAATTTTAGTCCACATGATAGAAATATTTTAGTTAGAGGTTAAACTAATTATTATGGATAAGGTTAGTGTGATTAGAGACTTTAGAATGACTAATTTAGTCCCAACCAATTAGCCCTTTCCTAATACTCATAGAATAGGTTAGTGGGAGCATTTTGGACCTTAGCTTAATAGGACAAATAGCCCCATATGACCAGCCACTTTGGGAGAGGATAGGCTCAAGTTCATTTCATTATTCTCATCCACACTCTCTCTGTTGTTCTTCCCCAAATTCCTAGAGAGCAATCCCTAGCAATTTCTCCACCAAATCCTTCTATTTTACCACCAAATCTTCTTCTTTCCTTCTCCATTATAGCCAAGGAGGAAGCTACCCAAGTTTGGGAGGATTCGGAGCTCGTTCGTGTCCTTTTGGAATCTCTACGTGTCGGTGTCGCTCCGGGAAGGCTTTTCTTCGATTCGATCTACCGGGAGGTATAAATCCCTTCTCCTTTTCATTTCCTCATGCATATAGGTCTATTTTGAACCCATAGGAATGACCCCCATGGTTGTATCTCCATTTGTGTCCATTTTGTGTCCATTTGGAGGTCATAGGAGTGTCCTTTGTGTTGTGGTTGTGTCCATATGGGAAAACCCTAAATTTGGACACACTATGTGTTGTTGTTATGTATGAATGAATTATTACATGTTTAATCTCATATTTTTGTATTGGAGATGTGTTCTATAGTGTCTCATATATATATATTAGTGTAGAGAGTGAGTTCTTGATATATTATGTTATATACTTGTGTTCTTTTGTCTCAAACTACCCAAATCCGTCATGATTTTTATCCACGTTTTTAATTTTAGCCCTAACTTAGAAATGTCATAACTTCTAGCTCAAAGCTCGGTTTAATCTTCCATTTTTTTTAAAAGAAGCGTATTGAAGTTAGCTTTCCAAAAACATATATTAATGGGCCTAATTATTTCTGTAACTTTCTAGAGAATTATTTGAGTGTCAGCTGTACGAAAGACAAACGCGTTCTCGGTGTTTTCGCGATTCCGGGAGTTTCCGGAAACGAAAACGTGATCCGTTTGAAGTTTCGGAAAGCTAACACATAGATCTATAACATACTTTAATCCTAGATTTTAATTCATGCTGAGATGGTACAGTATTGATTATTAGTAGGAGTTACTATTCGGCATATGCATTTTGTGCACCCTTGTGTGTAATATAATGTTCTATTTGATTTTAACCCATGTTAATGTATATACATTATGTAATTAAATAGAGAATGCAAGCATGAGTGTAATGTAATAATAGATGTAATGTATGCAATATACAAGTTAATGAGATGTAATGTTCTATGTTAACACAAATCCTATATTACCTTATGTACGCCCTTACACTATGTAGACACTATCACACTTGACACTTTTTTTACTTACACTTTGACACTCTTTGATATGTATACACTATGTATGCCCATTTAACCCTCACTTGCCCCTTTGCCATGTTCACATACACACACATAGCCTCTTAAATAAGTATTTATGAACATAGTTAACTTAGCTATGTATGTATATTATATATATGTTAGCATATTGTGTTGTAATATATAAGTTTATATAACCATTTGAAATGCCATGATTATAGACCTAATATTGAATACCAATATATGCATGTGTATATATGTGTAGACATATATAGTTTAAAGTAATAGATTACCTAGTGTATATCCAATGTGAATTCTTGCCTATTTGAGTATTGAATAATTGCATGCTATATAGAGTTGGGTGTATGTTGGCTTGTATAGCCTTGTATTAATGTGTGCTTGCTAGGATAGTCTTGGTTAGGCCTAGTAAGACTTGCTGGGTTAGGACATGACCTAGTTTGACCTAGTTTGACTAGTGCAGTTGACCAGAGTTGACTTTGGCCTAGTTTGACCTAGATTCATGTAGAATCCATTGTAGTGTTTTATATTACCCTTCTGGACATGTTGTGACTTGTGTTGTTCTAATTAGGAGTCAGACACCTCTCCTCGGATAGTATCTTTACCTTGGATATTCAGATAGCAGGCGAGTACATTCTCTGATCATTTCATAATTTGTTTAGAATTATATTCCTGCTCTAGTTTACCTTATTTGATGCTGTCACGATATTATCATGGATTGGTACTATATGGATCCCTACATTGAGATGTTATCCCCCTCGGGAGCATCGGATACATTATGTCATGTGTTTCGTATACATCATGTATTCCTCGCTCTCATGTTATTCATGTTTCGCATGTGCTTCATGCTCGTTCATGCATGCTCGTGTACTCTCATGTGCTCTCATGAATCGATCATATTTCCCATGTATCTCATGTATAACCTATATTGCATGTGCACTCATTTATGAGCCTTCATGTGAATTTCATGTGCACCCATTTTTGGGCCCCCCATGTGAACTTCATGTGCACTCATGTATGAGCTCTCATGTATACTTAATGTGCACCAATTTATGGGCTTCATGTGAAAACCATGTACGTAACATAACTTGTTTGGATCCTTGTGTATTGATTGGGGTATGGGGGAGTATAAATAACCATGTGAACAATTCCAAAGTAGTATAGCCATGTGCGCCTCTTTAGTATAGTCATGTGCAAATCCAGCCGTTCACATGTCGACTTTGTACTCTAAATCACTAGTCACTGGTAGCTCTCTACTTATAGTAGATATTTCTATTACAGTTCTCTCTCTGTTTATATCATGTACTTTCTTTCAGTTTTATGTATCGTACTCTCTTGCATGTTTATATTTTCTAACCTGTTATGATCTGCGTGAGATGTATTGTGCTCGCTCCTGTCCTGACTGGACCTGTTGATAAATTTTACAGATAGCCTGGGATTGCCTGCTAGCCTAGAGGAGACACAGTAGAGGTTGTTTAGATAGTTATTTTATTTTGTCTGGAGTTGTATTTACTTGTGGATTACTGTATTTGAGTTTTGAGATGTATTTCTGGGATTATGTATCTTAGACACTTAGACTTCTATCTCATGTATCTCTTTTGGATTTCATGTTTATCTATCTTTATCATTCTACCTTAGATTGTGATTGAGTTGTACCTCTGTGTTGGCCTCCTTATGGAGAGTATTCATATTATGCTAGTTATAGTTCATGACCTAGAACAGCGTTCTACCGCCGACACTGTGGCGTAGGCTGGGCGTTGTTACGTACTCGTACCCTCACGGTGGGTGCGGGTCGTGACACGAACTGTATCGAGTCTGGCCACTGGAGCAAACACCTCATCAAAATCGACTCCATGCAGCTGGACGTACCCCTTTGCCACAAGTCTAGCTTTGTGCTTGAGGATCTTGCCTTCACTGTCTCTCTTCACCTTGTATACCCATTTTAGACCGATGGGTTTATGCCCAGATGGTAACTCAGTAAGCTCCCAAGTCCCATTCTTCTCGATGGCTTCCAACTCCTTCATAGCTTCCCGCCACTCATGGTCAAGTGCAGCATCTTAAAAGTTTGCCGGTTCTTCAGCCGACAAAAACAACATCTCTGGATCAAGAGGTGTCTCCTCAATTTCAGTATATATGTCAGCAATTGGGCGGTATCTCCTTGGCTCGCTTGAGTCTGTCGTCAGTGTGGGTGAGCCGTTTGAAGTTGAGGCTGCAGCTTGTGGTGTAGTAGGCTCCCTTGACGCCATTGCCGCTCCGTGCATCATAGGTGTTGCCGCATCTCCCGTGCCCTCCGGCATGTGTACAGCCTCATCCACCGCTCTCTGTGGAGTGATTATTGTCTCGACAACATTATCTTCGACTGAGATATCTACCCAGCCTTGTGGTTCGGTACCATCACCATCGTTCCAGTCCCATCTTCTTTCTTCCTCGAACACGACATCCCTGCTCACCTGGATCTTTCTGCGTTGAGGATTATAGAGGCGGTACGCTTTGCAGCCCTCTTCCACGCCAAGGTATACCAATGACGTGCTTCGGTCATCAAGTTTCTTGTGATGAGGACCTGCAGTCTTTATGTGTGCGACGCATCCAAAAATCCTTAAGTGTTCCAGGTTCGATTTCTTACCAGTCCAAGCTTCATACGGCATGAGCATACCGAGAGCTTTAGTTGGCAACCGGTTGAGCAAGTACACAGCATGTCTAACCGCCTTGTCCCACATGCTTTCAGGAACATGTATGCTCTTGAGTAGGCTCCTTGTCGTTGCCATTACGGTGCGATTTCGGCGCTCCACTACGCCGTTCTGTTGTAGCGTATATGGTGCGGTAAGGTGCCATTGTATGCCTTCGCCTTCACAAAACCTTGTGAATTCCTTGGACAGGAACTCACCTCCTCGATCAGTTCTGAGTGTCTTCATCTTGCTGTCACACTCATTCTCTACAAGATACTTGAATTTCTTGAAAGCATCAAAGGCATCGCTTTTTTCTTTGAGCATATACACCCACATCATGCGACTGAAGTCATCAACAAGTAGAAGAAAATACTTGTTACCTGCAAGTGTAGCGGGTGTAATCGGGCCACAAATATTGGCTTGCACAAGTTGCAGTGTCTTCTCAGCTCCGAAGCTTGCCTGCAGTGGGAACGGTAGCCGTGCCTGTTTGGCGATGAGGCACCCATCACAGAGTTGGTTTGGGTGAGAAATCTTCGGCAGTCCGGTGGCCATTCCCTTTTCTGCCATCATCTTGAGCGCAAAGAAATTCACGTGCCCGAGCCTTGCATGCCACAACCAAGCTGGGTCTTGTACTTTGGCCATTAGACATATCGGCCTACATGATTCAAGAGCTATCTTGTATAGACGGTTATGCAATCTCCTTACCTTCATCAGCAGGATGTCGTTCCTGTTAAACACCCTCAAGTAGGAGCCGACAATCTCCACCTTGCTTCCATCTTCCGTTAATTGACCAAGGCACAATATATTACTTCTTAAGCTTGGAATGAAGTATACCTCCGACAGAAGTCGTTGTTCCCCATTCTTGCATTGGAGGAGGATTGATCCCTTGCCCTCAATCCGTACGGTTGAGCCGTCGCCAAACTTGACATGGCCGGTGATATTCAGATCAAGGTCCTTGAACTTTCCTCGATGCCCCGTCATGTGGTTGCTAGCGCCGTTGTCAAGGTACCAAACGTCGGTGTCGGCCTGTGTTTCTCTAGTTCTGCGTAAGTCTTGTTCTATCTTCTCTTCATTGAGCATGACGAGGTCAGGCGTCTCCTCCTGACTCTCTTCCAGCAGCAATGCGGCCTTCTCGTCTTGCGCTCGTGCAAGGTTCGCCTCCTCAACACGATGCTTGTTGCGACACTTTGACGCATAGTGCCCAAAGTTTTCACAATTGAAGCACTTGATTTTTGATTTGTCGCGGTTGGAGCCTGAGCCGCGAGTTCCCTCACCCTCCTGGTGTTGCGCTATTTGGCCGCCACGGCCACCCCTGCCGCGCCCGCGACCACGACTACGGGGCTTACCACGGCCCCGATCGTCGCTAAAGTGCCCCTTTCCTCTCGACGAAGAATCGACGTCGCCTTTCTTCGACCGCACCTGCCACTCAGCGTGAGTAAGCAAGAGTTGTCCATTGTTGCTCTCGCCTCGACCGCGTATGCGTTCTTCGTACGCTTTGAGGCGGCCGATCGCTTCCTCGACCGGCATGGTCTCTACATCCGCAAACTGCTCGATCACAGCAACGACCTGCAGGTACTTGTCTGGGACGGAGACGAGCAGCTTCTTGACGATGACGACGTCCTCCATCTCATCTCCTAATCTACGAATCTTGTTTGCAAGGGTCGTCAATTTTCCCGCAAACTCATCGATGGAGTCTGTCTCCTTCATACGAAGAGCCTCGAACTCACTCTTCAAGGTTTGAATCCTTGCCTTTTTCACCCGATCAGCACCTAGGTACCTTGTCTTCAAGCTTTCCCAAGCTTCCTTAGCCGTTTTGTGCTTGGCCAGCTGGAGTAAGATTTCTTCGGGGACAGCTTGGAAAATGTACGCCAACGCCATCTTGTCCTTCTTCTTTTCTACGACCACCCCGGCCGCGGGTTCAATGGCGTCCCAAACGCCTTGAGCCTCCATGAAGACCTCCATCTTGATCGCCCAAGTGGAATAATTGCAAGATGTCAGCATCGGGTAGTGCAGGGTTATGCTCCCCTCCTTTGTTGTTGGCGCCGACGAGTGCTCGATGATTGACATCTTGTCGAGTCGAAGATACTTTGGCATACAACCTAGTGCTATGATACCAAATATTGGTTGTAACCTGGAGAAGTCTGACAAGGTGCAAACACTCTATTGAGAAGGCAATGATAATGGAATAAGAAGAGGAAGCTTGTGTTGTTATTGATTCAACATATGTTTGTGCCTTTATATAGGCTATACAAAGATTAAAAGATGTGGACAACTATAAAGCAAAGAAGAAAAATCCTTCTGGCCACACAAATGTCCCAAGGACTAGGAACCTTCCTAAAGAATAGGTAAACTAGGAGCTAGTCTAGATTATTTACTAACAATTGAGATTTTGATATTGGGGTTTTGACGGATTTTGTGCTTTTAGATAACAAATAAAAAGGTTTTGGTGACAATTTCCAATGGTTTTAGAATTGGTATGACCAAGTTCAACTTAAAATCCAACTAAATCTAGAATATGACCTACATTATTTGGATTAAACTATAGCTTTCTTATAAGCAGTAGGCACTACAACAAAAATATAATGAACATATATAACACATATTTTCCAAAGTGTTATATATATATATATATATATATTTTTTTTTTTATATATATATATATATATATATATATATATAAATATATATATATATATATATATATATATATATATATATATATATATATATATATATTAAGCAACACTTCCCATATTATTCAAAAAGGCTGAAAAAGTCGAAACATGTACAAGTATATCAGTAGGCGCAAAATGCCGAGGCCTATACACGTATACTATCAAAATAATGGGAAAAAAGGAAACGAAAACGACTAGGCCAGGGGTAGGAGAGAGTTCCAGAAGACCGTCTGGCCGTGCGAACTGAAGTAGCATCTCATGCGGCACTGCCGAATGGTCTCCCAAATAAGCTGGTCTGCGGAGTACTGGTGGCCTTCATATCTTGCCTTGTTGTGATTCTTCCAGATAACCCACGTTGGGGCAACTGCTACGATCTGGTGGCCATGGGACGCTGAAGCCCAGGCCGCTACGAGGACGTAGAAGCTGTCAACCCCTTGAGCAATTCTGCAGCACTGGGAAAATACTCTCCAGACCTTGACAGGTAGGTCCCCCTGACAGAAGATGCGGTCGACTGTTTCCAATTGACGATCAGAGCAGCATGTGCACGCGAACGCAAGGCTGAACCCAGAGTGTCATTAGCGGGCAGGATTTTGCGAAGGGCTCTCCAAATGAGGAAGGACCACTTCTTGGAGATGCAAGTCTGCCAGAAGAATGCAATAGTAGGAGAAAGCGCTGCATTGCCTAGGATCACTCTTCTGGCCGATCTAACCGAGAAGGATCCAGTAGCTTCGGCCGACCATCGTAGCTCATCTGCAGCTGGGCCAATCGTCGATCCGCTTCGGCGGATGCATTCTACTGCCTCTGGCCCGGCCCAGTCCCGGACCTTGTTCCAATTCCAGTTGTTAGCAGATGGGTCCCACAAGACTTTGATAGTGCTATTCCTAGGGGCTGCTAGAAGGTTGGGAAGCAAGGTGTCTCCAACCCAACGTTCCAGAAATGGCGAGGAAACGCCATCGTCCACCTGTCGGCGCATCACGGGTTCGACAAGAGAATGCCCGATGAGAATGCATCGCCAAGCCACTGAGGATCTGCTGTTAGATATGGCCATCGATGGGTGGATGTGCTTGAAGTATCTGGCCTTCATGAACCTGGTCCATAAGTTCTGACTCGTGCGGAGCTTCCACCATAGTTTTATCGAGAAGGCGTTAACGATATAAGAATGTTTGGTGAATCCCAGGCCTCCCTCCCTGGTAGGACTCGCCATGGTATCCCAACTAGCCCAATGATGCTTGTTATTGCCGCCGCTGTGCCCCCAAAGGAAGTTGCTAAAGATGCTTTCGATCGAAGAGAGCACTTTCTTGGTGGGGGGGACATGCAGCCAGGGTATAGATGGGAATGGATGTGAGGACGTGTTTGATAAGGATCATCTTGCCACCTGAAGATAGGGTAGCGTTATGTCAACCCTCGAGTTTTTTTCTGATGCGGTTGATCAGCTCCTCAAAAATGCCGGTGTTGGATTTACCGTACACAAGGGGGCATCCTAGGTAGTGGAACGGGGGATGCTTGATAGGGAAGGAGGTGGTGTTGGAGAGGCTAACCGCGTGCTCTCTCTTGATATTGTGGTAGGTATAGATAACACTTTTATCCGGGTTGATCTTTTGGCCCGAGCATCCGGCATAACTTTGAAGCGTGTTGTGGACTACATCCGCCGACCCGACGTTCCCGAAAGAGAATATGAGGATATCGTCAGCGAAAGCTAGGTGGATGATGATCGGGCATCTGCTGGCGGTATCATAGTGCTAGAAGTTAGGAGTGCTCGCCATCTTATTAAGATTTCTGCTCAAGGCATTTGCCGTAATGATGAAGATGGTGGACGATAGAGGATCTCCTTGCCTGACCCCGCGACTCAATTTGAAGAAGTCGTCGGCCTGACCGTTGAAAACCGTTGAAAACCATAAGTTGCTGACCGATCTCCACACGATGTTGGTCCAAGTTTCAAAAAATTCGAAGGCTCTAAAAATTCAGATCATGAATTGCCAATCAAATCTGCCATAATCCTTCTCCGTGTCCAATTTGATGGCTATGTTGCCTCCTCTCGCTGGGAGCTTCATGCAGGTAATTAACTCTTGGACCAACATGATATTATCCTGGATATTTCTTCTCTAGACAAAGCTGCTCTTCTCCTCCGAGATGATCTTGGGTAGCACAGCAGACATACGGGAGGCGATGATCTTGGATATGATCTTTTTGGTGAAGGTACAAATATTGATGGGGCAAAATTCGTGGAATGTCTCCGGGTTATCTTTCTTCAGGATGAGGATCAAATTGGTGCTTGAGATGGCTCTGGGATAAGTAGCTCCCTAGAGTAAGGCTGAGACCGCTTTGTGGATATCCACCTTGATGATATCCCAGCATGTGCAAAAAAATACCCCCGAAAAGCCGTCTGGTCCGGGCGTACTGTGTTCGTCAAGGGCCCAGACGGCGTCTTTCACCTCTTGTTCTGAAGGTGTCATGACCCGCACCCACTTTTCGGATACAAGACGTGTCCAAGCCCAGCCTACGCCGTAGTGTCGGCGGTAGAACGTTGTCTATAACTCACGAGTCACTGAATCTAGAATCACTGGAAAAACTATATCTCATCCACATAATAATCAAGTTACAACTAAGATCAATGAATAACCATAAAATGTAGCAATAAAGAATATAAACTGAATGTCTCTAAGAATCAATGTCACGTCCGGTGGACACAAATCCACTACCAATAGACGGAAAGAGAAAAGTATATGAAATAAACTAACTTAAAACAACCTGCTAATTAAGGCGATCTCAACTGCAAAACTTTGCGGTCTGGTGCTGACTCAACCTGCTCAACTGCTCCTGACTCAAACTCGGCTAAACCTAAAAAGATCATCAGGTCCTCAGAGGACTAGAAAGATACATAAAAATGAGCCTTTCTAACAGTTTATCATGCATGAAGAAAATCCAGAATAAATAAGAAAAACTAAGCAATAATAAAATACGAATCTGTGCACTGACTACGCATAAATAAATTGCTGAATGAGGACGAGAGAACTCATGTCAAGATGTCACTGGATACAAATCGAATACTCAAACCCTCGCCCCTAGTGTGGACTCGCAGGTTTGAACAACTAGTAACCCTCGTCCCTAGTGTGGACTCGCAGGTTAGCTTCAAGAATCACCCTCGCCCCTAGTGTGGACTCGCAGGTGTAGACAAATATCTACTAACCCTTGCCCCTAGTGTGGACTCGCAGGTTAGCTTCAGAAGTCACCCTCGTCCCTAATATGGACTCGCAGGTTAGCTTCAGAAATCACCCTCGCCCCTAATGTGGACTCGCAGGTGTGGACCAATAACAACTAACCCTCGCCCCTAATGTGGACTCACAGGTTAGCTTCAAGATTTTAAGGCAAGAAGGTATAGCAGTTCAGTTTATAACTTCTGACTCGACTCAATCAAGACTCAAGTGAATACATCCAATCAGACACAAGGCTAACTGTGAACACGGTCTATATAGCAATGATACAAATATACAAGCATGATATGAAAAGTACATGTCAACAATATAAGAGAAACTAGAAAATAAGAAGACTGCATGTAAATAAAACTGTAAAGAAAGACAAGGTATACTTGCCTGTGGTCCTGAGCTGTGTATACTGGCCAAGTGTTGGGTCAAAGTCCAAGTAACCTGTATTTATAGATTTTTAATTAACACACGAAATTAACTTACAATAATCATTCTTTAGTTATTGCTGATTACTCTATGTTGAATAGATGACTTCCTGGGAAATGTGGCCTTACTTAGCTTTATCTGCAGACTCATCTCACTTATTTGTGAGATTGGTTACTAAGGTATCCCTGTCCTTTGTTGTTGTCCCTGTGTCAATAGCCCCATATCTGTACCTATGCACATTTTTATATCCCATTAACATGTATGTTGCTGCTATTTGATAACCTGTCCTCACAAATTCATTATAATCTAACCCTTCAACCCTTGATACCCCCACATAGCCACTTCCTCACTATTCTCCTTGTAGCAGGGCACCTCCCCCATAGGTGAACTGGTACAACATGCCCACACCTAGGTTCGAAGACTAAAATCGCAGTAAACACAACATAGGTATAGGGACTGTAGCATCTACTTTTTTATAGAAAGGATATTTTAGTCATTTTAGCCATTTTAGCCATTTTGTGATTTTCTAGTTATTTTGACTTTTGTTGTGCTTGCAACTGGTTTAACCTTAGTGGACTTTGTATAGGAGCCTAACCATGTCTTAAAAATTATTTTTTACCTATTAGAATTCATTTAGGGCTTGGATCCAATTTAGAAGGCTTTTAAATGATTTTCTAAGCCTTTTTCATGTAGCCTTTTTGAGTCTTTTTGACTTGGGCCTTTTTTTATTTGAGAGAGAGTTGGCCCAAGTGAAACCCTAACCATAGAGACCCCCACCTGGCCGCCCACAGTAGTACCCCCTCCCCTCTCTTTTCATTTGTGAAGTTTAGCCTTCACAAGTGAACCCTAAGAGATCTTCTTCTCCAAAAATCCCATTTTCTTCATCCGAAGTCTGTTTCTCCCCAAACGAACTCTGTTGCACTCGTCTAGGAGAGGAAGATATGCTGGAGTATTACAAGTGTGGAGGCGGAGGCAATTGCTTGAGGGGAATCGACCGACACGACAACCGAGGGACTCCGTTTATTGAGTTTTCGACACTCAATTGGTAAACCCTTTTCTACCATAGTTATTCTGAATTTCTTTCATATTTGGATCCATCTAGGTACCCTAGACTTGCCTATAAAGTTTGGTTGGATTTTGACTTCGTTTGATAGCGGTATCGGACACGTGTCGGTCCTTTACGACACGTGTTCGACGAAATGCCGCTTAGGATAGAAAGTTGCTATTTTTTGATTCTGTCTTCATGAATGTTTAGATAATATCATTTTTAGAAACTATTGTGAAGACGGATTGGATATCGATGACTTTTCAGCAGCGTTTCGGACATCGGACGCACGTGCACGGATCCCGTGCACGAGGCCGTGCATGCCCTGCCGTCAGCGTGTTGTATCTCGATGAACAGATCTTATTTTCACCTGATATTTCTTGAGCATGTGGGGGCAACCTCTGCCCCATGCTCCTAAAATTTCACAGCTTCTCGTTGAGCGAGCGCGGAGAAATCCAACGTGCATCATTCAGCCGTACTGTGCACTCGGGCTGAATTTTGTCGCTGAAACGGACTTCGTACGCGCTCTCGACGCGACGAGGACCCGTTCTAGGACCTTGGACATGTTGACCTATATCTAGACTACCCAAGGGACCAACCCCGAGTCGTGGCGTGGCCCGACGAGCGAGCCACGAAGGCAGAACCGTGCGCACGAGGGCACGCGCAAGCGCGCGTGCGCAGCAGGCCGCACGTGTGTACGGGGCTGCGTGCATCGCCTCGGCACGACGTGTCGCCATGTTGCCATGTCCTAGACCTACCCTAGGACTCCCTTAGCTATGTGCACGAGCACGGGGCTCTTCGTTTTGTGTGCGGTGCTCAATTGAGCAAGAACGCACGCATACGTGCACGTTGTCACGTGGTATCGGGTTTTCCGATATTCATTCTGTGGACACGACGCGAACACAATTTTGGACCCGGGAGTACCCGACCGCATCACGTAGGTTGAGACCAACTTGTATGCCAAGTTTCGCGGGTTTATATTGTGTATATTTCATTTTGGGTCGTTGTGTGAAAAATAGGTTTTTCTTTTAAATGCAAATTTGAGTTTGAATGTGATATTTTGTTTTCTAGAAATTTAACTTGTAAAATCTGAGTTTTTAGTATGTATATGAGGTTTTGAACTTGTGAGAACCAACTCTAGGATTTATTTCATATTTTTCTATCAATTATGAGCACATGTGCTTTTCTTTTGTAGCTATGTATATATGTAATTATATTTATATATATATTATATATATATATATATATAAATAAAAAAAAAAATAAATAAATATATATATATATATATATATATATATATATATATATATATATATATATATATATAAATATATATAAATATATATATATATATATATATATTTGCCCATTGCAAGTATAAGTGCTGAGAATGGGTCGAGGGGAATTAATTCCAGATTTTGATTTAGTTTTCCAAATGAGGAAATGTATGTATATATATATATATATATATATATATAATATATATATATATATATATATATATATATATATATATATATATATATATATATATATATATATAGTTTTCCTATTTTGTTTGTATATATATTAATGAGGCATACTGCGGCATAGGCTGGGCGTTGTTACGCTCTCGTGCCCTTACTCTAGGATGCGGGTCGTGACATACCATGGTTGTGTTTTGAGTTTTTAATCTCAGTTTTGATTCACTTCAGTAACCTACAGGTATCACACACACACACACAACCATTTGTTAGAATTAAGAGTAGGTATGTGTTGTGAATACATGTATATATATATACCCATGTGCGTATAGTTTGTATGTTTGAGAACCCATCTTAGAATAGATCATAGTTGTGGTTGTAACCATAGGAGTTCTTGGACAGATTTGATTTGTCATTTTGAGCCTAGTTTAGTCGAATTGGCCGACAAGTTGACCAAGTTGACAAAAGTCAACTTTGGGTCAAACTTGATCCAATTAAACTCAAACGAACTTAGAATGACCTAGAAACTTGTGTATAACCTAAAAATTAGTAAACGGACTAGTTGACTAATGTTTGACCAGGTTTGACCAGCGTTGACCAGGTTTGACCAGAGTTGACCAATGGTTGACTTTGACCAAAAGGGACCTATAAGCATGTAGTCTTACATTGTAGCTATTTCCTTTGATATTTTAGACTTGGTTGTGACATGTGTATACTTTAAATAGGTTTATATTACCCCAGTTTAGCTACACTTCATCATCAGCAGTTCGATTTGCCAGGTGTGTACATTCTCTGATCTTTTCATACTTGTTTGGATATGTTCTCTTGTTATAGACTAGTATACTTGATACTGACACGATGTTCACACGGATTAGTACCCTATGGATCCTTTCTTGCGATGTTATCCCCTCGGATACATCGAGTATATCATGTTCATGTACTTTATCGTGTTCATCATGTACTCCATGTATTCATATTTATCCATGTACACTCATATGTTATTCATGTACACTCACGACCATATGAGCTCCATGTATAAAGTAGTTGTTATCCATGTGCAATAACATATCATATCTTGATCCTTGTGTATTGATTGGGGGCAGGGAGAGTATATTTGGTTATGTGATCATTATTCCAGTAGGTATCCATGTGCAACTCTATAGTTTATCCATGTGCAATCCAACCTGTTTACATAACCAATTTATGCTCTAAATCACGTAGATAGTTACATTTCTCTATTTATCATAGTCATATCTAGTTTTGATATTCTCTCTCTTGTTGATTTTCTTTACAGTGTTTCATGTATAATTTTCTATACTTTGCTTTATATGTCTAATCCTGATATGAACTGTTGTGAGAGATATGTGCTCGTTCCGTCCTGATTGGGCATGTTGAAAATTTTACAGGTGATGATGAAGAGATCTACCCTACTTATTATGGCATTAGCTTAGATGACATTGGTAACGTGGACCCTCAGCAGGATCCAGCAGTCGCTGAGGACTTGCCCATAGTCTAGCTGAGACTTAGTATCTTATTATCTTTTTCTTTGAGACATTATGAGTTGTACTTGAGATTTGTTCTGATGGTTTACACCTAGACTTCTATTTATATCTGTGACTCTCTTGAGATTTATTCTTCTATTCCATCTTAGTTGTTGTGATTGAGTTACTTATTATTTTATTCTCCATTCGGAGCATATTCTAGACTGTGATAGATATTGTGACACAGGACAGCGTTCTACCGTCGACACTGCGGTGTAGGCTGGACGTTCTTCACTTCTTGTGCCCTTTCACTAGGTGCGGGTCGTGACACATTTTTAGTAGTAGCCCATGCAGGTCCTATCACAACTAGTATGATTTCGTAGTGGTACTCGAACTAGAGTATCATTACAGCCTGCAGTAGGATATAAGATATAAGTTAAGGTACTCAATCACATTAGGAAAACTCTTATCAAATTCTTGCTGTTAATTGTCTCCTTTTGAAAACAACTGTCCTCCTTTGGTAATTTTGCTTCTTTTCAGTAATTGATTCCTTGTTTGATCTGTCTTCAGGATGGTGGAGACACGATCGCAGCGCTCTGGTCTTAGGGATAACACTGAGAGGTCTGCTATATCTCGTCCGACTCAGCAGGACCCAGGGACCACAGTGCCTCTTGTTCCAGCTCAGGTGGGCCGACCTGTAACTTTTGGGGGTGCTCCTCTACCAGTTTCGAGGACTACCCCAGAAGTTTAGGGGATGCTACCACCACCGCCCCAGGGGACAGTTGATGTGGTGCAGTATTTCGCCTTCATGCAGCAGATGATGGAGACACAGCGACGCCAGGCAGAGGACATGAGGCAGGGCATTGATAATGCCGATCAGTTAGCGATGGTGGCAATAGAGAAGGTAGCTTCCCAGCCCCAAAAAGGGTAGATCCAGCCATACCAGCAGAGGACTCTAGGTATTCAGGATTTCCAGAAGATGAGGTCGCGAGACTTTAAGGGTACGGAGGGTATCCTTTACGTGGATGACTGGATCGAGCACATCGAGGAGATTTTCTGTCTCGCAGAGATACCGACTAGACTCCAGGTGGAAGCAGCGGGCAGCGTGATGCAGGACCTTGCCCGCACTTGGTACCAGACCGACCCCAAGTTTGGTACTATGGGGCAAACTTGGGAGGCTTTTAAGAAGCTTTTCAAGGAGAAGTTCTTCCCCGATACTGCACTTGGCATGTTGGAGACGCAGTTTGAGAACCTGGTTCAGGGGAACCAGATAGTAGAGGAGTACGCCGGGGAGTTCTGCCGCCTGGGCAGATTTGTGGAGGGCCTTAGCGAGACAGTGAAGGCTAGAAGAATCAGAAAGGGCTTGGTTAAGGAAGTCCAGTCCTTAACCAAGAGCAACAGGAATGCTACATTTGAGGAGATTTTGATGGGAGCTATGGCAGCAGAGAATGATCTGGAGCTGAAGCTGAAGCGAGGTCGTAATTCACATACAACCGGTAGCAGTGGAGGACCGGCCAAGAAGCCCTATTTTCAGCAGTAGCATCAGTAGAGGCCTTTCCAACAGCAGTATAGGCCGTTTCAGCAGGCACAGCAGAGACAGGGTCAGCAGGCACCGAGATAGCAATATGCCACCATTTGTGACTTCTGCAAGAAGCCAGGGCATAGGAGGAATGAGTGCAGAAAGAGGCTAGGCAAGTGCCTACTCTGCGGTTCATCGGAGCATCAGTTGAGGGAGTATCCTGAGGCTTTCGGGCATAAAGGACAGGGAGCAGGAACCAAGGCTCCAGTGGAGCAGCAGAGGGGACCATTGCCGACCCAGCAGCAAAAGTTTGTCCAGTACCAGCAACAGACTAGAGAAGGCCAGCAGGGGCAAGCTTTCGCCATAGCAGCTGAGGATACCGAGGCAGTAGGCGATCTGATAGCAGGTTCTGTTCTTATCGACTTATTTTCCGCCTTCTCATTATTTGATTCGGGTGCTTCCCATAGCTTTGTGTCTGTATCATTTGCCATTAGACACCAGCTTTCTTCTGAACCTTTGCCTAGGACTTGCAAGATCACTACTGGGGGTGGTATTATCCTCGTCCGTAATGTTTGCAAGGATCGGAGAGTAGTTTTGGGAGGCTGAGAATTGGATGTGAGTCTGCTCGTAATGCCATTATCGAACTACGATATTGTACTCGGTATGGATTGGTTGAGCAGGCACCATGCCATAGATTATTGCGGGGGTAGAGTTCTTTTCAGCATGCCAGGAGAGCCAGAGTTTGAGTTTACTAGGCGGGAGTCAGAGCAGAGGAGCGAAGTTTTCTACGGAGTTTCAGTAGAGGAGCAGAGCATGCCACATCCACTGATAGCTGAGTTTATGAATGTGTTTCCGGAGGAGTTGCCAGGGTTGCCTTCGGACAAGAATGTAGAGTTCTCTATAGACTTGGTACCCGGTGTAGAGCCGATATCTCAGCATGTCTATAGAGTGAACAACAGTGAGCTTGTAGAGCTGAAGAAGCAGGTGGATGAGTTACAGGACAAGGGCTTCATTCGATCTAGTTCTTCACCGTGGGGTGCGCTAGTACTCTTTGTACTGAAGAAGGATGGGTCGGTAAGGATGTGTATCGACTACAGGTCACTCAACAGCCTCACGATCAAGAACAAGTACCCGTTGCCGAGGATCGATGACCTGTTCGATCAGCTGAGCGGAGCAAAGTTATTCTCTAAAATTGATCTGAGGTTATGCTATCATCAGGTGAAGGTGAAGAAGGAGGATATTCCGAAGACAACTTTCAGGACTCGGTATGGCCAGTTTGAGTTCATGGTAATGCCGTTTGGGTTAACTAATGCCCCGGTGGTGTTCATAAACTTGATGAACAAGGTGTTCCACCAGTACTTGGACAAGTTCGTGGTGGTGTTCATCGATGAAATTTTGGTGTATTTGAAGACCTCGAAGGAGCATGAGGAGCATTTGAGAGTGGTTCTGGAGACTCTCAAGAAGGAGCAGCTTTACGGCAAGCTCTCGAAGTGTTAGTTCTTCTTGGATCGAGTTAATTTTCTAGGCCATGTTGTGACCGGAGATGGGATCTCAGTCGAACCGAAGAAGATAAGAGCAGTTGAGGTGTGGACAGCAACGAGTTTAGTCACAGAGATCAGGAGCTTTTTGGGATTGACAGGATACTATAGGAGGTTTTTTCAGGATTTCTTCCGGATTGCAGAGCTATTAACTAGGCTGACTCGGAAGGACGCCGAGTTTTTCTGGTCAGAGGAGTGTCAGGTTGCTTTTAATGAGATAAAAAAGCGACTGACGACAGCCCCGATTTTGATATTGCTATCAGGATCAGACGGGTTCACTATCTACAGTGACGCCTCAGGGAAGGGTTTGGGTTGTGTCTTGCAGCAGCATGGGAAGGTGATTGCCTATGCATCCAGGCAGTTACGTTCGTATGAGAAGAACTACCCTACCCATGATTTGGAGTTGGCGGTAGTTATCTTTGCTCTGAAGCTATGGAAGCACTATCTATACGGAGAGCGTGTGGAGATCTTCACAGACCACAAGAGCTTGAAGTATGTGTTTACACAGAAAGAGCTCAATATGAGGCAGCGCAGATGGTTGGAGTTGATGAACGACTTCAACATTTCATTACAGTACCATCCAGGGAAGGCCAATGTGGTTGCCGATGCCTTGAGTAGGTATCCGGTAGCTATGTGCTTGACGATGGATCGTCAGTTATTAGCAGATTTAGAGAGCTTAGGGATCGAGGTGATCATGCCAGGAGTTCAGATACAGATGTGGGGCCTTCAGATTCAGTCAGACTTGATGGAG
Source organism: Iris pallida (assembly GCA_029216955.1). Classification (NCBI taxonomy): domain Eukaryota; kingdom Viridiplantae; phylum Streptophyta; class Magnoliopsida; order Asparagales; family Iridaceae; genus Iris; species Iris pallida. The sequence goes on from JANAVB010034090.1 coordinate 58,545, forward strand.
AGGATTAAGTCAGCTTAGTTCGACGATGTTACTCTGCGGTGTATCCGAGAGCAGGTTCGAGCAGGATTAGCGGATGAGGAGTTCGCCATTACGGAGGACGGCACATTGAGGCACGGTTCCAGACTATGTGTGCCTAGTGGAGAGCTTCTGGAGCAGGTTATGTGGAGGCCCATCACTCTCATTACACTATACATCCAGGTGCCAACAAGATGTATAGAGATCTGAAAGAGCATGTATGGTGGTATGGGATGAAGCGGTAGGTAGCACGCTTCGTAGCCAGGTGTCTAGTCTGTCAACAGGTTAAGGTAGAGAGGCAGAGGACAGGAGGACTGTTATAGCTATTGCCTATTTCGGAGTGGAGGTGAGAGCACATTACGATGGATTTTGTTTCTGGATTGCCGTATTCACTAAGAGGAAAAGATGCGGTTTGGGTCATCGTGGACAGGTTGACCAAATTGGCCCACTTTTGCCATTCAAAGTAAGGACGTCTATGAGATGCTAGCAGAGTTATATATGTGGCAAATTGTCAGGATACATGGAGTTCCGGTGAGCATTGTCTCGGATCGGGATAGTCGCTTTACTTCCTATTTCTGGCGGAGTCTGCAGACTAGTTTGGGCACTCAGCTCAAATTCAGTACTACATACCACCCTCAGACGGACGGACAGTCGGAGAGGACTATTCAGACTCTCGAGAACATGCTGCAGACTTGTGTACTGGATTTTGGAGGATCATGGGAGGATCACCTGCACTTGGTGAAGTTTGCATACAACAACAGTTACTAGGCCAGCATTGGTATGTCACCATTCGAGGCAATGTACGAGCGTCGATGTCATACTCCCTTGGCTTGGAATGATGTTGGAGAGCGAGCTTTATTGGGACCTAAGATGGTTGTTGGCGCAGCTGAGAAGGTAAAGCTCATCAGGGATCGACTTCGCGTGGCGCAGGACAGACAACGGCATTGGGCCGACAGCCACCGGAGACCTTTACAGTTTGAGGTGTAGCTTAGACTTAGGATAAAAATCTTATTGTTTGGGTTTTTGTTGATTGTGTGATTGTTTTTACTTAATTGAGACCATGTTTGTGCTAGGTTGGAGATATGGTATTCTTGAGGATTTTATCGACTCGAGGCACTATTCATTTCGGTGGAGGATGGAAGCTTAGCCCACGCTATGTCGGACCTTTCGTTATCAGCGGAAGGGTTGGTGACGTGTCATACAGACTGGACTTGCCCCCTTCCTTAGCGGGAGTCCATAATGTATTTTACGTATCGCAGTTGAGACGGTATGTGGCAGATCCTAGCCATGTACTGGACTATTCCGAAATTGAGGTGGGCCCTACTCTCAGTTATCCAGAGCAGCCTATAAAGATTCTGGATCGACGGGAGAAGGTGTTGTGGAACCAGTCGATCCTTTAGTTCGCGTAGCTTGGAGGCATCATTCTCCAGGAGAGTCCACCTAGGAGATAGAGGATGAGATGCGCGAACGATACCCCTATCTTTTCCAGTCTTGAGGTATGATTTTGTCCTTTCTTAATCATGCAGTTTGTCTTTAATTTCGAGGACAAAATTATTTTATGGGGGGTAGACTTGTAGCATCCACTTTTTTATAGAAAGGGTATTTAGTCATTTTAGCCATTTTGTGATTTTCTAGATATTTTGACTTGTGTTGTGCTAGCAACTGGTTTAACCTTAGTGGACATTGTATAGGAGCCTAACCATGTCTTAGAAATTATTTTTTACCTATTAGAATTCATTTAGGGCTTAGATCCAATTTGTAAGGCTTTTAAATAATTTTTTAAGACTTTTTCATGTAGCCTTTTTGAGTCTTTTTGACTTTGGCCTTATTTTTATTTTTGAGAGAGTTGGCCCAAGTGAAACCCTAACCCTAGGGACCTCCACCTGGCCACCCACAGCAGTACCCCCTTCCTTCTCTTTTCATTTGTGAAGTTTAGCCTCCACAAGTGAACCCTAAGAGATCTCCTTCTCCAAATATCCTATTTTCTTCATCCAGAGTCAGTTTCTCCCCAAATGAACTCTGTTGCACTCGTCTAGGAGAGGAGTATCTGCTGGAGCATTGCTAGCGAGGAGGCGGAGTCAATTGCTTGAGGAGAATCGACCAACACGATAATCGAGGGACTCCGTTTATTGAGTTTTCGACACTCAATAGGTAAACCCTTTTCTACTATAATTATTCTAAAATTTCTTTCATATTTGCATCCATTTAGGTACCCTAGACTTACCCATAAAGTTTGGTTGTGTTTTGACTTCGTTTCATAGCGGTATCGGACACGTGTCGGTTCTTTGCGGCACGTGTTCGACGAAATACCGCTTAGGATAGAAAGTTGCTGTTTTTTGATTCTGTCTTCATGAATGTTTAGATAATATCATTTTTAGAAACTTTCATGAAGAAAGATTGGAAATCGATGACATTTCAGCAGAATTTCGGGCATCGGACGCACGTGCACGGATCCCGTGTACGAGGCCGTGCATGTCCTACCGTCAGCGTGTTGTATCTCGATGCACATATCTTATTTTTGCCTGAAATTTCTTGAGCACTTGGGGGAAACCTCTGCCCCCATGCTCCTAAAATTTCACAGTTTTTCGTTGAGCGAGCGCGAAGAAATTCGACGTGCATCGTTTAGCCGTACTACGCACTCGGGCTGAATTTTGTCGCTAAAACGGACTTCGTACATGCTCTCGACGCGACGAGGATGCATTCCAGGACCTAGGATTCGTCGACCTATACCTAGACTACCCGAGGAACCAACCCCGAGTCGTAGCGTGGCCCGACGAGCGAGCCATGAAGGCCGAACCGCGTGCACGAAGGCACGCACGGGCGCGCGTGCGCAGCAGGCCACGCGTTTCTGCGGGGCTGTGTGCGTCGCCTCGACGTGACATGTCGCCGTGTTGCCATGTCCTAGACCTACCCCAGGACCCCACTAGCTATGTCCACGAGCATGGGGCCTTTCGCTGTGTGTGCGGCGCTCAATCGAGCGAGAACGCACACATACGTGCACGTTGTCACGCGATATCGGGTTTTCCGATACGCGTTCTGTGGACACGACACAGACACAATTTCAGATCCGGGAATACCCGAGCGCATCACGTAGGTTATGACCAACGTGTATGCCGAGTTTTGTAGGTTTATATTGCGTATATTTCATTTTGGGTCGTTGTGTGAAAAATGGGTTTTTCCTTTAAATGCAAATTTGAGTTTGAATGTGACATTTTGTTTTCCAGGAATTGAACTTGTAAAATCTGAGTTTTTAGTATGTATATGAGGTTTTGAACATGTGAGAACCAACTCTGGGATTTATTTCATATTTTTCTTTCAATTATGAGCACATGTGCTTTTCTTTTGTAGCTATGTATATATGTAATTATATATGTAATTATATATATATATATATATATATATATATATATATATATATATATATATATATATATATATATATATATTATATATATATATATATATATATATATATATATATATATATATATATATTTTTATTTTTTTATTTATTTTTTATTTTTTATATATATATATATATATATATATATATATATATATATATTTATATATATATATATATATATATTATATATATATATATATATATATATATATATATATATATATATATATATATATATATATATATATTTTTTTTTTTTTTTTTGACTCCGTTGAAGCCCATTGCAAGTATATGTGCTGAGAATGGGTCGAGGGAAATTAAACCCTGATTTTGATTTATTAAAACTATTTCAAACCATGTGTCATTTCTTCCAAATGAGCAAATGTATGTATTTTTTTAATTTTTTTATATATATAGTTTTCCTATTTTGTTTGTATATATATTAATGAGGCATACCATAGTTGTGTTTTGAGTTTTTAATCTCAGTTTTGATTCATTTCAGTAACCTATAGGTATCACACACACACACAACCATTTGTTAGAATTAAGAGTAGGTATGTGTTGTGAATACATGTATATATATATATATATATATATATATATATATATATATATATATATATATATATATATATACCTATGTGTGTATAGTTTGTATGCTTGAGAACCCATCTTAGAATAGATCATAGTTGTGGTTGTAACCATAGGAGACTTGGACAGATTTGGTTTGTCATTTTGAGCCTAGTTTAGTCGAATTGGCCGACAAGTTGACCAAGTTGACAAAAGTCAAATTTGGGTCAAACTTGATCCAATTCAACTCAAACGAACTTAGAATGACCTAGAAACTTGTGTATAACCTAAAAATTAGTAAACGGACTAGTTGACCAATGTTTGACTAGCGTTGACCAGGTTTGACCAGAGTTGACCAAGGGTTGACTTTGACCAAAAGGGACCTAGAAGCATGTAGTCTTGCATTGTAGCTATTTCACTACAAAAATATGTCGTGTTAGCGACGGTCACATCCGTCGCCCATCCGTCGGCAATCAGTATTAGCGATCGATCCCTGACGGATCTTGGCCACAATAATCCGTCGGCAATCAGCTCGTCGCTAATAACGATCCGTCGCTAAGTAGTCGAAGAGGGACGGAATGGCGACGGCTTTTCGTCTTCACAATACGATGCATTAGCAACGAATTTTCGACGGTCTTTCGTCCATTTCAAGTATTAAATACTTAACTGTGTAGACGCTAGCGACGGATAGTCCATCGGTAAACAGTCATAAAAGTGTATCAAAGGGTATCGTTCCGTCGCTAGTCCGTCGATCGCCGTCGCTAACAAAGGACGGATTAGCGACGGAATACTAACGGATTATCCGTCGACCATGTTCTGGAAATGCTTGACATTTCCAGAACCTTGGCGACAAATTTTCCATCGCGACACCGTCGAGACAGCGACTGATTTGTGGCTGATTATCCGTCGCCAATGTTCTAGAAATGTCAAGCTTTTCCAGAACCTTGTCGACGGATTTTCCGTCGCTATTCCGTCGAACTATATACCACCAGAATGTTGCCTACGGATATTCCGTCGACCACCCGTCGTTACCTGAAAACAGTTTTAAATCTCCAGTTAGCGACAGAAATTCCGTCGAAAAGTAGTCGAAAACTGGAAATATCCGTCGCTAACCGGTTACTAGTCCGTCGCTAAATGAGATTTTTTTAGAAAAAAATTGCAGCACTTTCTCTGTTCACAAAAATATGCATAAACCAAACCAATATATAATGCACACCAATTATCCAACAATCACATAGACCAAATATATAATGCACACCAATTATCCAAGAATCACATAGACCAAATATGCACATACGAATTTAATGTACACCAATTATCCAAGAATCATATAGACCAAACCAAATTAATATAAAATAGACATCAATTATCCTGAAGAGTAACCTAATATCCTTCGTTATAATCCGATCATATAACAAATATTCCAAAATTCCTACAAATATTCTAAATTTTCTTAATTACATTACTTTAAGGAGGAGAAGGAGTTCGATTGCCCAGTGGTGGTAATCCCTGCGGCGACCGACAAATATACTCCTCCACTAGGTACGACGGTGGAGGGAGGGAAGTGGCTGCATGCCTTTGGCTCACTCGAGCGGTATTTGTGCGTCAGATAAAATAACAAAAATTCAATTTATCTCCAAGTGTGAGAACGGATGGCTCAGAATACAACCCAAAATTCATTCTAGCATACATTAGTGTGAATCATCTATGTTCTGTACATATGGTGTAGTATATGTTCTTATCGTATCTAGTATCTGAAGGATATAACAGAATCAAGATGAACTCACATAATGTAATACTAAAACATCATCTACTACTATATAAGATATAGTGATAGGTTGTCGTATCATCATTGCCGAGGGATGAGGGTCGAAGGACAGTCAACTTTATCTACGGCTATATAGTTTCTGTCTCACCAGTCGAATGGCGGCGGGGACTGTCCTGATCACCATGTCGTACCATAGATTAATGCAAATGGAGCTAGAGCTGGAGCCAAAATACAGTACTAATTTACCATGTTATACCATTTTACTCTCTCACTCTCTCTCTCTCCTCCCCCCTCCGGCGCTCTTACTCTCTCCGGCGCTCTTACACTACAAATTCTTATGTGTTTTAAGTGTGAGAACGGATGGCTCAGAACACAACCCAAAATTCATTCTAGCATATATTAGTGTGAATCATCTATGTTCTGCACATATGGTGTAGTATATGTTCTTATCGTATCTAGTATCTGAAGGATATAACAGAATCAAGATGAACTCACATAATGTAATACTAAAACATCATCTACTACTATACAAGTTATAGTGATAGGTTGTCGTATCATCATTGCCGAGGGATAAGAGTCGGAGGACAGTCAACTTTATCTACGGCTACATAGTTTCTGCCTCGCCAGTCGAATGGATGCAGGGACTATGTCCTGATCACCATGTCGTACCGTAGATTAATGCAAATGGAGCTGAAGCTGGAGCCAAAAATACAGAATCCAAAATACAAAATACATAATTCAATCCCTGGGTTCGCCGACCCCCTCGGTGGAATACTCAACACCGGCATACACAATACATTCCAGAATATACAAAAATTATAATAAAAAAAATACTATCCGCAACGAACAATGTTAATATATAATATCCTCAACAAACCAAATCAATATCCGCAAATATGTACAAACTCAATATCCTTAACGAAAAAATTGAATATCCCCAAATACGTACAAAGTCAAAAATATAGTACCGTCCAAAAATGCAAAAATGAAACTACTGATCGCCTGGAGCTGGACCCGGAGCTGGAGGAGCACCACCAGATGACGCATAAATACCGCTCGAGTGAGCCAAAGGCATGCAGCCACTTCCCTCCCTCCATTCACCCTCTTCCTCTCTCATGCTATCAACGTCACAACTTTTCCAGTGCTGCTCCCTCTAATGATGATGAATGCAAAAATTAAAGACCCCCCTCTCCTTTCTCACTCTTCACAGTTCTCACAATAGGAAGGATCAATACTATATAGTTCTCTTCTATCCATCAATTCCTCCGTTCTGATCAAGCATCTTCCTTCTCCTCTCCTCAACCATGGCTCTGGACCCATCTGCTCCTTTCTACTTCCCTTCTTCTTATTTGACTCTCTCAGCCACATATAATATCTACCTCAAGTGTAGAGTCAGGGCAGAAGAAGTGGGCAGGAAGAGGAGGGGGAAGCAGCACAGCCGGAGGCATAACCCGGAGGAAGTACATAGGTTTTCTTCAACATCCGTAGGAGAACTATAATGATATATCTTTTCACAATATGCCACATTGTCAAAGACCCTTAATGTGATTATCATGTTACCGTGGTGTCGGAAGACTAACATGTCATAATTTTTTAAGCCGTGTGTTTTGACATAATCCTCCAAACTCTTTCCTCCTAAGTAGTTGTCCCGCCATTTCCCTCAACAATTCCTGCCAAATAATCGACTGCATGGCGACGGCTACTTATCCGTCCCTATATCTCCGACGCCCTAGCGACGGATGAGCGACCTTTTCTCTCCCTTAAAATAAAATAAAAATTGTATCAGCTTATCGTCGGTACTCCGTCGGCTATTTGCCGCAAATCCGTCGCTAATGCCGACGAAAATTATCCGTCGCTAATATGCCGTCGCTAATTTACTGTATTTTGGTAGTGTTTCCTTTGATATTTTAGACTTGGTTGTGACATGTGTATACTTTAAATAGGTTTATATTGCCCCAGTTTAGCTACACTTCATCATCAGCAGTTCGATTTGCCAGGCGTGTACATTCTCTGATCTTTTCATACTTGTTTGGATATGTTCTCTTGTTATAGACTAGTATACTTGATGCTGACACGATGTTCACATGGATTAGTACCCTATGGATCCTTTCATGCGATGTTATCCCCTCGGATACATCAAGTATATCATGTTCATGTACTTTATCGTGTTCATCATGTACTCCATGTATCCATATTAATTCATGTACACTCATATGTTATTCATGTACACTCATGACCATATGAGCTCCATGTATAAAGTAGTTGTTATCCATGTGCAATAACATATCATGTCTTGATCCTTATGTATTGATTGGGTGCAGGGAGAGTGTATTTGGTTATGTGATCATTATCCCAGTAGGTATCCATATGCAACTCCATCGTTTATCCATGTGCAACCCAACCTATGTACATAACCAATTTATGCTCTAAATCACGTAGATAGTTACATTTCTCTATTTATCATAGTCATATCTAGTTTTGATATTCTCTTTCTTGTTGACTTTCTTTACAACATTTCATGTATAATTTTCTATAGCTTGCTTTATATGTCCAATCCTGATATGAACTGTTATGAGAGATATGTGCTCGTTCCGTCCTGATTGGGCATGTTGAAAATTTTACAGGTGATGATGAAGGGTTCTGTCCTACTTATTATGGCATTGGCTTAGATAACACTGGTGACGTGGACCCTCAGCAGGATCCAGCAGTCGCTGAGGACTTGCCCATAGTCAAGCTGAGACTTAGTATCTTATTGTCTTTTTCTTTGAGACATTATGAGTGTTACTTGAGATTTGTTCTGATGGTTTACACCTAGTATTTTATTTATATCTGTGACTCTCGTGAGATTTATTCTTCTATTCCATCTTAGTTGTTATGATTGAGTTACTTATTATTTTATTCTCCATTCGGAGCATATTCTAGACTATGATAGATATTGTGACCCAGGACAACATTCTACCGTCGATACTGCGACGTAGGCTGGGCGTACTTCACTTCTCGTTCCCTTTCACTAGGTACGGGTCGTGACAGGGACACATTCCTAGGTTGTCTATGCACAGGTCTCTATGATACTCAGATACCAAAAATATAAAATTGCTACCACGTATCCTCAACTCCTTATAGTGTATACTTATCCATCTGCTATGAATCTCAGATCAGGATGCAGGACATTCATTTGTTCTGGTGTTGCTTCTAGCTGAAACTAATGACCTGTATTGTATATACAGACCTGAATTCTCATTACTATACACCCTGCAACCTGACATTTTCATCTCCACTCTACAAGTTGGTGTAAGGTGCCAGATATTAAGGTTCTGGTCTGGAAGGGCGTGGGTTCAAATCCCCTTAGCTACCAGTTTCATCATAGGATCAGAGAAGAGGTTTATCAGTTCACAAAGATTTCCTTAGCAATTATCCTCTTGCACACAGGTTCTGTCACCTGGGCACTTGTGTGCTGGTTTACCTCACTGTCACACATTACTCCTAACATTGACACCTACCCTTACTTGACTCCTGCCAACACCTAACACATGTACACCCATGTTCTTAGTACCCATGGCTGCATACCCCATCTTCTATCCCAGACATCAATACATCTCTATGACTCTTTCCTGATACTCATGTACTTGAGTGATTAGCCATGAGGCCTCTCAATGCTATTATTTTTGAACAGAGTCCAAAGCCAACTGCTCTAGAACCCAACATCTACTATGTAGGCCCCTGGGTCTGATACTCAATATAGGAACAACTAAAAAGTGAATAGGACCGGACTTAACCACAGGAAAAAGGATGCTCTGCAAGTTTTAGCCCTACAGCTGAACTTTAAATGGCAAGTACATGATTAAAAGGGACATGACAATTACTAAACAATTCTCTGAGATGGAATTAGTTGTCCCAGCATATGAACAAAATGGCATTTACAAGTAATATGGACCTAAATGCAGGACAACTCCACAGTCCTGACTGGTACTTCCTATTGATTCCTTGTTAGGATATGCCCTGTCCTCGGAACACCCATCTACAGGTTACACAAACTTCCTGCCACCCTGGTACTTAGTTAGCTAGTGTGTGTTTCAACCTAACTTGTTATGGCTCTCAGGCTTCCTAGGTATTGGTCCCTCCTCCCTCCTTAAGGGCTGTTCAAAGAATCCTATCGAAATCTGTCACTACCACATTTTTGACTTAAGGGTATTTTGGTCATTTTGACTTTTTGGTGTTTTTGAATTTTTTTATTATTTAAATATGTGCTAATTGTTGGTTTGAGGATTTACCTAGAAACTTAGCCTAATCTAGATTAGCCTTGAATGATTAGGTTAACTAGTCATGAGATAATTACTAATATCTAGATATTATAGGAAGATATTTTACTCTAAGATATTTATGGAAAGTAGCCTATGACATTTTGAACCAATGGGAATGCCTAGAATTTGTTGGACAATCCTTAGCCACTCATCAAGACCTAAAACCTAGCCCTAATAAATCTATGGCAGCCATTAAACACCCCCTCCCCCTTCATATAAAACAATCCTATTAAAAACTTTAGCCTCTCTTTACACCCCTTTAGAACCCTAATAGTTCCTTCTCAATTTTCCTTCCCTAATATCCAAATCAAGCCCAAATTGATTCAAATCAATTGCAACATCACCCACTACAGTAGTGGAGGCTAGTTGGGGCTTGCTAGCTAGGGTTTGAAGTGCTTGGGTGGATTGAAGTTCAAGAAGAACCCTCAACCTCACATCCTTTTTCATTGAGATTCAATCTCAATAGGTAAACCCCATAAAACCCTAGTAAATTGTGTTTTATTTTCATAAATGCATGCATATAGGTATACCCTAGCTGTAGGAATAGTTTGGTGCTAGGTAGTGTCAATTTTGTGTCCGTATCGGACACGTATCAGTAAAATTAAGAATGTGTTCGACGAAATGCCTGTGAGAATAAAATGTTTTTAATTTCAAAAACTAATTGAAAGGAAAATTAGGTCTTGTATTGTAGATCAGGAATCCTGAGGACTGAGTCGACTTTTGTGACATGTCCGTGTCCAAAACGGACACGAACTCGCTGTACGTCACCCTGTGTACATGCCCTGCTACCCGACCCCTATTTCTCCCTACACACGACACGTGGACACGTGCAATTTGACATAGAGGAGGGGGCCATCACTGACAGACCCCCCCTCGAATTTCACGATACGTCGTATCGTGTCGGACATGAAAATACGATCACATCGATATTATACTGTACTGTGCATGCGGGAAAATCCGTACTGACACGCTGTCACGACCCGCACCCACCATAAGGGTACGAGTACGTAACAACACCAACCTACGCCACAGTGTCGACGGTAGAACGCTGTTCTAGGTCATGAACTATAACTAGCATAATATGAATACTCTCTATAAGGAGGCCAACATAGAGGTACAACTCAATCACAATCTAAGGTAGAATGATAAAGATAGATAAACATGAAATCCAAAAGAGATACAGGAGATAGAAGTCTAAGTGTCTAAGATACATAATCCCAGAAATATATCTCAAAACTCAAAACAGTAATCCATAAGTAAATACAACTCCAGACAAAATAAAATAACTATCTAAACAACCTCTACTGTGTCTCCTCTAGGCTAGCAGGCAATCCCAGGCTATCTATAAAATTTATCAACAGGTCCAGTCAGGACAGGAGCGAGCACATTACATCTCAACAGTTCATAGCAGGTTAGAAAATATAATCATGCAGTAAAATAAGATACAAGATCTGAAGAAATACAGTATGTAAATAGAGAGAGAACAGTAATAGAAATATCTACTATAAATAGAGAACTAACAGTGGCTAGTGATGTAGAGTACATGATAGCACATGTGAATAGAACAGATTGGTACATGATCTACACTAAAGAGTTGTACATGATCTACACTACTAAAGAATTATTCACATGACTACTAGCACTCTCCCGTTTTCCCCAATCAGTACACAAGGATCTAAGCAGGTTATGTTATTGTACATGATATCACATGGGGCCCTTAAAAGGGCGCACATGATAGTATACATGAAGGCTCTGTGAACATGAGAGTACATGATTCACAAGAGTGTACATGTATGGTGAAAGCACAGGAGTACATGATGAAAGTGAAACGCACATGACATAATGTACCCGATGCTTCCGAGGGGGATAACATCGTATGAAGAGATCCGTATAGTACTAATCTGTGATAATGTCGTGACAGCATCAAGTATAGTAATCTAAAGCAGGAATATAATTCTAAGCAGGATATGAAATGATCAGAGAATGTACTCGCCTGATATCTGAATGTCCAAGATAAAGATACTATCCGAGAAGAGGTGTCTAGCTCCTAATTGGAACAGCACAAGTCACAACATGTCCAGAAGGGTAATATAAAGCACTACAATGCATTCTACATGAATCTAGGTCAAACTAGGCCAAAGTCAACCCTTGGTCAATTCTGGTCAACTGCACTAGTCAAACTAGGTCAAACTAGGTCATGTCCTAACCCAGCAAGTCTTACTAGGCCTAACCAAGACTATCCTAGCAAGCACACATCGATACAAGGCTATACAAGCCAACATACACCCAACTCTATATAGCATACAATTATTCAATACTCAAATAGGCAAGAATTCACATTGGATATACACTAGGTAATCTATTACTAAACAGGGACTTAATTGCTTAGGAAATTTAGAAAAACTGTGTATCAGTAACATGTGTCAGTTACTATAAAATCGACCCAAAATTCGAATCCAATTCACATCCAACACCTAAACTAATATGTAACATACATCATACATTATTTTTAGGATTTAAATAGCCATTTAAATATGATTAAAAATCATTTAAAACTGTAACAAACAGGAAAGCAAAACTACACTGATACACGCACCTAGTGCACACTCATACACACGTGATTCCGTGTCCGATACGACACAAAGACTCGTGAAACTCGAGGAACCTCGTGCCAGTCATGGACACGACACATGTGTCAAGTTATACGTGTCGAGGTATCGTATGCAAGGAGAAAATAGCCCCGAGTAGCAGGGCATGTTTCCTGCCCGCACGCGTCGCACTTCGTGTCGTGTCCTGCCACCACGAAGACACGATTCAGGGTGATGACTATGTAGCCCTATACGTGGGCTACACGTGTGCATGACCACATGTCACCACGTGGCCTGTGTCGAGTGTACGAGTCCTTGGACTCGCTGTACGACGCTGTGCACTGTGCAGTGCACTCGTGTGTTGTTGTGTGGATTGGACACGCCTGTGTCCACTTGGTTGGATACGGAGGCTTTGGTTGACACGTGTACACTCGACACTTGGTTTACCAACCCCCACTTTGGATTATTAATGTGTTTTTGATCTCGAAATTTAGTTTTCCTAAATCACTGATACTCAAGTTCCAGTTTGGTTTTCTGAATTTAAATTCCTGTTTAAAGCTGAATTCGAATGATAAGTTTCATGATTTAATCATCTATGCATGTGTATTAGACTATTGTAAAGTTGATTATTGGTTAGTATTAGGCTTATTGGTTTTTGAATTCAGTTATGAATACTGAACTGACACATCCTGGAATTATTACACTGTTAAGTAATCCTGAACTTTCATCATTTCTTTTTAAACTGATCTTTGATGTTGATTAACATGTTTAAATCCGTTTTAAAATAATGATTCACATGTTTTACTTGAGTTTACATTGCTGGGATATGTGGGATTGTGCTGGGGTTTGATGTGTGGATTGGGATTGGTTTTTATGAAGCATTCGAATATAACATTAGATTGTTGACTGAACAGTAGATGTTCCATGAAAATTCGTATGTTTCAATTCAGTTTCAAATGATAATTTGTATATTTTTACATGATAATTTATGCTGGGTACTTGAGTGTTGGGTTGCATAAGAAATTGCTTAAGTTTGATGTGTTCGAGTGTGTTTTTGACACTCAACTTAAATGTACATGGCTGTACATTACCCTTAGACTGGAAATGGTTTCTGAGTTTTACAATTAAATTAAGAAAAAGGGGTTTGATTCTTAATTCTAGTTTGTGTATTGGGTTTTATTTGATTTGGGGTTATATACATGTGTATTGATTGGGTCCTTGTCAAATGAAACTGAGAAATTGAAATGAGTTAACAGTCCTTCAAACATGAGAATTTGAAATGGGTGTTGAAAGAGAAAACTGAGATTAAGTTGTAGTGGAAAACCTGAGATTTTGTATCTTCTAATGAAAACATATAAAACTGAGATTAGCAATAAATAAAACTGAGATTTAAGGTTAAGTTGAAACTGAAGTAAATTTGAATCTGTAAAACCTGTCATTGAATTCATGTAATGAAATCTTGAGTACCACATATAAGGGTTCACACATTCCTGTGTTCTTTTCAACCTGAGATTGAATGAGTTTAACTTGAATTATCAACTGAAATGCAACCAGAGATTATATTTCCTTACACAGAACAAACACACACATTACCAATTTCCATCACTGTTATGCCCAGACCACTTTAGCACACACAAACACACACATGCCACTCTCTGATTTCCTGTCACAGACTTCACCCTCACACACACATCTATGTTACTCCTTAACCTCGTCTCTATTTCTATATGTATAAATACATATAAACTATATATGTATGTATGCATATATGAACCTATCTAAACTATATATGTATGTATGCATTATGAACCAATGTAAATATATATGTATGTATGCATATATGAATATATGTAAATATGTATATATATAGAAATGATATTGATATATGATATTGATATATGATATTAATATTGATATATGATATTGATATATGGTTTGGCATAGGCTTGGTATAGGCTTGGCTTGGTGTTGACCTAGTCAGACTAGGGTTGACCTAGATTGGACTAGTAGACCTAGGTTGACTTCATGTTGACTAAAGTTGACCAAGAGTTGACTTAACCGAGATTAGACTTGATTGGACTAAGTGTAACCTAGTTTGACTTAGAATCATGTAGCTTGCACTGCAGATTTCCATTATTACATATTGAACACATCTTAACCTGTTTTACTCTAAATAGGACTTTGTGACACCAGTTCGGACATCTATTCATATCAGTCATTCAGGGTGACAGGCGAGTACATTCTCTGAGCGTTTCATACTTGTTAGAACTTATATTCCTGCTCTAGATTTACTTTACATGCATGCTGTCACGTTGGTAACACGGATTGGTACTATATGGATCCCTTCATGATATTTTATCCCCCTCAAGAGCATCAGGTACTTCATGTCTGTGCGTTTTACTTACATCATGTATCATCATGCTTCACTATTCATGCTTGCTCTGTATTTATGTACTCTCATGTTCGTAGAGTCCCCCATGAATCAATTTCACGTGTGCTCTCATCACGGAGACAGTAAAATCTTGAACCTTAACGTAACATGTCTGGATCCTTGTGTATTGGTTGGGGTTGGGGGAGTAGAAATAGTATGTGAATAATTCTAAATAATATAATCTTGAACCACCTCTCATGAATCACCTCTACCTGTTCACATGTCTAGCTTGTACTCTGATTCACTAGTCACTGATAGTTCTCTACCTATAGTAGATATTTCCATTACAGTTATCTCTTTTACTTTATGTACTTTCCTTCAGTTATTCACATATTGTACTCTATTGCATGTTTATTATCTTCTGACATGATATGAACTGCGTGAGATGTATTGTGCTCGCTCCTGTCCTGACTGGACCTGTTGAAATTATTACAGAGGATGAGGAGAAGGCTGGTGTGGAAACCTATTACGGTGCTACCTTAGATGAGTGCCTGGACCTGGACCAGCAGCAGGTCCCACTAGCTGTGGATGACACACCCTTAGACTAGGATGTTTTATTTACAGTATTCTATGGATGATTGTACTTATTGATACTTGGGATCTGGAATTTTGTATTATCTTAGACACTTAGACTCTCTCTGATGTACTTGGGATTTCTATTTTCATTTCAGCTGTTCTTTTATCTATCTATCTGCTATCTTATCATCTGTCTTAGTTGTGATTGAGTTACTTCTACTATGTCACCCCCATTCGGGGAGTATAAACTGTTCAAGTTTTATATTGTTAGATGTTGTGACCTAGGACATCGTTCTACCGCCGACACCGCGGCGTAGGCTGGACGTACCCACGTCTCGTGCCCTAACTCTAGGGTGCGGGTCGTGACAAAATCCCTTAGATATTAGGGACTGCCATAAGTTGTTCTCAGGGGTTTATCTATGTTTAGTTAGTTTTGGGGTGAACTCGAGCCCTGTTTTATTAGCTAACATCCTACTCCAATTTGGTACAAGTCTTTCATGTCTTGGTATCCTGGTTGATACATGAAACTCGCATCCTGTGCAACTCTTCCTAGGTTACTCTAGGATACTATCTGGTGTCACCAACACATCTTAGTGTTCAGTAGCGGTTTCTAGGGATGTCTCTGATATCTAGGTTTCAGCCTGAGATGTCTTCCTATACTTGACTGAGTAACCCCACATCTTGGTTAACTTGACTTCTTCCTAGCTATGGCAGTAGGACCCTTGCCCCTTTATCTATTGTCCTTGGACTAGGTACAACCCCTGAACCATTGGTATGTGCCACTTACACCTACTCGACTGCACAAAAATCACTCATAAACCTATGTCAGGTACTCCTATCCCCTGTCCTATACTAACACTACCCTATGTTAACTGAGCTAACTTATAAACTGGTGGATGTTACGCCAGTTGGATTCATAATTTTGGGCAAGTACTTTCATGGTACAGGGACATAGTCTTGGATATTTGGGTACATAGTGTATCCTACTCTAGTTAATACCTAATACATAGCTCCTCTTTTGTCCAGGCCATACATTACCTATCTATTTCAGGTATGGAACATCCCATCTCATCATATACATTCCCTATTAATCCTTAACTCCATATAGGGGATTAGCTAGGTGTGTCTGTCGTATGCCCTTCCTATCATAATCTATCATCATTGCTTGATATATACTGAGGTTATTTCCTGCTCCTTTGACATACCCAGGGGCTAGAACCCTAACCCCATTGCTGATGTACAAGTCTATACCATCTGGTTCTACTAGGAATTATAACAAACATCTACAAAGTTATATATGACTTCTAGGTTCTCGGTTTTTGCAGGAAGATAAAAAGTGCACATGATTTTCCTGGTTGAAGAGCTTCGAGCGTTTCTCCTCCTCGAAGTATCCTGGATTGGTCGGCTGGAATTTTAATTGGAGGCAAGATTTCTAGGGTTTCCACTACAACCGAACTCCACATATATTTATAGTTGGGAAATCAGGGTATTAGGATAGAGGGAAATCCGATTTGAAATCCATTTACTCTCGACAGCTTTGGATTTGAAAGATATGATCAGTTGGCTTAACAAACAGAAGTTTGAAAATTTATAAAGAGGCTGCCCCATTGTTGATTTAAACAGCACTTGAGAATATAAGTCTCAAGTTTGCACTTAGGTCCCTACCCCTTTCACTTATTTCGAATTTCACTTCTATTGCCATAACAATAAATGAGAGAATAAAAGAGGGGATATAATTTAATAAATCAGAAAAAAGAAAAAAATGGTCAAAGGGTTGATAACTCTATCCTCCTTAAATAAATTTTGTCCTCTAATTTTAATGTGCCATGATCTACTAGAATAAACAGTCTAACATAAATTGATATTCAATTTATTGCGAATACTAGCAAGTCAAAGTCAAACATAGTGCCTATTAATAATGCTATTGCTATCATCTACTGTAAATTTTTGCCATCTGCTCCTTGTGATGCCGTCGCATCCTCCGTGATCATGGCAAAAGTTTGCCCTCCTTGTGCGGTTTGTAGTGGTGGGGCTCTCGCGTTCCTCTTCGGACAATTTCGAGACAAGTGTTGGTTGGATCCACAAGTCCAACACAACCCTAATCTGCCACGATAAATTTCTTGAGTGTAGCCTTTCTTCGAGCAATACTGGCAGGTGGGAATATCTTGGACTTGACGTGGGACTACTTGTGGCTGTTGTTGGTGGTGTTGCACTGAGGTCTTTCCTGGAATGTTGGGATGTTTCGCCGGTGCTGATTGGTTGTTTCCTCATCCGAATGCGTCTCGATTCCTCTTCGACTTGTGACTCAGCTCTTCTTCTACAGCTTGGGCGACTTCCAGAATCTCCTTGTAAGTTACGGCTCGACTGGTGGCAATGGCTAGACGAATCTCGTGAGATAGTCCCTTCCTGAATCGTCGTGCCTTGTCTTCAGGGGTGCTGACCAAGTTCTCTGCGTAGCGGCTGAGGCAAGAAAACTCTGATGTGTACTTGTCGACGGTGTGGTTGCCCTGCTCTAGGTGCTCGAACTGGCTCACCAACGTCTCTCGTGCTACGTATGGATAGAATTTCTTCTTGAACAGTCGCTTAAATTCCTCCCAAGTCACGTCTGGAGCAGAAAATTGTGGCTCGCCTTGGTACCACGTTCGTGCGATGTCGAAAAGTTGTCTACTAGCTGACTCGATCTTCAGATCTTCTGGGACTCGGGCCATCTTCAAGTATCGTTCAACGTTCTCCAACCACTCGTCAGCGTAGAGAATCCCTTCTGTCCTATGAAACTCCCTAGATCGGAGGTCTATGAAGTTCTTGGATGTTCCAGGGCGCTGTCGCGGAGCATCTCTAATCTGAAGAGCCTCTCTCAAAGTGTCACGGAACATGTTGGCTTACTACTGAAAGATCCCTAAGAGTGTGACATTGTCCAGTGCTGGGGGCGGAGGAAGAATAGGTACTGGATACATCGTCGGGGCTGGATACATCGCCGGTGGTGGGTACATGGCAAATGCTGGATACATCGCTGGTACTGGGTGCATGGCTAGTACTAGACGTGGAACCCCTGATGGTGGGACAGATACTGGTGGCAGAACGGGTGCTGGTGGTGGTGTCCGCGGAGGAAACTGCGGAGGTGGTAGAAGGTCATCTCTGTGGAATCTCGAGAGCTGTGGCTGATTGCCCATATGAGTGAGCTGGCCTCCTTATGTAGGTGGGGTCCCATAGGTGAAAAAGCTTTCGGCAGTCGGTGGAGTGTTCAAGGGTGCGTTGTTCCTATCTTGAGAGTCCATCTTAACTATAACAACAGAAAACACTTTAGCCGTTGAAGAATTTTTAAGCAGGATGCAAGTCAAGGATTCAATGAAATCAAGGATTAGAGACCAATAATGAGTCAAGACATGTGGATGAGATCCCAAGTGTCTAATCCTATTTGCAGGCTCACGACGGTACAGTGACGTAACCGAAGTGATTAACATTGACCTACATGGGCCACCAAAAAAACTTATCATGACCCGCACCCACTTTTCGGATACATGACGTATCCAAGCCCAGCCTACGCCACAGTGTCGGCGGTAGAACACTGCCTATAACTCACGAGTCACTGAATCTAGAATCACTGGAAAAACTATATCTCATCCACATAATAATTAAGTCGCAACTAAGATCAATGAATAACCATGAAACGTAGCAATAAAGAATATAAACTGAATGTCTCCAAGAATCAATGTCACGTCCGGTGGACACAAATCCACTACCAATAGACGGAAAGAGAAAAGTATATGAAATATACTAACTGAATACAACCTGCTAATCAAGGCGATCTCAACTGCAAAACTCTGCGGTCTGGTGCTGACTCAACCTGCTCAACTGCTCCTGACTCAAACTCAGCTAAACCTGAAGAGATCATCAGGTCCTTAGAGGACTAGCAAAATACATAAAAATGAGCCTTTCTAACAGTTTATCATGCATGAAGAAAATCCAGAATAAATAAGTAAAACTAAGCAATGATAAAATACGAATCTGTGCACTGACTACGCATAAATGAACTGCTGAACGAGGACGAGAGAACTCATGTCAAGATGTCACTGGATACAAATCGAATACTCAAATCCTCTCCCCTAGTCTGGACTCGCAGGTTTGAACAATTACTAACCCTCGTCCCTAGTGTGGACTCGTATGTTATCTTTAAGAATCACCCTCGCCCCTAGTGTGGACTCGCAGGTACAGACAAATATCTACTAACCCTCGCCCCCAGTGTAGACTCGCAGGTTAGCTTCAGAAATTACCTTCGTCCCTAATATGGACTCGCAGGTTAGCTTCAAAAATCACCCTCGCCCCTAATGTGGACTCGCAGGTTAGCTTCAAGATTTCAAGGCAAGGAGGTATAGTAGTTCAGTTTATGACTTCTGACTCGACTCAAGTGAATACATCCAATAAGACACAAGGCTAACTGTGAACACGGCCTATATAGCAATGATACAAATATACAAGCAGGATATGATGTCACGACTCGTACCCCGAAGAGGGGCATGAGCACGTGGTTACGTCTATCCTACGCCGCAGTATCGGCGGTAGAACGCTGTATATAGGGTCTGTAAATACTACGACTAAAACAGATAAATGTACATGTACAGTATATACTCTCCGAATGGAGGTGACATAGCAATACAGTCTCAATCACATATATCAAACTAAGGTAGATAGCACGAAAAAGGAAATATAATAGATGAAAGCAGAAAATAGTCCAAGATCCACACAAACCAGAGCTATACACAAACATCCAAAGTCACAGAAAATATATCTAAGGTATTACAAACTGAAATTACTAGCTGGCTCGCAGGCCAGGCAAACCTAACTAGCTATACTACTCAGGGTGAGCAAAGTCTAGTGGCTCTACCAACAAGCCACTGTCTAAGTCTACTCCGTCAGACTCGACCCCATAGTAGGTCGGGCAATCAGTCTCAGAATCATCTGTAATATGTCAACGGTATCCTGTCAGGAAAATGAGCAAGTATAAACACCAACAGCAGTTCCATATGAATTAACAAATACTATAAGAGACAGTATAATAAAATACAAGATAAAGATATAGGCGACTTGGGAACCATTTGAAAACCGAGTTACAACCCTTGAACCAAATAAGGACCGGGGTTGTAACCCTTCTTTCAAATAGAACTTAGTCTCAAATCATGGTACAATATAAAAGCAGGTACAACATATGAGTAATGGAATCATAGCATGGTGAGAAGTACAGAAAGTAAAGCTGAACTGGAATATAAGATACGACAATAAATGTAAAATATGATTTGAATTATTAGAGCGATATATGATCGGCTAGGGAGTCATGGTGGGGTTATCCACTTGGCCCGGCAATCCGCGGTAACCTCAACGGAGAGTCATGCCGGCCAACCTGGATAACCTGGCATGGGGTATCTGCTACACCCTACGTGAGGTGAGGGTGGCGCTAGAAAAATAGTGACAGGGAGGCTTTGATCACATAACCCCTATAATTCCTCCATTCTCGAATAGTATCATGGATCCGGACATGGCACATCATGACACAGATTTGAAATTAGGTGATCAGCCTACTCCCAAATCGATGTCTATATAAGTACATGAACATGGATATCACATACCAACATACCAAGGAAAATCCGGGAATAACATCTCATGACAGGATCCAACGTATACTAGTCCGTGAACCGTCGTGTCGGGAATCATGTAAGACACTACAACTGAATCAGATATAGTAGATATCAAGACAATAAAAACTATCAATGACTGTACTCGCCTGTGGTCCTGAGCTGATAAGGTGAACAGACGCTCAGAGTAATCATAAACCTAAAATGAGATACTATGAGTCAAACAGGACTTTATACTGAAAAAGGAACTAATATAAGTCATGAATGCAAGTCTAAGTCAAAACTAGGTCAATCTAGGTCAAACTGAGTCATACTAGGTTATACTGGTTCATACTGGGTCATACTAGGTCACTGGGAGTCAATCCAAGTCAAACTAGGTCAAATGGGGTCAAAGGTTGAGTTACAATTGATTTTTGGACAACTGGTCAACCCTGGTCAACTCTGGTCAACTCTGGTCAACCCTAGGTCAACCCTAGGTCAAACTAGTCTAATGTTGACCAACTGTTGACTTTTAGTCAACTGGTCAACTCTGGTTTGATTTCGGTCAAATCTAGTCGCTTAAAGACTAAGTTTGACTCTCGGTTGACTTTTGTTGACTTTTGGTCAAAATGGTCAACCGACGTCAAAACTAGTCTAAGAGCACTATATTTGATCATTACCAACCAAGGGAATCAAGTTCTAACCCTATCTTAGACTCCAAACTCAAATACCCTATTTCTAGGTAATCCTACATTACCCTCACCAAGGTAAATCCCGATACCTTGCACAATACCAAAGAAACCCCGCTAATACCCAAGATACTAGTCTAGGCTCCTTAGGGTAGCTAGATACCATCCTATTTAAGGTTTACCTACCAAGAAATATGGGTATCCTAGGTATCTAACTTATTTAGAATACATGTTGGTTCACCATACCCCTTTACCCCTACCAATATCATGAATCTCATTCTCACATCACTCTAGCACTCACCCACACAACTCACTCACACACAACACTCACCTATACCACACTTATAGGCTTTCCTACTTGTTTGCACATAGGCTAACCTATAGGCTACTAACTACACTCATATAGGCTCTCTCACACACACACAAACTCACAAATACTCATACACACAAGCTCACTAAAGTGGATTGGTATGGAGTGTTGGTGGACTAAAACATAGGGGTGTTATAGGGCAATAATATGGGTGTATATGGACTGGTATTTATGGCATAATAGGACAGCCCTATAGGCTAAAATCTGGACTGAAATGGGGTGGAATGTTGGACTGATTTTGGGTGAAATGGACAACCATCTAAGGGGTTGATTGAAGGGTGCAATGGACTGGTTTTAGGCAACAAGAGGACAGATATATGCTGCTATTATGGCAGTATGTAGGTACCATATTAGGGTCAGCAATGTAGGGTTTTAGGACTGGTTGTCTAGGAGCAAAGGGACAACCAATTGAGGGGAAAATCTGGACTGATTTGTGAAGCAAATGTGGACTACACATAGAGTGGTGAATGGCTGAATTTTGGGTGCCTAATGGGACAGCCATGGTACTGTTATAGGGGTTGAATGGTGGCTGTATTGGAGTGGTTTGGGCTGTCCAAAGTGGACATCCATGGGCTGATTTGGAGGACAGCATATTGATGTTTGTTTAGGACTGTTATGGAGTGGAGTTAAGGGGCTGTCATTGATGGTTTTGGACCAGTTTTTAGGAGCAAAGGGCAGCCATGTATAGAGTGGTTTAAGGGGATTGATATGGGGACTGAAATGGAGAAAATGTGGACTGTCATTGACAGCCACATGAGGGAAATTCTGGACTGTTTTGGGGCTGTTATTGACAGCCAAGTAGGTGGGTTCAAGGGTGTCCCCCCTCCCCTCCAAACACTCACTCACCCACTCTCAAACTCTCCTCTCACTCACTCTCAACCATTTACTCAAACACATCACATACACACCTCTCTACCAACACAAACACCCACCTATTCCATCACTTGGCCGACTACTTCATACCCCATCCAAACACAAATATCACACACCATGATATGTATATATCCACATATATACATGAGCAAATATATATATATATATATATATATATATATATATATATATATATATATATATATTTTTATATATATATATATATATACATATATATATATATATATATATATATAGAATGATATATATATATATATATAACTATATATATATATACATATAGATTTAAGTAATATGATACAATATGATACATTGGAAACACAATCTCTAAACTAATAAAAATATGGGATTAAATCTCTAAATAATCATTTAATCAATATATGATAAAATACATGTGTCCATTAGGGACCTTTCCCACTAGGACACAACCATAACACAAAGGACACTCCTATGACCTCCAAATGGACACAAAATGGACACAAATGGAGATATAACCATGGGGGTCATTCCTATGGGTCAAAAAACAACCTATATGTATGTTGGGGTGGTTTAGAAGTGTAATGCCTGTTGTTCGTATTACGTATTTGGAATACGTGTACGTATTTATTCTTGTATTGTATGGTTTCTTGCTTAGCTCTTCCTTCATGGCTTGGTTATTCTTGGTTCGGGTTGGCTTGGTTCGGTTTGGGATTGCTATTGGTTCATTATGAACCAAGGGTGAACCCCCTACCTACCACCACCACTACCATTTATTTACCCCACTTCCTTCTCTCTCTTTATTACTCTCCTTCTTCCCTCCATTAATTCTTCACCTACCAGAGAGAGGGAGAGAGAGGTCTAGGCAAGTGCAACTTGCTTCATGGAGGAACTCCAATTTTATTGCTTCATTCTCTTCCTTACAGCATTCTAACTTACTTTAGAACTTGGTATTTTCACTTTCCATGGCTAGATTCTTGTAGATCTATATTTACCTTATTTTTGGATTTCTTGGATTTTGATCTACTTAATCTTGTTATTTCCGAGTTTTGCTGGCTCCATGTTGTAGAGAATTTCGTTCTACCACATTTTGACCTATGGAAGTTCGGATTTGGGCTCCGGATGATAAAGTTATGCAGCTTGGAAACCATGGCTTATGGTGTACTTCTTCTCGGAAATTTGGAGAGGAAGCACAGTCCCGAGCCGCATGGTAGCACTTGACCGCATGAACATTCATGCGGCAAGTCAGTTCCAACCGCATGCACTATTGTCTTGACTTGACCGCATGACAAGTTCATGCGGCAAGTATTCCTTCTAGCCGCATGAAGTCCTTCTTACTTAACCGCATGACTGAGCTTTCCAGTCCAGCTGCATGGGACTCCGTCCACTCTGAGCCGCATGAACTCAACACTCGCAAGCCGCATAGACCGCAGTCTCCCAGCCGCATGGGTTTGCTTCCTTTGACCGCATAGTCATTGCTCCCCGCAGCCGCATGGGTTGCTCCTCCCCAGCCGCATGTACTTGATTGGTCAGCCAGCCGCATGAGTTCCCTATCCTCCTGACCGCATATGTCTTGTCTTTCTGAGCCGCATGACTGAGTGGATCTCCGAGCCGCATATGACTGATACCCCTTTGACCGCATAAGCCTTTCCCTTTTTAGCTGCATGCGCCTGACCCTATTCAGCTGCATGGGCTATTCTCTTCCAGCCGCATGAGATCATTCCTGGCAGCATATGCCTTAGCTGCATGGCTCTCCTATGGCTCTGTGTATTGATATTTCATTAGATATTTTACGTCCATTTTATATCCTTACGCCTTTTTTTTATGAACTTGATAATCATGAATTCATTTAATATGTTTAGAAATGATAATTGAGCATGACCTGGCAGTGACCCGTAGTGGTGCACTCCTGACATGATTAACATGACATGATAGTGGCCCGTCGTGGCGCACTCCTGACAAGTACACCTGACATGATTTTCTTAATAAGCTGTTACGACGGCTACCTGACATGACATGACCTGTATAAATTACCTGGACACCGTGGGCGATTATGCTTGTACAAATGAACCAGTCCTATCTTGCATCATGTCTAGGACAGGGACTCCTGGGTACCACGGTCAGGAGTACCTATTAAAATGGACTAAGGCTAAATAACTAGATTAATACATTAGTCATAAAGAGATCTCCCAGCTACAGGCAATCCCGTTACCTGGACACGCCTTGGGATCTGTAGCCTGCCATCGAGTAGGGCACATTTCCAGCACACTGTCATGTGTTGCACCCTTCAAGCTACCTAAGGGTACATTCGTTTCCTGGACGATATACCCACCTGAATTCAACCCGAATCTTTCAACCCGGGTAACCTGGATGGTCTGCAGGGCTTGTGGCTGTGGAATAATCTCACTGCATCTTGCTAGTAACTAGGCCTGTGATAACTCTAGTTAGTTAAAGTATCAAGCCGTAATTCTTGCTTGGCCGTGAAATGATTGGATGGAGTCTAACCAGTCTAGTCTTGCCCTGATCCTGATTACTGCATGACCGGAATGCCTGTATATTTTACTGATAAATGGTGAGAATTCTAAGTTCTGTTCAGACGAAGGGTTACAACCCCGGTCCTTGTTTGGTTTACGGGTTGTAACCTGGTTATCTGAATAGCTCCATGGTTATCTCGTCGTATATCATTCTGATGTATTTTTTTTATTTCCAGTTTTTACCTTATTTATACTCTTGTGCTGATTGCTGGTTTTAGTTCCTAAGTAAAGCTTCCTTTGTGGCACTTGCTCTTTCTGGGATCTGACCCAGCTGGTTTTGTGTGGCCAGATTTTGGAGCAGCTCCAGAGGATCTACCGACCTTCCAGCCAGATGGTGGCCACTAGACGGAACCCTGACAACGAGTGGGTTTATTTTTGATCTTCTACTTTATTGTAAAAATATTCTTTTGAGACGTTTAGCCGGCGAGCACCTGTTTAGCTTGATTGCACTGTACTTACTGTCTGCCTACGGGCTGTAACATGATTAATAGATCCTAGGGTTGATCATGTATGACTAAACTCTTGCTAGTCCTGACATTTTGTAACGACTAGCTTCATGATCAACTGAATATATAATGTTTGGGACGCCTTACTATTGTATATTTAATGATCATACATCTTGTGACTTTTACTTACTTGCTTGTGATTGAGACAATAGGCTTGTTCATGACCTTAAGAGCTGCTGGCTTGTAGATAAACCCTCATGTATCTAGACAGCCGTGACCGTATAGCGAGATGGATCCCATTTCATATACGTAGCTGGCTATGTCTGCCCCCGCTCTCCAGTATTCTGGTTCTGGGGCGTGACAAGAAGAGAGATTATACCTTCCGGGAGAGAGATTCAAAGGAAAATGCCTTCCGACTCGACACAGATACGTAGAGATTTCAGAAGGACACGAACGAGCTCCGAATCCTTCCAAACTTGGCTAGCTCCTTCCTTTCATGGAGTTGAGAAGAAATGGAGAAGATTTGGTGGAAAAATGGAAGGATTTGGTGATAATTTGAATAGGGATTGCTCTCAAATTAATTTGGGGAAGAACAAGAGAGAGAATGAGAGAATGGATAATGATGAGTGGAGGAGCCTATCCATGCTATAGTGGCCAGCCATAAAGAGGTTTTTGTCTTATTAGAAAAAGCCTAAAAAGCCCCTCTCTAGTCTATGGGTTAATACATTGGTAAGGGGTTAAGTCGGGGGTAGTTTGGTCATTCCTAAAACACTAATCCATATTAATCCTAACCAAAATAATTAGTCTAGTCACTAACTAAAATAACTAACATGTGGGCCATGGCTAACTAGTGTGTGGGCCCACTAGGGTCAACACTACCCCGGGTCCCCGATACAAGTCGGAATGAGTTGAAATTCGAACCCGACTCAAATAACCCTAAAATAATATTATAAATAAATAAATAATTTCAAAAATATTCTAAAATAAAAAATGATAAAAATACTCCTGTTTCTGGAAACTGGGGATGACAAATCTATTCACCTTAAAAAATTTCGTCCTCGAAATTAAACCAAACAATAGTGAAACATCAAAATCATAAGTCATGGCTAAAAAATTTAAAATGATAAAAATTTTCAAAAATCAAAGCATGAATTAAATGACTAAAATTATAAAATTTAAAATTACCCTCAAATATAAGTCTATCCACCTTAAAAGAATCATCCAAAAACTTAAAACAAAGTAAACACAAAAAAATTTCATGTAATTCGATAATCGTATGCGTCTGTCCAATAATCATGATACTCAGAATCTCCGTCTGAGCAAGGCTACGATAATCACAAATTCCTCAACTACGGTACATTCCTCTAGAATCATGGTATTTAAAATTTTCGTATTGCCGCTAGCTTGGCAGCAAAAACCTTAAATTCCCATACCCGAGAAATACGTCCATAGTCCGACTATATGTCCTCACTCTGCCTGCCAGCATGACCCTAAAGGATTCTAAAATCTCATAATTGAGACGACCTATCCCATACGACTTATCTCAGAAGAATATCATATCACAAGGACAAACTTTTCATCAAACAAACAGGGAACAGATGGAATCGAATTTTCAAACAGTTTATAAGGAAGCAAATGCGGAATGAGATCGAAAGATTGGAACCTGCTATCTGCTCTGCCACTGCCTGAGTGGGCTCAACTGTCATGGCGAATATACGCCCCTGCTGGCCTCCTCTAGCCTGCTGTACGCCGTCCTGGCCTCTTCGGATTCCACTAGCGTGGCAATCCCTCAGCTGGTGGTCAGGCACCCAACAGTATAGGCAGACGCCCAACCTCTTCCTACAAGCCTCTCTGGTGTGCCCCGGCTTCCCGTAGAAGGTGCACTGTGTAGCCGGCCTCTGACCCAGACCCTGACCCTGGTGCTGCTGGGCACGCGGTAGTGTCTGCTGAAACTGCAACTGAGGCTGCTGTTGCTGGAACTGCCTCTGCTAGAAATATGGGCGCTTCGCTGGCCCTACACTCGAACTAGCTCCAAGAGCATCACTGCCCCTCTTCGGCTTGAGGCCGAAGTCCTTCTTTGCAATTCGTGCCTCCATAAGGATCTACTCGAAGGTTGCATCACGTCTCCCAGAGGTGCGAGTGCGCACTGCATGTATAAGGCCCCTCCGGAACTTTCGGGCCTTGTACCCCTCATCCTTGACCAAACTAGGTGCAAACCTGCTCAGGCGGAAGAACTTCGCTGCATACTCGTCTACCGACGAGTTTCCCTGCACCAGACTGGCAAACTTCCCCTCTAAAGCTGTCAAGGCTACATCTGGGTAGAACTTCTCCTTAAAGAGTTTCCTGATGTCCTTCCAAGATAATCCCCTCACTGACGCACGCGGATCCGTGCGGTACCAAGTCAGCACTATGTCGAAAAACTGGCTCGCTGCAGAAGTCACCCACAGACCTCTCGGGACCTCTGCCAACTCTAGACTCCGCTGGACATCCTCTAGCCAGTCGTCCGCATATAGGATACCCTCAGTACCCTTGAACTCCCGCGGTTTCATCTTTCTGAAGTCAAGGTGTGTACCGGGCCTCCCCTGACCCTGCTGCTGTACTAGTGCTCCCTGAACTGTAGCCGGTGCACCCCTTTCCACTGCTGCCATAGCTAGCTGATGCGAGTTCTCCATGGTCTGTCACAGCACCTCTGCCTGACGGTGTTGTGCCTCTGCATGTGCTCTCTTTGTCTGCAGCATCTGCTGCAGAAGGGCCATCATCCCCTGAGTATCTGTCGGTAACTGCGGCGGCGGTGGAAGAATGTCAGGGATGACCATGGACGGTCCCGCTGCTGGAGGTGGAAGACCTCATGGAACCGTCGCTGCTGCTACTCCCGCCGGATGGGCAGGAACTGAGGTGGCAGCTCCCGTAGCCGGAGGTGGAAGACCTCCGGGAACTGTCGCTGCTACTCCTACCTGAAGGGCAGGGACTGAGGCTACTGCTCTCTCGACTGCTACTCCCATAGCAGGAGGTGGAAGACCTTCGGGATCTGACCTCTCCGGAACTGTACTGGGCCCTGCTGCCTGAGAACGAGTCACCTTCATCCTGAAGATGAATTGAACCCAAGAGATTAATATGGCACATGATAAGATATTATCAAAGGAGGACAATTGAATTCAAATGCAAAAAGAGTTGTCATGGTAATCAAAAGATCAGAAATTTCCTAAAATGTGATTGAGTAACTCCTATCATACCCTAGATCCTACGTCCTAGTCGCAGGCTCGTAATTAGTACTCTAAGTCAAGCACCATTACGAGATTGTACTATTTGCGACTCTGACCTGCATGGGCTACCACAAAAATGTATCACGACCGGCACCCCGATGAGGGGCACGAGCACGTGGTTTCGTCCAGCCTACGCCGCAGTATCGACGATAAAATGCTATATATAAGATTTGTAAATACTACGACTAAAATAGATAAATGTACCTGTACAGTATATACTCTCCGAATAGAGGTGACATAGCAATACAGTCTCAATCACATATATCAAACTAAGGTAGACAGCACGGAAAATGAAATATAATAGATGAAAGCAGGAAATAGTCCAATATCCACACAAACCAGAGCTATACACAAACATCCAGAGTCGCAGAAAATATATCTAAGGTACTACAAACTGAAAGTACTAGCTGGCTCGCAGGCCAGGCAAACCTAACTAGCTATACTACTTAGGGTGAGCGAAGTCTAGTGGCTCTACCAACAAGCCACTGTCTAAGTCTACTCCTTCAGACTCGACCCCATAGTAGGTCGGGCAATCAGTCTCAGAATCATCTGTAATATGTCAACGGTATCCTGTCAGGAAAATGAGCAAGTACAAACACCAACAGCAGTTCCATATGAATTGACAAATACTATAAGAGACAGTTTAATGAAATACAAGACAAAGATATAGGCGACTTGGGAACCATTTGAAAACTGAGTTACAACCCTTGAACCAAACAAGGACTGGGGTTGTAACCCTTCTTTCAAATAGAACTTAGTCTCAAATCATGGTACAGTATAAAAGCAGGTAGAGCATGTGAGTAATGGAATCATAGCATGGTGAGAAGTACAAAAAGTAAAGCTGAACTGGAATATAAGATATGGCAATAAATGTAAAATGTGATTTGAATTATTAGAGCGATATGTGATCGGCTAGGGAGTCATGGTGGGGTTATCCACTTGGCCCGACAATCTGCGGTAACCTCAACGTAGAGTCATGCCGGCCAACCTGGATAACCTGGCATGGGGTATCTGCTACACCCTACGTGAGGTGAGGGTGGCGCTAGCAAAATAGTGACAGGAAGGCTTTGATCACATAACCCCTAATAATTCCCCCATCCCCGAATAGTATCATGGATCCGGATATGGCACATCATGACACGGATTCGAAAGCAGGTGATCAGCCCACTCCCAAATCGATGTCTATATAAGTACATGAATATGGATATCACATACCAACATACCAAGGAAAATCCGGAAATAATATCTCATGACAGGATCCAACGTATACTAGTCCGTGAACCGTCGTGTCGGGAATCATGTAAGACGCTACAACTGAATCGGATATAGTAGATATCAAGACAATAAAAACTATCAGTGAATGTACTCGCTTGTGGTCCTGAGCTGATAAGGTGAACAGACGCTCAGAGTAATCACAAACCTAAAATGAGATACTATGAGTCAAACATGGCTTTATACTGAAAAAGGAACTAATATAAGTCATGAATGCAAGTCTAAGTCAAAACTAGGTCAAACTGAGTCATACTAGGTTATACTGGTTCATACTAGGTCATACTAGGTCACTGGGAGTTAATCCAAGTCAAACTAGGTCAAACGGGATCAAAGGTTGACTTACAGTTGATTTTTGGTTAACTAGTCAACCCTGCTCAACTCTGGTCAACTCTGGTCAACCCTAGGTCAACCCTAGGTCAAACTAGTCTAATGTTGACCAACTATTGACTTTCAGTCAACTGGTCAACTATGGTTTGGTTTCGGTCAAATCTAGTCGCTTAAAGACTAAGTTTGACTCTCGGTTGACTTTTGGTCAAAATGGTCAACCGACGTCAAAACTAGTCTAAGAGCACTATATTTGATCATTACCAACCAAGGGAATCAAGTTCTAACCCTATCTTAGACTCCAAACTCAAATACCCTGTTTCTAGGTAACCCTACATTACCCTCACCAAGGTAAATCACGATACCTTGCACAATACCAAAGAAACCCCGATAATACCCAAGATACTAGTCTAGGCTCCTTAGAGTAGCTAGATACCATCCTATTTAAGGTTTACCTACCAAGAAATATGGGTATCCTAGGTATCTAACCTATTTAGAGTACATGTTGGTTCACCATACCCCTTTACCCCTACCAATATCATGAATCTCATTCTCACATCACTCTAGCACTCACCCACACAACTCACTCACACACAACACTCACCTATACCACACTTATAGGCTCTCCTTTAGGCTTTTTTACTAGTTTGTACATAGGCTAACCTATAGGCTACTAACTACACTCATATAGGCTCTCTCTCACACACACAAACTCACAAATACTCACACACACAAGCTCACTAAAGTGGATTGATATGGAGTGTTGGTGGACTGAAACTTGGGGGTGTTATAGTGCAGCAATATGGGTGTATATGGACTGGTATTTGGGGCATAATAGGAAAACCCTATAGGCTAAAATCTGGACTGAAATGGGGTGGAATGTTTGACTGATTTTGGGTGAAATGGACAGCCATCTAAGGGGTTGATTGAAGGGTGCAATGGACTGGTTTTAGGCAGCAAGAGGACTGATATATACTGCTGTTATGGCAACATGTAGTTACCATATTAGGGTCAGCAATGTGGGGTTTTAAGACTGGTTGTCTAGGAGCAAAGAGACAGCCAATTGAGGGAAAAATATGGACTGATTTGTGAAGCAAATATGGACTGCACATAGAGTGGTGAATGGCTGGATTTTGGGTGCCTAATGGGACAGCCATGGTGCTGTTATAGGGGCTGAATGGTGGCTGTATTAGAGTGGTTTGGGCTGTCCAAAGTGGACAGCCACGGGCTGATTGGAGGACAGCATATAGGTGTTTGTTTAGGACTGTTATGGAGTGGAGTTCAGGGGCTATCATTGATGGTTTTGGACCAGTTTTTAGTAGCAAAGGGCAGCCATGTATAGAGTGGTTTAAGGGGATTGATATGGGGACTGAAATGGAGCAAATGTGGACTGTCATTGACAGCCACATGAGGGAAATTCTGGCCTGTTTTGGGGCTGTTATTGACAGCCAAGTAGGTGGGTTCATGGGTGTCCCCCCTCCCCTCCAAACACTCACTCACCCACTCTCAAACTCTCCTCTCACTCACTCTCAACCATTTACTCAAACACATCACATACACACCTCACTACCAACACAAACACCCACCTATTCCATCACTTGGCCGACCACTTCATACCCCATCCAAACACAAATATCACACACCATAATATGTATATTTCCACATGTATACATGAGCCAATATATATATATATATATATATATATATATATATATAAAATATATATATATATATATATATATATATATATATATATATATATATACATATATATATATATATATATATATATATATATATATAGAATGATATATATAACTATATATATATACATATAGATTTAAGTAATATGATACAATATGATACATTGGAAACACAATCTCTAAACTAATAAAAACCTGGGATTAAATCTCTAAATAATCATTTAATCAATATATGATAAAATACATGTGTCCATTAGGGACCTTTCCCACTAGGACACAACCATAACACAAAGGACACTCCTATGACCTCCAAGTGGACACGAAATGGACACAAATGTAGATATAACCATGGGGGCCATTCCTATGGGTCAAAAGTCAACCTATATGCATGTTATGGTGGTTTAGAAGAGAGATTATGCCTTCCGGGAGAGAGATTCAAAGGAAAAGACCTTCCGACTCGACACCGACACGTAGAGATTTCAAAAGGACACGAACGAGCTCCGAATCCTCCCAAACTTGGCTAGCTCCTTCCTTTCATGGAGTAGAAAAGAAATAGAGAAGATTTGGTGGAAAAATGGAAGGATTTGGTGATGATTTGAATAGGGATTGCTCTCAAATTAATTTGGGGAAGAACAAGAGAGAGAATGAGAGAATGGATAATGATGAGTGGAGGAGCCTATCCATGCTATAGTGGCCGGCCATAAAAAGGTTTTTGTCTTATTAGGAAAAGCCTAAAAAGCCCCTCTCTAGTCTATGGGTTAATACATTGGTAAGGGGTTAAGTCGGGGGTAGTTTGATCATTCCTAAAACACTAATTCATATTAATCCTAACCAAAATAATTAGTCTAGTCACTAACTAAAATAACTAACATGTGGGCCATGGCTAACTAGTGTGTGGGCCCACTAGGGTCAACACTACCCCGGGTCCCCGATACAAGTCGGAATGAGTTGAAATTCGAACCCGACTCAAATAACCCCAAAATAATATTATAAATAAATAAATAATTTCAAAAATATTCTAAAATAAAAAATGACAAAAATACCCCTGTTTCTGGAAACTGGGGATGACATATGAAAAGTACATGTCAACAATATGAGAGAAACTGGATAATAAGAAGACAATGCATGTAAATAAAACTGTAAAAAAAGGCAAGGTATACTTGCCTGTGGTCCTGAGCTGTGTATACTGGCCAAGTGTTGGGTCAAAGTCCAAGTAACCTGTATTTATAGATTTCTAATTAACACACAAAATTAAATTATAATAATCATTCTTTAGTTATTGCTGATTACCCTATGTTGAAAAGATGACTTCCTGGGAAATGTGGCCTTACTTAGATTTATCTGTAGACTTATCTCACTTATTTGTGAGATTGGTTATTAAGGTATCCCTGTCCTTTGTTGTTGTCCCTGTGTCAATAGCCCCATATCTGTACCTATGCATATTTTCATATCCCATTAACATGTATGTTGCAGCTATTTGAGAACCTGTCCTCACAGGTTCATCATAATCTAACCCTTCTAACCCTTGATACCCCCACATAGCCACTTCCCCACTATTCTCCCTGTAGAAGGGCACCTCCCCCATAAGTGAACTGGTACAACATGCCCATACCTAGGTTCGAAGACTAAAATCGCAGTAAACACAACATAGGTATAGGGACACATTCCCAGGTTGTATATGTACAGGTCTCTATGATACTCAGATACCAAAAATACAAAATTGCTACCACGTATCCTTAACTCCTTACAGTGTATGCTTATATGGACAAAATTCCTTATTTCATCAATAAGAGGCTGTCGTTGGACTATTTTGAGTGTGATAAGCTTAATTTGATGTATGCTGCACGGGACTGTCTAGACGTTAACTTGTACACACAGGTGACAATCGCCCATACCACAAATATACTTGCTCCCATTAAAGGCGCTTACTTCCTAGTCATAGGTGTAGAAGCATGAAAAATAATCCATGCGGCTAGGAAACCGCATACGGCTCAGAAAGCCGATGCGACTCAGAGAGTCATGCGGCATAAGGGACTATGCGGCCCAAGATATCCCATGCGGCTCGGAAGACACGTGGCGTAACAGTGCTCCCCTCCGCCCTATGCTGTATTAATTACTTTGACGGCTGACAACTCTAAAAAGTGACAGCCCTGACACAAGAGAGGCAATTATGACTCTGTCATAATGACAGACCCCTAGGGAAGAGAAAGAGATCTCTGACACAATCCCCCGAGATCCATAAAAATGCCACGTGGCCTTGCCATGTGGGCGTTCGTATGCGGCTCGAACGAAGACTTCCCATGTGGTTCAGAATGAAGCCGTCCTATGCGGCTCAGGCCAAAACTATCTCATGCGGCTCAAGCGGAGGCCTTCCCATGCGGCTTAAGAGGACCATTTCCATGCGGCTCAGGCGGATGCATCCCTATGCGGCTCGCAATGATCATCTCCATGCTGTTCAAACGTTCGAGGGGGGCCACTACCCAAGCAGCCCTGACACGTGGCCAAAACCTTATGCGGCCCAAACCTTATGCGGCTCAATCTTCATGCGGTTCAGATCCCCCCAGTGGCCCCTAGGACACGTGTCCTAAGCCGATCAATTTCTCAGATTTATTGCAATCAGAGATTGGGTCAAATCCCAATAATCTGGGACACATGGCAGGAGAATAAATCAATTTATTCGCAGACATCAGAAGATCATCATGAGAAAGATTTATTCCAATCAGCATTAATTGCTAATGAGATTTGGTGTAATCTACACTTAATGGTCCAGATTCATCACACTCAAAACTAATGGCCTAGATTGACTAATCCACAGGCCACCGCCATCTCCAGGAAGCAATCATTGTAACCCTAATGATCACACCCCATTTCTATAAATAGCAAGGTGCCATTTCCTTGCAAGATATACATTCCCTGGCAATATACACAACGGAGAGAGCATTAGAAGACTTGGAGAAAAAAGCAGAGAGAGAGCAAAGAGAGCATTTCTTCAACGCCGAGCAAATCTTCTGGAGCCAAGGCTGCATACCGATCGTCCAAGGAGTAAGGCAGGGCTGCCGTCGCCTTCCCGAGCCTCTATCGTCACCCCCTAGAATATAAAATAAACAATTGTACTTAGTCTACTGTACCTAGGCTTTCGTCCCTAGGCTTTTTTTGTACAAGCGAGTTTGTATTGTGAGTCTAAGTTCAGTCCTCCCATAAAACTGTTCTATACTTTTACAATCAACGACAAATACGATGGCGACTCTGCTGGGATAAACGTCTCCATGGTTGAGGAGTTGGTGACGTAATCGGATGCAGCCAAACTTGGCTCCACACAACAGAAGATGGTCGTCCGGTTCGACCAACAGACGTTCGAAGAGATGCTCTCCGAAGAAAGCGCTGGCCCGGTCCAGAAGCGCACCCGCACCACGAAGGCTCGCAAAGAGTGGAGGCCAAAATCGTTTGCTCCTCTCCAGGCCCTCGATGGAGTACTCTCTGCTATCCAAGATGGTGAAGGCAATTCTCGTGCAGCCCCACTTCAAGCCGTAGAAGATTCTGCTGTCCCCAAGACCGGCAAAGAAAAGCACTACGATGCTGGACTTGCAGGGGCAAAGAGCGATTCTATGGGCTCCAGAAAGAAACCAAACAAGGGCATTAGCCGCAAAGCGAGGACTCATGCGGCCAAGATTGCCAGCCGCATGAATAATGACCATGCGGCTGAAATTGCTAGCCAAAAGCATAGTACTCATGCGGCCAGGATTTCCAGCCGCGTGGAGAACACTTATGCGGCCAGTATTTCTAGCCGCATGGAGAAGACCCATGCGGCTACGACTGCCAGCCGCATGTGGATCGCTGATTCCAGCCTCATGACGTCTACTCCACGTGGCTCCGTCTTCGATCGACTCACCTATGGTCCTGATCTCCTGTGCTCCCAAGAAGACATGTCTGATTCTCTCCAGCACCACTTAGACTCTTCCTACTATGTGCCCTTACGCACTAGAGTGAAGAAATCTAAGGCAGCACGAGTTTGGCAAGCTCGGTCCGTTGATCCGACCTCTGACCATCCGAGCGCCCCGTGTACTGTTATGCGGGCCTCTAATGGAAAGTTGTACAGAACCACTCGAGTCCAGCCCATGGCGGCAAGCGGACAGGGATGTTCCCAAAAGTTTCCTAAAATCCAGGGAGCAAACATGGTCGATCCGGACCCATCTGACTTGCGTGAGGCCATCCTCCACAAACACTAAGAAAGAGAAGGTTCCCCAGGGTGCAAAGAGTCCTCTCACGGACGTCACTGCACCCAAATCATTTTCAATTGCTGTTGCAACAACGCAATGGTGCAAGAAGACCAGCGATCCGTCTTCCAAAGACTGCAACGTCCAAGCTCAGAGGACGAGGCGCCTCCTATTGTCCCCTGCAACTCTATTCAGAAAATCCCCGCCGAGGAAAGAGGGAAGAAGACATGTATCCCCAGCCCAAAGATATCAACCACTACAGCTAAAAGACTTTCTTCTAAACGGTTGTCCACCACCGGAGTTTTCGAAGGCACCCGTTCAAAGACTAAATCTGCTACAATGGGAGATTCATCATCCACATCACTGGGGGTCGTAGGAACTGGAGGTAGAACTCCTCCGAACATCCACGACAATCCGATGTTCCAAGGAGACGAGCCCGGGGAGACAACTCTTCTATCAGGTACAACAGGTGCTGATGTCCCCGAGGACATCCATGACTCTCAAGATGAAGCAAGCTCTGAAGCTGGGGGTACTATTCCCTCCGAGTCCGAACCCGAAGAGAACATTCCCACATACCCCGATGACTTCTCGGTGCATGGGTATGACTCGGAGGGCACATCCTCCACCATTCCTTCCATCACTCCTCATGTAAGGATGGTGTTCATGACGGACAGCAATCAAGGTGGTTCTAGTGATCGCCAACGCATCGACACTCTGGAGGCTATACTATAGGCCTTGGTCAAGTCTGTAAATGAAATCAAAGCAGCTCTTCCAACTCTGCAAGGAGGGACGCCTGGCCAAACAAGTACGGGTCCCGCGGTCAATGCGGACTCAAACACAGCGGCACCGAACCCGGGCAATAATCCTCCTGAAATAACGGCCCCTACCACTGCAGATGAGGCCTGAAAAGTAAGAAGAGAGGTTCAGGAGCTCCGAGCCATGTTCCACGCTCGAGAAAACTCTCAAGACCTCAGAATACGGCAGCCGTACCCTACTGCCTGGAGGGACGTTCCATTTCCACCAAGATATAAGCCGTTCAGTATCAATCCTTATGATGGCAAAACCTCAGCAAGTCAGTACATCACCTACTTCGAGGTCACCACCGACCATCTGCCCCATGACGATGCTGTTCTCACACAATTATTCATCGGGGCATTGGAAGGGGTCGCCTTCGACTGGTACCGCAATCTGCCAGACAACTGCATCCACTCCTTCGCCAGCTTCAAGCGCATGTTCTTGGAGAGATTCTACGAGGTAGGACATGACGTCACGATGTCCACCCTCATGGACGTCATTCAAGGGAAAAAAGAGCTGACAAGGAACTATATTGAGCAGTTTCGCCAAACTGCGATGAAGCTGCTTTCAGGAAACCCGGATTCCTCCTTGATTGAAATTTGCCAAAAGAGATTGCTTCCGACAATCAGTCTCTGGATGGGCGAGAGTCAATTTAAGGGGAAGCAGGCTATAGTGGCCGATACAGCCCAAAAATCTGAGTCAAAACCGACAGACAAGCAATGGCCGCAAATCACTTACTCATTCGAAGACGGCCACGTCAAGCCTATCTTGGACATGCTCATACAAGGAGACAGAATTCAGCTTCCTCCACCAAGACGGGAACCTCGGCCGGCAGATCTGGAGAACCTAAAGTTCTGCCATTACCACCGCTACGTCCACCATGCTACATACGACTGCTTCCAATTAAAACGGTACATCCAAAACCTCATCGATTCGAACGCTCTGGCCATCGATTTCGAAGAGGTAACCGTAGCGGCCAACATGTTGTCCGTACAATTCGGCAGCTTTCCTCCAACAGAGACTCAAGACGGTGTTATACCCATCCCTCTGGCGACGATAGAAATTGCTAATCTTTCGCCTGCTCGGGAGCAAGCTGCTGGTCTTGTGCCCCTCACCACATCACGAGGGGAAATCATGTCGGTCTATCCGGACCTGGTACACGAGGTGACTCAGTCCATGTCGCCTCCCATTCACAAGAAGAGAAGTGGAAAAGTCAGATCCTGCCGTACCATCTCGGCAGATGTGGAAGAGGTCACGGCTGTCGTTACTCGATCTGGAGCACAATCCCAACCGGTGGCTGAGAACTCGACTGAAGATCATCCGCCAGCTACCACTGATGCTCCAGGGCCTTCTCAACCTCCGACGACCGACAAACCTAGGCCAAAGGAGACACGCTTCGACAAATCCCTCCGAAAAGAGACACCTCAGGGGCTGGAGAGGCCCTACAACTTTGACATCTTGGCACAATTGGCCAATACACCGGCCAAATTGTCCTTATATGAACTCCTGAGGCTCTCGAAGGATGTTCGTACAGCTTTGAGCGATGCACTCCAAAATGCCGACGCATACTTGGCTCAGGTCAACCTCACGGGAGAAAACCAGCCTGCAGACCTCCAAGACAGTGTATGTACAGGAGCAATGCCCAATATCGTCTTCACTCCATAGGACATGCTCATCAAGACCAACCTGCACAATCGCCCATTGTACTACACTTGATACATCGGCAACGTGAAGGTGGATCGGATGCACATTGATCCTGGGTCTTCTATAAGCATCATCCCGAAGGGTTTGCTATATCATCTTCGCATTCCGATGCATCGCCTGACGCCTACAAGCACCGTCATCAGCAGTTTCAATTCGGGTAGGAGCCACCCAATTGGAAAGATTCGTCTGAAGTGTCAGATTGGCGATCTCCAATCAGAAGTCACCTGCTACATCATAGATGCCGACACTTCTTACAACATCCTCTTGGGGTGCCCTTGGATACACGATTATATGATCGTGCCTTCCACGCTGCACTAATGCTTCAAATATGTCGACAAGCACGGCTTCATGAGGACAAAATTTGCTGATATCGATCCCTTCAAAGGGGTCGAATCCTACTACTCAGACTCCTGCCTGTACGAAAAATTGAAGTGGCACCTTGGTGAAGGAGATGTACAAGCTCGTACCAAGACAACCACGGGATCAGAAGAACCTCTGATGATCCACCTCCAAGCTCGCAAACCAGGCAAGTCTGCACCCCTTACGGCCACTCTGCGTAAGGACGCGATCAGTCTCTCAGCACAAGAGGAGCAGATGATAATCCGGCTGCCAAGGTCTGGCCAAGTGCCGAGACCTACAATGGAGCCACTGACAATTAGACTACCAAGAGTCGGCCAGCCACAAACTGAGAAGCTCAATCCCTTTGACAAGCCAATGACAATACGCCTTCCCAAGAAGAGTCATCACCCCGATACAAGGTCTGGGACTTGTAGAGAACCAACCACTCCCCGCCCAGCATCGAGTACCAAGCTGGGAGTTGCTAGTCTGCCAACAACTCCACGCTTTGCTCCACCAGTTGAACCTCTGACGATCAAGCTGCCCAGGTCATCCTCTCAGTCTTCATTTATACAGGGGGTAGCCGAAGAGGAACCGGAGCTAGCCAAGTATGTGGCTACCCATACTGATATTCCCTCCGCAGATGATGTAATCCCCCTAGAAAAGATACCTTACTTCATCAATAAAGGGCTATCTTTGAACTACATCGAGCTTGATAAGCTTTGTATAATATATGCTATGGAACATGGTATAGGCACCCACCTACACACACAGGTGACAAAGGTGCACACCGCAATCCAGCTTATTCCAGTGGAAGACGCTTACCGCATAATCGAGGGAGGGGATCATCCAATCATCTCCGGTCAGAAGGACGATCCGCATCCCTTCACCATAGAAGAAGTCGATCTTGGGCCAGATGTCGGAAGACTGCCTCTGTATCTTTATAGCCCCCAATCCAAATATCTCATGCAAAAATAGGGATATGATCTGGAGACTACGCCATGCTTGAACTACGGCACCGGACGACGACTACCTTTGAAGCCACCAGTCCCGGCTGGCAAGCCACGGGACTACAATAGCAAAACTCGATGTAGATTGGGGTATATAACACCCACGACAACCCCTGAGAGTTCAGATGAAGAGTGTGACTGGCAGTCACATTCAACCGGGTCACCAACCTCCGACTCGGATACCAGCATCGGAGACATATTTAGACAAGTCCTGTCAGTCAATATGGCATTCGCTGATGCTTACGAAGAAGACGAAGACATTTCGGAAATCCTCGAGCTAGAGCCGTAGGCACAACAGCTGGATGTACAATAGAAAAAGCGGTTCGAGCAGAGAGAACCTCCCACCGAAGATGAGGTTATGCAGATCGACCTCGGCAACGAATCCTCCCCAAAGCCAATCTTCGTAAGTAAAAGCTTAACAGACAAAGAGCGAGAATCGTTGCTGGAACTTGTCAGAGAATATATTGATGTGTTCGCATAGAGTTATGAAGACATGCCGGGCTTAGATCCCGATATTGCTTTTCACAAACTCAACATTCGACAAGATGCAAAGCCAATCAAGCAGCAACAGAGACGCTTCCGCCCAGGCGTCATGGATACGATCGAAGCCGAAGTCAACAAACTAATAGCCAGCAGCTTCATTCGTGAGAAACAACATCCGGATTGGGTCGCCAACATAGTTTCGATCCTCAAGAAAAATGGGAAGATTTGAATCTGCATCGACTTCCGCAATCTGAACGAGGCATGTCCCAAAGACGAATTCCTCCTCCCTATCACAGACATCATGATTGACAACATATGCGGCTTCGAACGTATGTCATTCATGGATAGATTCTCGGGGTACAACCAAATCAAGATGTCTCCTGACGACGAAAAGTATACATCATTTCGAACACCAATTTGCATATACTGTTATACAGTCATGCCTTTCGGTTTAAAGAATGCTGGCACAATATATCAACGAGACATGAGTATCATCTTTAGAAAACACTTGTGCAAGACGGTGGAATGCTATGTTGATGACATCGC
This sequence comes from Iris pallida, assembly GCA_029216955.1. NCBI lineage: Eukaryota > Viridiplantae > Streptophyta > Magnoliopsida > Asparagales > Iridaceae > Iris > Iris pallida. Next base: position 100,305 of record JANAVB010034090.1, read on the forward strand.
CGTCAAGAATCGCTGTAAGGAAGACCATCTGCAGGACCTGAGGACGGTATTTGACCTGATACGAGCCCACAATTTGAAAATAAACCCTACGAAATCTTTCTTGGGCGTATCCAGTGGAAAGTTCTTAGGTTTCATCATCACCGCCCAGGGTATTCATGTAGACCCTGAGAAGACGAAGGCAATTATGGAGATGGGTCCCCCGAAAAATCTTCGCGAACTCAGAGGCCTTCAAGGGAGGCTAGCTTACATCAGAAGATGCATCTCTAACCTCTCCGGACGGTGCCGACCGTTCACCCACCTCATGAAGAAAGGCGTCTCATTCGTATGGGACGAGGAATGTCAGCGTGCCTTCGACAGCATCAAAGAATATTTGTCGAATCCTCCAGTCCTCGTGGACCCGGTTGCTGGAAAACTATTCCTGCTCTACGTACGAGCAATGGAACATTCCCTTGGTGCTCTGTTGGCACAAAATAACGATGCAGGCCATGAACAAGCCATATACTACCTCAGTCGAATGATGATTAGTCCAGAGCACCGATACACCACCGTGAAGAAGGAATGCCTCGCCTTGGTGTTCGCTATTCAAAAAATGCGGCACTATGTCACTAGACAGACCATACATGTGATCTCACGAGTCAACCCTCTCAGAGTCCTCATGACTAAACCAGGGGCACTCAGCTCTCGCCTCGCTACGTAGGCAATATTGCTGTCCCCCTATCATATGATCTTCGTCCCATAAAAGGCTGTCAAAGGTCAAGCCCTGGCGGACTTTTTGGCAGCCCACCCGGGTTCGGAGTCGTCCAGAATATATGAAGAAATCCCGGATGAGGTCGCCGACTCGAATGCAACTTCTCACGATAGTATATGGCGGATGTCCTTCGACGGTGCTTCAAGGACCGGACCCAAGGGCAACATCATTGTCGGAGTCGGGGTGGTGCTGGTTTCTCCTTCCGGATTAGTGATCAATCGTGCCTACTCTCTCACAGAACCCTGCTCTAACAATGTGACCGAGTACAACGCTCTGGTCATTGGCCTCCAACTTACAAAAGAGCTGGGGGTAGAATATTTCGAAGTATACGGCAATTCACAGTTAATTGTCAACCAGATCCGGGGCTCGTACGAGGTTCGCCATGAACACATGATCCCCTATCACCAAATAGCGATCAACATCATCTCGACGTTCGAGGGGTTCTTCAATGAGCATGTCCCCAGACTCCAAAATATTGAAGCTGACGCCCTAGCTGGCCTTGCCGCTTCCCTAACGGTTCCAAACTATGTCCACCAGTCCGTGGAGGTAATAGGCCATGAACTGGTCTGTCCCAAGAACAACGTTCAATTCGTGATGAGCTATTCCGCCCAGGCAGTCGACGAAGCACTAGACTGGAGATAGCCATTCATCGAATTCATCGTCTACGACATCCTCCCAGAGAATCCAAAGGAAGCCACCTCCATCAAACGACGTTCTCTCAGATTCTTCTACGATACAGACACGAAAATACTGTATCGACGATCCTACGACGGGTTGTTGCTTCGGTGCCTGTCAAACTCGGAAGCCAAAGAAGCCGTACGAGAAGCTCATGACGGTGTATGTTGGGCCCATCAGCCTGGCCCTAAATTGCAAGACCGTCTTCGCCGAATGGGCTACTACTGGTCCACGATGGTAGCAGATACAATAGATTATGCAAAAAAATGCAAAGCTTGCCAAGTCCACGCAGACTTCATTCACCAGCCATCCGAGTTTCTACATCCGACAATGGCATCCTGGCCATTTGAAGTATGGGGGATGGATATCATCGGTCCAATTGCTCCACCTTCTTCCCGAGGGCACCACTTCATACTCGTAATCACAGATTACTTTTCCAAATGAGCGAAAGCTGTCCCGCTTGCAGAAGTGAAGACGTCAAACGTGATCAGCTTTCTTAAACATCACGTCATATATCGCTTTGGACTGCCTCGAAGGATCATCCACGATAATGGTCCGCAGTTCGCTAGCCATGCCTTCTACTGGTTCTGTGATAAGCACCGCATCCAAAATATTGCTTCAACGCCATACAATCCAGCAGCAAATAGGTTAGCAGAAGCATTCAACAAGACCATCATCAAGTTACTCAAGAAGTTCGTATCCTCCAACAAGCGCGATTGGAACGAAAAACTTGGCGAATGCTTATGGGCGTACCGTACTACCGTCCGAACAGCCACTGGGAACACACCATTCTTCCTGGTGTACGGGAGTGAGGCAGTTCTCCTATTATAGACTCAAATACCCTCACTTCGTGTCGCCCTCACTTATCAATAGACGACAGATGATAACTACCGTCGTCGGCTACAAGAGTTGGAGGCCTTAGATGAAAAGCGCCTCCTAGCTCAGCAAAGGATCGAACTATACCAAGCACGCATCTCTGGAGCCTTCAACAAGAAGGTTAAAATCAGAACATTCCAAGTGGGCAATCTCGTTCTAGCGGTCCGAAGACCAATGGTCATGACTCACAAGACCACCGGCAAGTTCCAGCCAAAATAGGAAGGCCCATTTATCATTGAGGTCGTATTCTCCAACGGTGCTTACCGTCTCGCAAAACAGAATAGGGATTTGCTCATGTTGCCCGTCAAGGGCAAGTTCTTGAAGAAATATTATGTCTAAACGACATTTTCCAGATCATTGAGTCACGTACCTGCTGGTACCGCTGAACTTACCCTCACAATTTTCCAGATCATCGAGTCATATGCCCGCTGGTACCGCTAAACTCATCCTCATAATTTTCTAGGTCATCGAGTCATATGCCCGCTGGTACCACTGAACTCACACTCACCATTCTCCAGATTCCCGAGTCATGTACCTGCTGGTACTGCTGAACTCACCCTCACAATATCCCAGATCATTGAGTCATGTACCCGCTGGTACCGCTGAACTCACATCCACAATATTCCAGATTTTCGAGTCACGTACCCTCTTGTACCGCTGAACTCATGCCCTTCTTCTACAAAGATATCACAAACTACTAAGTCATGTACCCGCTGGTACCTCTAAACTTACACTTTGATTCCAACATTCATGGATTGTCGAGTTATGTACCCGCTGGTACCCCTGAACTTACATCCCGGTCACTCTTTTGAAACAAAGTCATGTATCACCGTACCTCTGAACTTTCTTCCTATAAGAGATCCTCCTTCATGATCCACTACCCGTACTCCCAGTGCACAAAAAGGGTAACGGGCCCACAAACTTCCAAAATGACCATGTCGATGCTACCTCTGAGTCGTCTCAATTTCGCCAAAAACAAATCACCTACTTATATGGAACTTCCATGTCCTCATTAGCTCTGAGTCGTTCTATGTACCTCCTCTTCGTTGAGCCCACTCCTGCCATGTCCTCATTACCTCTGAGTGGGAAGGCTCCGTCGAAGAAACAGTCATGCTTGCCATGTCCTCATTACCTCTGAGTAAGTATGTCGATTCCCTTTCAACCTATTATTTGTACCCACAATCGGAGTACGATAAGGATAATAAGTCCACAAATGTCCTCTGTTGACCACAAATATCCTCCGTATAATTCACTCCTGCCATGTCCTCATTACCTCTGAGTAGAAAGATTCTGCGGTAAAACTCTCATGCTTGCCATGTCCTCATTACCTCTGAGCAAGTATGTTGGTTCCCTTTCATCCTATTGTCACTATCCCAAACCAGGGTACGCCAAGGATAATAGGCCCACAAATATCCTCCGCTAAGTTTCTTAGCACAAGTCCATCATCTCTCATCATGCCCCGGGAGCCCAGCTGCTCTACGACATTCCCTTTTCCGATACCAGGAGCATCCATGACCACTTCGCCATGGCTGTTCTAGGTGTCCTAATCAAACTTGTCATCCGTACCTAAAACCAAGGTATGCCATGGATCACAGGTCCACAAACAAGTCCCCCATGCGAGGCAAACAACATCACAGTCACAACAAGCAATACAAATAAAGGGCAGAATCAAAAGTACTCTTTATTTGAAAGAAGAAAAAAGCATTACATCTTTTGGGACCACGTCCCTCTCAAAAAGAAAACAGGAACAAAACAAAAGAGGAAAAGGCCGACTATGGTTCGACATTACACAACTCTAAGAGACGGTTTTTTACCATGGTGTGTCACGACCCGCACCCTAGAGTTAGGGCACAAGAACGTAACAACGCCCAGCCTACGCCGCAGTGTCGGCGGTAGAACGCTGTCCTTGGTCTCAATGCATCTAACAGTATAAGACTAAACAGTTTATACTCTCCGAATGGGGGTGACATAGCAGAATGTAAACTCAATCACATCTAAGGTAGAGCATAAAGGAAGATAGATAAAACATGAAATCCAAAGAGATACAACAGATAGAAGTCTAAGTGTCTAAGATACATAAACTCAGAATACATCTCAAAACTCAAATATAGTAATCCATAAATACATCTTAAGACAACTGAGAATAAACTATGAGCAAACCCTAGCTATCTATACAACCTCTACTGTCTTCTCTAGGCTAGCAGGCAACCTCCAGGCTATCTGTAAAATTTATCAACAGGTCCAGTCAGGACAGGAGCGAGCACACTACATCTCAACAAGTCATAACAGGAAAGAAAATGTAATCATGCTAGAGAATAAAATACAGGATTTGAAGAAATAGCATAATATAAAAGAGAGACTGTAAGTAAATATCTATGATATATAGAGAGAGACAGTGCTAGTGATTCAGAGTACAGGATAAACATGTGAATGGCATGAGACTGATTCATGATTCCACTACTTGGAATTGATTCATGATTACACTACTTGGAATTATTCACATGTTCATTTATACTCCCCCATCCCCAATCAATACACAAGGATCCAATCAAGTTACGTTAAGATTCATGATTATACTACGTTGCCCATAAAGGGTGATTCATGAATTGATTCGTGAAGGCTTGGTGATCATGAGGGTACACGAGTCACTAGCTGATTCCTGAAGATTCATGAAAGTAGAAGCATGAGATACGTGATGTAAGTGAAACACACATGACAAAAGTATCTGATGCTCTCGAGAGGGATAACATCTCATGAAGGGATCTATATAGTACCAATCTGTGTTACCGACGTGTCAGCATCAAGTAAGATAGTCTAAAGCAGGAAATATAATCCTAAACATGATATGAAATGATCAGAGAATGTACTCGCCTGATATCTGAATATCCAAGGTAAAGATACTGTCCGAGGAGAGGTGTCTGGCTCCTAATTAGAATAACACAAGTCACAACATATCCAGAAGGGTAATATAAAGCACTACAATGCATTCTACATGAATCTAGGTCAAACAAGGCCAAAGTCAACCCTTGGTCAACTCTGGTCAACTGCACTAGTCAAACTAGATCAAACTAGGTCATGTCCTAAGTACCCGGCAAGTCTTACTAGGCCTAACCAAGACTATTCTAGCAAGCACACATCAATACAAGGCTATACAAGCCAACATACACCCAACTCTATACAGCATGCAATTATTCAATACTCAAATAGGCAAGAATTCACATTGGATATACACTAGGTAATCTATTACTTTAAGCTATATATGTCTACACATATATACACATGCATATATTGGTATTCAACATTAGGTCTATAATCATGGCATTTCAAATGGTTATATAAACTTATATATTACAACACAATATGCTAACATATATATAATATACATACATAGCTAAGTTAACTATATTCATAAATACTTATTTAAGAGGCTATGTGTGTGTATGTGAACATGGCAAAGGGGCAAGTGAGGGTTAAATGGGCATACATAGTGTATACATATTAAAGAATGTCAAAGTGTAAGTGAACAAAGTGTCAAGTGTGATAGTGTCAACATAGTGTAAGGGGGTACATGAGGTAATATAGGATTTGTGTTAACATAGAACATTACATCTCATTAACTTGTATATTGCATATATTACATCTATTATTACATTATATTCATGCTTGCATTCATTCATCATTCATTTATTCTCTTGCACTACTATATGCACCATACATTACATACTATGGAACCTACATATTCATTACAAGCCATACTTATACATGCTTACATTAGATAGGATACTTACACCTCATACATCATTTATTTAACCATTTACTCATGCTTGCATTCTCTATTTAATTACATAATGTATATACATTAACATGGGTTAAAATCAAATAGAACATTATATTACACACAAGGGTACACAAAATACATATGCCGAATAGTAACTCCTACTAATAATCAATACTGTACCATCTCAGCATGAATTAAAATCTAGGATTAAAGTATGTTATAGATCTATGTGTTAGCTTTCCGAAACTTCAAACGGATCGCGTTTTCGTTTTCGGGAACTCCCGGAATCGCGAAAACACCGAGAACGCATTTGTCTTTCGTACAGCTGACACTCAAATAATTCTCTAGAAAGTTACAGAAAGAATTAGGCCTTTTAATATATGTTTTTGGAAAGCTAACTTCAATACGCTTCTTTTAAAAAAAATGGGAGATTAAACCAAGCTTTGAGCTAGAAGTTATGATATTTCTAAGTTAGGGCTGAAATTAAAAACGTGGATAAAAATTATGACGGATTTGGGTAGTTTGAGACAAAAGAACACAAGTATATAACATAATATATCAAGAACTCACTCTCTACACTAATATATATATGAGACACTATAAAACACATTTCCAATACAAAAATATGAGATTAAACATGTAATAATTCATTCATACATAACAACAACACATAGTGTGTCCAAATTTGGGATTTTCCCACATGGACACAACCACAACACAAAGGACACTTCTATGACCTCCAAATGGATACAAAATGGACACAAATGGAGATACAACCATGGGGGTCATTCCTATGGGTTCAAAATAGACCTATATGCATGAGAAAATGAAAAGAAGAAGGGATTTATACCTCCCGGTAGATCGAATCGAAGAAAAACCTTCCCGGAGCGACACCGACACATAGAGATTCCAAAAGGACACGAACGAGCTCCGAATCCTCCCAAACTTGGGTAGCTTCCTCCTTGGCTAGAATGGAGAAGGAAAGAAGAAGATTTGGTGGCAAAATGGAAGGATTTGGTGGAGAAATTGCTAGGGATTGCTCTCTAAGAATTTGGAGAAGAACAAGAGAGAGAGTGTGGATGAGAATAATGAAATGAACTTGAGCCTATCCTCTCCCAAAGTGGCTGGCCATATGGGGCTATTTTTCCTATTATGGTAAGGTCCAAAATGCCCCTACTAACCTATTTTATGAGTATTAGGAAAGGGCTAATTGGTTGGGGCTAAATTAGTCATTCTAAAGTCTCTAATCACACTAACCTTATCCATAATAATTAGTCTAACCTCTAACTAAAATATTTCTATCATGTAGACTAAAATTAATATCATATGGGCCATGCCTAACTAGTGTGTGGGTCCCACTAGAGTCAAACTATCCCCGGGTCCCCGTTTCAAGTCGGATTGAGTTAAAATTCGAACCCGACTCAAATAACCCCAAAACAATATCATAAATAATAAAATAATATCAAAATAATTCAAAGAGGTCAAATGCAAAAATATCCTTAGGCCAAAAATGACATTAAAATATCATAATCACATGGTTAGGCTCTAGGTCAAACAGTCTCTAGGGTTTCACTAGCAAAACGTCAAATCCACAAGTCATTGATTTAAATAATTTTAAAATAATTTAAAATCACCAAAAATTATATAATAAATTAAATATCATTATTAAAATAATTATAAACACAAAATTTCAAAATTACCCCTATTTGGAAAACTGGGTGTTACAAGGTGGTCCCCCGCTCAATCCGTTGTCGAGCCCGACGCTCAGCCTCCCGGGATAACCACTCCCCATTGTCCAAATCCATGAGCGCCTGGCAGTCGTCTTCCAACTTCTTCAGGGCAGTTTCCAGGTCAGTCGAAGCTTGATTAACCCTGTCAGCCTCCTGAATAATTAGCCCCCTGTCAGTACGGGCAACCTCAAGTTCGGACTCCAAGAAAGTCAACTTCCTCTGAAGCGCGAGAATCTGCTCCCGCGTGTCATTAATCTCACGAGAGGCAGCCTCCTCCCGAGCTGTGACGTCTTCATTCGTGTGACTCAATTGATCATACCGATCAGATAAATCGTTGAGGTCCTTCAGTATGGCCGACCTGGTTTTATCCCGAGCAGCTTTAGTCCTCTCTATGGCGGCGATAAGGGAACCCCGCTCCTCATTTATAACAGTAGACGGATCAGCCTGCCGTAATACCCGGAGCTCGGCCACCAGCTGATCAGTCTCTAACAATTTTGCCTCCAGAAATGCGGCCATCCCTGCATCACCAGGGAGATTCCTAAGGATATCAATTTGATCCTGGGCGCATTGTCGGGCCAAGGTCAAGGAGGTCCCTCTTTCCACAGCAGCTTCTATTCCCCTCTTCAAATGACGATAAAAACTGGCAACCACGTCCTGTAACGCATCGTCCAAAACTTCTGCAGAGGATGCCGTCAGAGGAAGCGGGGACGGCAAGATCGCAGGAGTGACGCTGGAGCTTGCCACCAGGGGAACATAGTCTGAGCAGAACGATGCGTGAATGGCGGCTAACTCGTCTTCCGCCGCCCAGAGAGCTTGGATACTCAGTAGGGCAGAAAGGTCGATTCTCGGAGCCGCCGGAGCAGAGGATGATGCAAGGACCATCATTCCCTATCCCGACTGCCCCGATACCTGGCCCGCTAAACTCGAGCCCCAAAAAGGCCCATCAAAATGAGCCGAAAGGTGAGGGGGTACACCCCTCTCCACCAGTGCCCCTTCGGCTGGGTTTGTCTCAACAATGTCCATTCTCGGTACTGGAGAGGCAGGACCTGTATGTCCAGAATAACAATCAATCGATGTAACCCGAAGGACGTGATGATAGAGCAGATAGGCCTCCTTACAGGTTAAGATTCGGCTTATCTAACCAAGGATGGAGCATGGAGGCTGCAGCTCATTCACAGCTGGCATGGTCTCCTCATCCGCAATCTCTAAGTTAAACTCGGCAGCGTCCTCTGGCCCCGTCACCTCGAAGGGGGATACGGCTCGATCGACATCATCTCGAGGAGATTCTGCGATCCCAGAGACAGACTCACGGAAGCCCCCGCCATTCCGGGTCACCACCTCGGCATCTGGAGACTCTTCTTCTCCTCTTGACACCTACAAGCGGGAAAGAAGTTGATTAAAATCAAAGCTAGAAGGAAAGAAGGAAGGAAGAATCGGGAGTGGTTTGGTTACCTCTGACACGGGATTGACATCTTCTTTGCTTTCTCTTATAGTTAGCTGGCGGTGTCTGGTTGCAACCAGCTTCCGGGAACGAGATATACTGCCAGCTGGAGAAATTTGCCTGCTACGCTTTGGAGCAGGGCCAAGCACAACGGGTGGCTGATCCCCCAATATCTCATCTGACAAGATTGGCGGCTGATCCACCTCTACGTCTGCCGCCGAAAGGGTAGAGTCATCTCCATCATGCTCGTTGCCCTCATCATCCTCAGCCACAGAATCCAAATATGGCACTTCGACTCTAGTCTTTCTCTTCTTGGCCCCTTGGGACCCTTCCTCCAGGCCAGTACCAACAATAAAACTGGCACCCGAGTTAAAACCGACTGGAGGTTTGTTCGCCATGACATGGTACAAGACCGCCATGTACAAGATCTCCACTGACGCCTTAATAGCAGGGACTGAGAAAATGGTACGGGTATGGAATGTATCGTAGTATTGCCAAGCCCTGATACCATCAAGAAGGCTATCTTCAAAGCCCAGACAGGAGCTGGGATTGTCTAAACAAAGCTGGCTGTATCCAAACTGACGGGCAAACCTGCTAGGCAGATAAGGCTCCAGAAAAACAGTATTACGGTTACGATACACCAGATGTGCGGGGCGGATGTTACGCAGCCATAGGAGCATCTGACCGTCCAGAAGTTGAGGGGGCGCAATACCGTCAAGATGTACAGCCTCTATGTCCTTGGCGGTAAAGCGAAGGACGGATACGAAAATATGATACATATCTGCCCTCGCCAATGCCATCCGGTAAGCCTGCATGGTCTCACACTCCCAAGGCTCGTCACGATAGCGGAAGATAAATGCATCATCATCAGTCACACCGTCTTCAGAGCCCGGTCTCATCAAAGACGGATAATGTATCAACAGCCACCCCATCAAATAGTGATCGGGCAACTCAGTTCGTTCAAAATCCTTGGTCACGTCGTGAACAATGACCTTGGATGTGAAAGTACGAAGGCCACGGTATATGCTGCACACCATGGCCAGGAGGAGAGCTAGCCTGATTCGTAAAACTAACTTCACAGCCGGAAGGATGAAGTTACGACTGATTCTCTCGATAGAACCAGCTCCTCCAGAGACTACACAGTTTCGCAGCCATACCATCAAAAATCCCGCCAGGAGCGCTTTTTCTGACAACTCTTCGGTATCCTGCTAGAAATAATCGGAAGAGTTGGTTTTACTCCCGAATCTGTCACTGGTGGTGGCCACCCTCTTAGCCGACGACCCCAAGTCTTTCACCGCCTCCCGGGATCGAGGGCGACGGGAAGTAATTCGTCCTGAGGCATCTGTCGGGAAGAGATAATGCACCCAGTCCTTGGTATGGGGAGCATTCCCTTCCGAGTTGTTATCTTTTCTGGCCGTCTGATGACATGTGCTGTAGTGGCACAATATCTCTTGATAAAGGGGCACGAAGCCTGGATATTGTCTTTTCCAATCTTAGAACTCCTTATTCGTGGGAGTATACGCCTCAAAAGCTTCGTCCCCCCAAGGTAGCTTGGAGACCGCGTGCATTTTGTGGAGTGCAAGCCCCATTTCCCCTATGGGTGTATAGAAGGTTCCCGTACGGCAATTATACATCTCCAGCAGAGACATGAACAACTTCTTGTTTATGGGCAAGCCATGGCTGGTGCCCCGAATGGCATGGTCAAGGTCAATCTCACATAAAAAGGCCTCGTACTTTTACAAGATCCATGTAGACAGATTGGTCCACGAGGGAACAGGATGTGTCCAACTAGGGAGCGTCAACCGGCCGATGGGGTAGGAGCCCTTCCGAGCAAGTTGATTTATAAAAGTGTCGACGGTAGAAAATATGAAATTGGGGCCCAGCACGTTCAAGAAAGTACCTGGGACCAATCCCATTACAGAACAGCTGGTGTGCACCTTGCCTGCAGTCACTGACTTCATGCTGTTATTATAATGGATGTCTCCCACAAACATCCCACCTCGGGTAGGAGTTAAAGTCTCTCCCATCTTTCGGTCTAGTGGAAGCATATTGAACCAAGATAACGGGAAGTGTCGCTCCATTTGGGGGATGCGGATCGCCATCCCGTTAGAGACAAAACTCTAGTTCTCCGACACCTCCAGAACATGACTGTTCTCCACAGTCAAGGCATCCCCAAAGAAGAACGCAGGCTTCAAATATTCCCTTTCGAATTTCCCAGAGTTCATCATAGCGTTAAAGAAATAGAAAGACTGGTTCTTAATGGCATTCAGTCTAGCCAGAGGCTCATCGCTCGGAAACTGGTCCGTCATATGCTGAACAATATGGTCGTACCTATAGCCGAGAGCAGCTTGGGCGCTACCGACCAAGAGTTCTCCAGCAACATTAACCGGCAGATTCACTGAAGAAAAGACAGAGAAAGATAAGTTAAACGGATGGATAAAGAGAGCTGATTGGGTGCTTCCAAGCCTCATGCGGCTCAGAAAAACATCCATGCGGCTCCATGAAGCCATATGCGACTCCGAAGCCTTATGCGGCTCCAACTTAACAAAGCCTCATGCGGATCAAGCTCAGAGGAGCACTTATGCGGCTCCGTTCAATAAAAGTCCATGTGGTTTAGCGTCGCTTATGCGACTTCGTCGACGAAGCGTATATGCGGACACGGTGGTTTTTTTTATGCGGCTTGCAGCTCAGCCGTAGGACGAACATGCGGCTCGCAAAGACTCGTGCATAAAGTATGCGACGTAGCCATGGCAGTTAGGGTTCTTTAACTCATATATTGTCCTTACCCATAATGGAGGGATGAACGTCAGGATGAACATCGGGTACGACGACCGGCGGAGGAGCAGCCGCAGTCGAGGCAGAAGTAGAGGCCTCCTTCTTGCCCTTTGCTGCCACGGTCTTCTTGGGAGCCATTAGTTATCGGAGAGGAAAAGGACAATCGAGATAGGGAAGATTTGAGGAAAAAGAAAGAAAGTAAAAAAGCCCTTTCTCTCTTCAAACTCCTCCTATTTATAGGAGGACGAGTGAAGGAGGACACGTGGGCCAATAACCGCCTCGTAAAAAGCGAAACCGACTCCTCGGATTTCGTCTCCGAGATTCACCCAGGGCATAAAATCCGAAAGATTTAATGAGCCGACCCTTGGGATTTCCTCCTACAAAACGGCGCTGAAACGAATTTGAGGCAATTAAAAACCCGCACACGTGGCAAGAAGCTATGTTGTCACGATCCGGACCCTAGAGTAAGGGCACGAGAATGTAACAACGCCCAGCCTACGCCGCAGTGTCGGCGGTACAATGCTGTCCTAGGTTACAACATTTAACAATATAATGCTAAGCAGTTTATACTCCCCGAATAGGGGTGACATAGCAGAGACAGACTCAATCACATCTAAGGTAGAGCATGATAAGGATAGATAAAACATGAAATCCAAAAGAGATACATGAGATAGAAGTCTAAGTGTCTAAGATACATAAACCCATAAATACATCTCAAAACTCCAATATAGATACAGTAATCCACAAAGTAAATACAACTCCAGACAAAATGAAATAACTACCTAAACAACCTCTACTGTGTCTCCTCTAGGCTAGCAGGCAATCCCAGGCCATCTGTAAAATTTATCAACGGGTCTAGTCAGGACTGGAGCGAGTACAGTACATCTCAACAGATTATAGCAGGTTAGAAAAGATAATCATGCAGTAAAGTAAGATACAGGTACTGAAAGAAAGCAGTATGTAAACAGAGAGGGAACAGTAATAGAAATATCTACTATACATAGAGAACTAGCAGTGACTAGTGAGTCAGAGTACAATATGAACATGTAAATGGCCTGGGATGATTCTGATAAGACACTAAGGAATGATTCTGATAAGATACTACTGGTGTATTATTCACATGTCCAATTCTACTCTTCCGTACCCCCAATCAATACACAAGGATCCAGCCAGGTTATGTTATATGATGCTATGTAACAGCCCCCGAAGGGTGGTAGACCCCGAAGGTGATAAGTCCCCGAAGGTGATAGACCCCGAAGGTGATAGACCCCGAAGGTGATACATAGTAGTCCCATAAATGGGATAAAGATTCTAGGAAGACTCTACGATCATAAGAGTATATGTCGTAAGTGATCAAAGAACCAATGAAGCATAGTGATACGCCATGTAAGTGAAACGCACAGAACATGTAGTACCCGATGCTCCCTAAGGATAACATCTCAAGAAGGGATCCATATAGTACCAATCCGTGTGACCAACGTGACAGTACAAGTATAGTAATCTACTGCAGGAAATAATTCTAAGCAGGATATGAAATGATCAAAGAATGTACTCGCCTGATAACCTGAACAGCTGATAAGTATAGGAGGTCCGACTGAAGCCACAGAGTCCTATTTAAAGCAACACAGGTTACAAGGTGTTCAAGTTGTAATAAATGAATCCACAAACAATCTATTTTATCCTAGGTTCTTCTAGTCAAATTAACTCTAGGTCAACTCCGGTCAATAATCTAGTCAAACTAGGTCAAGTGTTGACTTACAGTTGACTTTGGGTCAACTGGTCAACTCTGGTCAAACAGGGTCAATTCTAGTCTAATATAAAGTGTACTTCGTTATTTGTACGTCGAAACTTTCAACGCGCAAATCGAGGTAAGAAGATTATCGGTAAGGTTGATAATCTTATTATAGTGATCCACGTGTCCAACTTGTCAATTTCAGCGATGTGAGATCACTGGAATTGGCTGATCTCAGTTTCGTTGTACTAATTCCGAAATACGAACATTATATGAATTAATTATTAATTAATTATAAAAAGGTTAAACTCAGAGAAATTATCAACAAACATTGTCGGACGATGAAATAAACATCGCCAACGTGTCCAGAATGGTCAAATTAGCTAGGATAGCCTACCCATCGGTCCAATTTGGACACAAGGGCAAAAAGGTAATTTCGGGTCAAAACGGTGTCCGTATCGGAGCCGTTTTGCACCAAAAAACGTGCAAAAAATCAAGTCAATAAAATATAACAAATTATATGTCCACGAAACTAGAATATCGAAACGAACCCAACGGTATCTCCAGAATTGGATTCCGTTGACCCGATCTCAATTTGGCCCGTCGACCAGAACTTGAAATTCCGATTTGCACGGAAATGCGTGCTGGAGCCAATTTTCTCAAAACTTAGCAAACTATCTGTCAACGAGTCCAGAATGATGATACAAACTCAACGGTATCTCCAGAATTGGATTCCGATGAGCCGATCTCAAAATGACCCGTTGACCCGGATATTGGTATTCGACTTGCACCGAAATGCGTGCCGGATTCAACGTCCACCAAAACCTAGCAAATTATATGCCAACGAGTCCAGAATGACGATACGAACTCAACGGTATATCCGGAATTGGATTCCGATGAGCTGGCGTTAAAAAGTCCCGTTGACCCAGAAAGTGGGACCCACTTTGCACCGAAATGCGTGCCCGGGCCCACGTTCTCCAAATCTAACAAATTTTATATGAAAACATGCCAGAACGACGCCACAAGTCTAATGGTGGTGTCAGAAATGAAATCTGGAGTCCCGTGTTCAAAAATAGAATTTTACAAGTTGAAAATTAAGAATTTGGACGGCCAAATTAGGCGTCGAATTCAACCAATCAAACAAGCTCACAATGAAAAGAAACTGGAGGGGTAGCAAGAGGGTTATACCAGCTTCGCACCGACACTGGTAGCACGCCAAACGAAGCTACGGTGGAGGAGATACAAGCTGACGAAGTTGGCCCCACGAAACTGTCCAAATTTAATATAATTTAAACGGTCAACTTGGTGGCCGGTTTTCATGTATCAAACGATAAAATTAACGGACAAAAATTGACAGGGGTGAAGGTGGATATACCGAGATTGCGATGGAGCAAAGAAATCGCCGATCCAATGGTCGAATTTACAGAAAAACGTGTACGAAGTTGCTACGACGGAGCGCCAAAACGAACTCGACTCCGCGCGCGTCACGACGGGACGTCGTACAAAACGTACGAATCGCCTCGACGGCTCGTCCCGGAGGACGGTGGCCGTCAGGGGACTCTGCGACGGAGCTCGCCGGAGAGAGGGGGGTGCCCACGGCGGTGCAACGGCCGGCGGCGGCGGCGGCGGCGGCCAGCGCCGTTCGCGCGCGCGCGCGCCATGCACACTGTTGTTGCTGTCGGGCTCGCGCGGCCACGCCGGCGACTTCGAGGGCTGCGCGGCCAAGGGCGGCGGCGGCTGTGCAGCCTCGACGAGGGTCGGCGGTGCACGGCGACTGTGGGGGCGGCCATGCGGCGGAAACGAAGGTGGCGGTTTGGAGTTGATGGTGGTGGACGGGATAAGGAGGAGGAGAAGGAGATGGAGGCGCGGCTCGGCCAGGGTGGCCGGAGCCACGGCGAGGTGGACGTCGGCCCATGGCAGGAGGGTGGTCGGGCCATGGTGCTCGGGTCAGGAGGGGAAGTAGTCGGGTTTTGCATGGGTGCTGTTGGTTGTTGTGGTGTTGAAGTATAGGAAAATTAATAGGAAGGAAGAGAAAGAGATAGGATGTATGAAACATTAATGTGAGGGAGAGAGAGAATGGAAGAAAAGGGTTATCCTAGAAATTAGGGCCGGCAGCACCATGCTGCTATGGGGTTGGGGAAAAATTGATGGGTAGGATTAAAAGAGGAAGATCCTATGGCTAGGAATTACATGGAGAAAAATAGGTTATTCCTATAGGATTTAATTCAACGGAAAATTCCGATAAATATAGAAAAATAGGTAGAAAGAATAATTAATATTTTTGGGCAAAAAAATGAGGGCGTCATGAGAGAGGAAAAATGAAGCTGGGGTTGGGTTCAGTGGAGCCGGATTGGATCCAAAACCGGATATTGTGCAAAAATCAAATTAAAAATAGGTGTTGATGATCATGAGTGAATAAGTAGCACATGGAGATTCCAATAAATAGGACACAAGTGGCGGATGGATAGTAGGCTTAAAGTGGGCCATGTCCATAATTGGGGCTGACAGGTTTTGGTCGACAGGGGACCCACAAATCAAATTGGAAGATAAATGTGACACCGTGGGGTGAAATAAAATCGGGTCACGTGTTAGGAAAGTTATGCGAGTCAAATGGAGCACAAAATGACGTGTCTGAGTAGGACACGAAGGTCATGGGTGACGAGCGTCTCGAGTAGATCATCAATGAGGAGTTGGTTTCAAGAAACTGACTGGTCTTGCGCTCCCAAATTAAAAGTCACGGTAACGTGCTAAAAATGATCAAGGAAAAGAGTGGGAAAAATAAATAATAATCAAATGGTCTAAATCGACCCGAAGTTCAGCGAAGCAAAAAGAGCACAAGGGAACAAGTCTGAGTGGGACACCATATAAAGGTAATCCTGTCCACTCCAAAACTCATGAAGAAAATTTCCAGAGTTGAACATCCCTGATACTCCAAATATCAACGGCACGGAAAAGTACACTTAGGAAAAATAACAGAATAAATTATTTTTCAAAATCAATCAATCAGGAATTAAAATAAAATAAAAAAAATCAACCCAAAATTCAGGGTGCTCACATCCTACCCACCTTATAAAAATTTCGTCCTCGAAATTAAAATGTCCATACTCCCTCTAGGTCAAACCCCCACAATCAAGTCCCAGAACTTAAACAAATCATACCATCAAAAAAAATAAAAATAACGGCATACAGGGTCATGGCATACGGTGACAGTGAAGTCTCATCTAGGTATACTAGTCATGCTAACCGAAAGGGTCATAGGGTATCAAACACACAAGCAATCCAGGTTGCTAAAATAGAAAAGTTACAGAAATAACAAATCATCAAAACTGTAAGGCGGTCTACCATCCTATATGAAAACTGGTACTTATCAAAAATAAAACAAAGGTAACTACCAATTATCTGAAAAAAAGGTACTATCCCAAGAAAATCAAAATCACAAGTTAAGGAATTGAAAGTCACTTGCATTAAAATCCAATCACAATATATATATAGAGAGAGCGTTAGAGAGGGAAAACTAGTATCATGTGTATGGGAACATGTTCATATGGATAGATAGTAGGCGTGGGTGCACGTGAATATACATGAAAGTGTATATGAGGATTGTGTTTCAATTCAATGGCTATCAAGTTACACTAATCATGGCATATTGGTTAAACAATCTACAATACGCAACTTATTTACTCATAACATGCATGGCTAACCATATATATATAAAAAGGTAGAACTTAGTTATGTATTTATATATATTATAACATGTACGCATAAACTCTATATATATCTATCTAGGTATATGATCATAACATAGAGAGGAAGGTTAGGTTACATGACAATGTATACTAAGTTAGAGTGTGTGTGTGTCCTTGTACAGGGTTATAACTTAGTATTGAAAGGTTAAACCCAGTTTTAGTTCAACATTTACATAAAAAAAAAATCTGAAAATAAGCTAACACTTAAACCAGGATAATATTAACATAATGCAATTTCAAAATTTAGGAGTTTAAAACATCACAACTAATTTCAATGCTCCCAATACATCCTAGCATGATAGAAATGAAACCCTAACATACTATCAATACATTTATCTACGCATACAGTTCAATATTACATGTTAAATCTGAAATCGAACTAAATATTTGAAATCAATGTAAAAATGTTAACATATTTTTAGTTTTCAGGATTTTGGAGATATTTGAACATTAAAACCAACTCAATGTTTATCACAAACTAACGTGTAAGAATATGAAACCTAACCTTATATTCATACATACAACAATGTACACAGCTTTAAATATTATATTAAAGAAAATAAAACAGCAATTTAAACTAAACATTTGGAATTCAGTATTAAGGGTTAATATGCACACAGTCTCAGATTTTTCAAATTTAACATAGCTTAACCAATTTCTCTAAAAATTGAAACCCAGTAGATATTATACATGTGCAGTTATGTAGACAAAACCAATAACGTGAAATTTATATCTAAATCACGAATTTAAACTGGAAAAGCAGAAAGCCAGAAGATTGGGATTTTGAAAATTTAACATTAATGACATATTAATATTATCTAGATATGTTGGAAATCAAGCGTAGCATGCATATGTATCAGATAAGGTGTTTGTGTCCGCTATATCTATATTCTCATGTCCCAAATAAAATCAAATTCTACATCAGGACCAATATTTAAATTCCTACCAAAATTATATAGTAGGTGATTGACAAAATCAAGACAGTTTTATTATCATTATTATCTAATACAAGAATAACGGCAAGAAAGAAATAACGATAAAATCTGTTCTGCTTATCTGTTTAAAGAAGGAACCGTTTTGAAATCCAGAGTTAAATTATCAAATTCAAGATAAAGTCTAGCAAAATCATCGTTTCATTGTATTATGAAAAACTTATAGCAAGAAATTACACAAGGTTTATAAAACCAACTAACTTACTCCTGATTTAAATAATAGGAAACTAGACAAAACAAATAAATAATAATTCTTTTCTTTTCTTTTTTTTGAATGACTGAAACAAAAGTAGAGGAAACATGTTCAAAACATTTAGGGCGCAATCTGATAATCATATGCGTCTATCCAAAATCTTGGTACTCTAAATCCTTGTCATACTAGTAAGCAAGGATACAATAATCACAGAGCCCTTGACTTATGCACATATCTCTAGAATCATGGTATTTAATATTTTTGCGGTGCCGCATGCTTGGCTGCAAAAACCTTAAATTCCCACACCCGAGAAATATATCCAGAGTCAGACTATATGTCCTCACCATGCTGGCTAATGTGACTATAAAAGACTAGATTCCATAACATAGATGACCTAGCCCATATAATTTCATCTTGCCAAAAATTAAATTAAATCAACAATGAATACCCAAAAATCAAATCAATTTATCAACGAACATCAAAATTCAAAAATGAACAAAAATCTATCAAAATACAAACTCGGATGCAATAGCTATCATCAAAATTCAAATTCGACAATCATCCATCAAAATAAATAATTACAAACTCGAATTCAACAATAATCTATAAAAATCAAATTTAACAACAGAAAGTAAAGATAATTAAATCAAGGGAAGAAGAGTTTTCAAATCGAAGTTAAAATAAGATTCTCAAGGTCGTCCCAGGAATCTCTCAAGGGATCCTAACTGTGATTGAGTATCTTCAAAATATATCATATTCCTAGTGCAGGCTGTAGTGGTACTCTAGTTCGAATACCACTACACTTTTAGTCTAGACCAGCATGGGCCACCACTAAAAATGTGTCACGACCCGCACCCTAGAGTAAGGGCACGAGAACGTAACAACGCCCAGCCTACGCCGCAGTGTCAGCGGTAGAACGCTGTCCTAGGTTACAACATTTAACAATATAATGCTAAACAGTTTATACTCTCCGAATGGGGGTGACATAGCAGATACATACTCAATCACATCTAAGGTAGAGCATGATAAGGATAGATAAAACATGAAATCCAAAAGAGATACATGAGATAGAAGTCTAAGTGTCTAAGATACATAAACCCAGAAATACATCTCAAAACTCAAATACAGATACAGTAATCCACAAAGTAAATACAACTCCAGACAAAATGAAATAACTACCTAAACAACCTCTACTGTGTCTCCTCTAGGCTAGCAGGCAATCCCAGGCCATCTGTAAAATTTATCAACGGGTCTAGTCAGGACTGGAGCGAGTACAGTACATCTCAACAGATCATAGCAGGTTAGAAAATATAATCATGCAGTAAAGTAAGATACATGTACTGAAAGAAAGCAGTATGTAAACAGAGAGGGAACTGTAATAGAAATATCTACTATACATAGAGAACTAGCAGTGACTAGTGAGTCAGAGTACAATATGAACATGTAAATGGCCTGGGATGATTCTGATAAGACACTAAGGAATGATTCTGATAAGATACTACTGGTGTATTATTCACATGTCCAATTCTACTCTCCCGTACCCCCAATCAATACACAAGGATCCAGCCAGGTTATGTTATATGATGCTATGTAACAGCCCCCGAAGGGTGGTAGACCCCGAAGGTGATAAGCCTCCGAAGGTGATAGACCCCGAAGGTGATAGACCCCGAAGGTGATAGACCCCGAAGGTGATACATAGTAGTCCCATAAATGGGATAAGGATTCTAGGAAGACTCTACGATCATAAGAGTATATGTCGTAAGTGATCAAAGAACCAATGAAGCATAGTGATACGCCATGTAAGTGAAACGCACAGAACATGTAGTACCCGATGCTCCCTAAGGATAACTTCTCAAGAAGGGATCCATATAGTACCAATCCGTGTGACCAACGTGACAGTACAAGTAAAGTAATCTACTGCAGGAAATAATTCTAAGCAGGATATGAAATGATCAAAGAATGTACTCACCTGATAACCTGAACAGCTGATAAGTATAGGGGGTCCGACTGAAGCCACAGAGTCCTATTTAAAGCAACACAGGTTACAAGGTGTTCAAGTTGTAATAAATGAATCCACAAACAATCTATTTTATCCTAGGTTCTTCTAGTCAAATTAACTCTAGGTCAACTCCGATCAATAATCTAGTCAAACTAGGTCAAGTGTTGACTTACAGTTGACTTCGGGTCAACTGGTCAACTCTGGTCAAACAGGGTCAATTCTAGTCTAATATAAAGTGTACTTCGTTATTTGTACGTCGAAACTTTCAACGCACAAATCGAGATAAGAAGATTATCGGTAAGATTGATAATCTTATTATAGTGATCCACGTGTCCAATTTGTCAATTTCAGCGATGTGAGATCATTAGAATTGGCTGATCTCAGTTTCTTTGTCCTAATCCCAAAATACGAACATTATATGAATTAATTATTAATTAATTATAAAAAGGTTAAACTCAGAGAAATTATCAACAAACATTGTCGGACGATGAAATAAACATCGCCAACGTGTCCAGAATGGTCAAATTAGCTAGGATAGCCTACCCATCGGTCCAATTTGGACACAAGGGCAAAAAGGTAATTTTGGGTCAAAACGGTGTCCGTATCGGAGCCGTTTTGCACCAAAAAATGTGCAAGAAATCAAGTTAATAAAATATAACAAATTATATGTCCACGAAACCAGAATGTCGATACGAACCCAACGGTATCTCCAGAATTGGATTCCGTTGACCCGATCTCAATTTGGCCCGTTGACCAGAACTTAGAATTCCGGTTTGCACGAAAATGCGTGCCGAAGCTAATGTTCTCAAAATTTAGCAAACTACCTGTCAACGAGTCCAAAATGATGATACGAACTCAACGGTATCTTCAGAATTGGATTCCGATGAGCCGATCTCAAAATGATCCGTTGACCCGGATATTGGTATCCGACTTGCACCGAAATACGTGCCGGATTCAACGTCCACCAAAACCTACCAAATTATATGTCAACGAGTCCAGAATGACGATACGAACTCAACGGTATATCCGGAATTGGATTCCGATGAGCCGGCGTCAAAAAGTCCCGTTGACCCAGAAAGTGGAATCCGCTTTGCACCAAAATGCGTGCCCGTGCCCACGTTCTCCAAATTTAACAAATTTTATATGAAAATATGCCAGAACGACGCCACAAGTCTAATGGTGGTGTCAGAAATGAAATCTGGAGTCCCGTGTTCAAAAATAGAATTTTAAAAGTTGAAAATTAAGAATTCGGACGGCCAACTTTGGCGTCGAATTCAACCAATCAAACAAGCTCACAATGAAACGAAACTGGAGGGGTAGCAAGAGGGTTATACCAGCTTCACACCGGAACTGGTAGCACGCCAAACGGAGCTGCGGTGGAGGAGATACAAGCTGACGAAGTTGGCCCCGCAAAACTGTCCAAATTTAACACAATTTAAACGATCAACTTGGTGGCCGGTTTTCATGTATCAAACGATAAAATTAACGGACAAAAATTGACTGGGGTGAAGGTGGATATACCGAGATTGCGACGGAGCGAAGAAATCGCCGATCCAACGGTCGGATTTCCAGAAAAATATGTATAAAGTTGCTGCGACGGAGCGCCAAAACGAACTCGACTCAGCGCGCGTCACGACGGGACGTCGTGCAAAACGCACGAATCGCCTCGACGGCGCATCCCGGAGGATGGTGGCCGTCAGGGGACTCTGCGACGGCGCTCGCCGGAGAGAGGAGGGGGTACCCACGGCGGCGCAACTGCCGGCGGCGGCGGCGGCCAGCGCCGTTCGCGCGCGCGCCATGCACGCTGCTGTTGCTGTCGGGCTCGCGCGGCCACGCCGACGACGTCGAGGGCTGCACGGCCAAGGGCGGTGGCGGTTGTACAGCCTCGACGAGGGTCGACAGTGCACGGCGACTGTGGGGGCGGCCATGCGGCGGAAACGAAGGTGGCGGTTTGGAGTTGATGGTGGTGGACGGAATAAGGAGGAGGAGAAGGAGATGGAGGCGCGGCTCGGCCAGGGTGGCCGGAGCCACGGCGAGGTGGACGTCGGCCCATGGCAGGAGGGTGGTCGGGCCATTGTGCTCGGGTGAGGAGGGAAAGTAGTCGGGTTTTACATGGGTGCTGTTGGTTGTTGTGGTGTTGAAGTATAGGAAAATTAATAGGAAGGAAGAGAGAGAAAGAGATAGGATGTAATGAAACATCAATATGAGGGAGAGAGAGAATGGAAGAAAAGGGTTATCCTAGAAATTAGGGCCGGCAGCACCATGCTGCTATGGGGTTGGGGAAAAAATTGATGGATAGGATTAAAAGAGGAAGATCCTATGGCTAGGAATTACATGGAGAAAAATAGGTTATTCCTATAGGATTTAATTCAACGGAAAATTTCGATAAATATAGAAAAATAGGTTGAAAGAATAATTAATATTTTTGGGCAAGAAAAATGAGGGCGTCATGAGAGAGGAAAAATGAAGCTGGGGTTGGGTTCAGTAGAGCCGGATTGGATCCAAAACCGGACATTGTGCAAAAATCGAATTAAAAATAGGTGTTGATGATCATGAGTGAATAAGTAGCACATGTAGACTCTAATAAATGGGACACAAGTGGCGGACGGATAGTAGGCTCAAAGTGGGCCATATCCATAATTGGGGCTGACAGGTTTTGGTCGACAGGGGACCCACAAATCAAGTTGGAAGATAAATGTAACACCGTGGGGTGAAATAAAATCGGGTAACGTGTCGGGAAAGTTGTACGAATCAAATAGAGCACAAAATGACGTGTCTGAGTGGGACACGAAGGTCATGGGTGATGAGCGTCTCGAGTAGATCATCAATGAGGAGTTGGTTTCTAGAAACTGACTAGTATTGCGCTCCTAAATTAAAAGTCACGATAACGTGCTAAAAATGATCAAGGAAAAGAGTGAGAAAAATAAATAATAATCAAATGGTCTAAATCGACCCAAAGTTCAGCGAAGCAAAAAGAGCACAAGGGAGCAAGTCTGAGTGGGACACCATATACTATCATGAAGGTAATCCTGTCCACTCCAAAACTCGTGAAGAAGATTTTCAGAGTTGAACATCCCCGATACTCCAAATATCAACGGCACGGAAAAGTACACTTAGGAAAAATAACAGAATAAATTATTTTTCAAAATCAATCAATCAGGAATTAAAATAAAATAAAAAAAATCAACCCGAAATTCAGAGTGCTCACATCCTACCCACCTTATAAAAATTTTGTCCTCGAAATTAAAATGTCCATACTCCCTCTAGGTCAAACCGCCACAATCAAGTCCCAGAACTTAAACAAATCATACCATAAAAAAAAGAACGGCATACAGGGTCATGGCATACGGTGATAGTGAAGTCTCATCTAGGTATACTAGTCATGCTAACCGAAAGGGTCATAGGGTATCAAACACATAAGCAATCCAGTTGCTAAAATAGAAAAGTTACAGAAATAACAAATCATCAAAACTGTAAGGCGGTCTACCATCCTATATGAAAACTGGTACTTATCAAAAATAAAACAAAGGTAACTACCAATTATCTGAAAAAAGGGTACTATCCCAAGAAAATCAAAATCACAAGTTAAGGAATTGAAAGTCACTTGCATTGAAATCCAATCACAATATATATATATATAGAGCGTTAGAGAGGGAAAACTAGTATCATGTGTATGGGAACATGTTCATATGGATAGATAGTAGGCGTGGGTGCACGTGAATATACATGAAAGTGTATATGAGGATTGTGTTTCAATTCAATGGCTATCAAGTTACACTAATCATGGCATATTGGTTAAACAATCTACAATACGCAACTTATTTACTCATAACATGCATGGCTAACCATATATATATAAAAAGGTAGAACTTAGTTATGTATTTATATATATTATAACATGTACGTATAAACTCTATATATCTATCTAGGTATATGATCATAACATAGAGAGGAAGGTTAGGTTACATGACAATGTATACTAAGTTAGAGTGTGTGTGTGTGTGTCCTTGTACAGGGTTATAACTTAGTATTGAAAGGTTAAACCCAGTTTTAGTTCAACATTTACATAAAAAAAAATCTGAAAATAAGCTAACACTTAAACCAGGATAATATTAACATAATACAATTTCAAAATTTATGAGTTTAAAACATCACAACTAATTTCAATGCTCCCAATACATCCTAGCATGATAGAAATGAAACCCTAACATACTATCAATATGTTTATCTACGCATACAGTTCAATATTACATGTTAAATCTGAAATCGAACTAAACATTTGAAATCAATGTAAAAATGTTAACTTGTTTTCAGTTTTCAGGATTTTGGAGATATTTGAACATTAAAACCAACTCAATGTTTATCACAAACTAACATGTAAGAATATGAAACCTAACATTATATCCCTACATACAACAATGTACACAGCTTTAAATATTATATTAAAGAAAATAAAACAGCAATTTAAACTAAACATTTGAAATTCAGTATTAAGGGTTAATATGCACACAGTCTCAGATTTTTCAAATTTAACATAGCTTAACCAATTTCTCTAAAAATTGAAACCCTGTAGATATCATACATGTGCTGTTATGTAGACAAAACTAATAACGTGAAATTTATATCTAAATCACGAATTTAAACTGGAAAAGCAGAAAGCCAGAAGATTGGGATTTTGAAAATTTAACATTAATGACATATTAATATTATCTAGATATGTTGGAAATCAAGCGTAGCATGCATATGTATCAGATAAGGTGTTTGTGTCTGCTATATCTATATTCTCATGTCCCAAATAAAATCAAATTCTACATCAGGACCAACATTTAAATTCCTACCAAAATTACAGAGTAGGTGATTGACAAAATCAAGACAGTTTTATTATCATTATTATCTAATACAAGAATAACGGCAAGAAAGAAATAACGATAAAATCTGTTCTGCTTATCTGTTTAAAGAAGGAACCGTTTTGAAATCCA
Organism: Iris pallida; assembly: GCA_029216955.1. Taxonomy (NCBI): domain Eukaryota; kingdom Viridiplantae; phylum Streptophyta; class Magnoliopsida; order Asparagales; family Iridaceae; genus Iris; species Iris pallida. The sequence continues at coordinate 125,969 of JANAVB010034090.1, forward strand.
GAGTTAAATTATCAAATTCAAGATAAAGTCTAGCAAAATCATCATTTTATTGTATTATGAAAAACTCATAGCAAGAAATTACATAATGTTTATAAAACCAACTAACTTACTCCCGAGTTAAATAATAGGAAACTAGACAAAACAAATAAATAATAATTTTTTTTTGAATGACTGAAACAAAAGTAGAGGAAACATGTTCAAAACATTTAGGGCGCAATCTGATAATCATATGCGTCTATCCAAAATCATGGTACTCTAAATCCTCGTCATACTAGTAAGCAAGGCTACGATAATCACAGAGCCCTGGACTTATGCACATATCTCTAGAATCATGGTATTTAATATTTTCGTGGTGCCGCATGCTTGGCTGCAAAAACCTTAAATTTCCCACACCCGAGAAATATATCCAGAGTCAGACTATATGTCCTCACCATGCTGGCTAATGTGACTATAAAAGACTAGATTCCATAACATAGATGACCTAGCCCATATAATTTCATCTTGCCAAAGAAGAATACAACCATGCTTCTTATTCAAAGTATTTTAATTTTTGCAAATTGAAAACTTTGAAGGGGGTCTTGTAGAAGCATGGAAAATAATCCATGCGGCTAGGAAACCCCATGCGGCTCAGAAAGCCCATGCGGCTCAGAGAGTCATGCGGCATAAGGGACTATGCGGCCCAAGATATCCCATGCGGTTCGAAAGACACATGGCGTAACAGTGCTCCCCTCCGCCCTATGTTGCATTAATTACTTTGACGGCTGACAACTCTGAAAAAGTGACAGCCCTGACATAAGAGAGGCAATTATGACTCTGTCATAATGACAGACCCCTAGGGAAGAGAAAGAGATCTCTGACACAATTCTCCGAGATCCATAAAAAAGCTACGTGGCCTTGCCACGTGGGCGTTCGTATGCGGCTCGAGCGAAGACTTCCCATACGGTTCAGAATGAAGCCGTCCTATACGGCTCAGGCCGAAATAGTCTCATGCGGCTCAAGCGGAGGCCTTCCCATACGGCTCAAGAGGACCATTTCTATGCGGCTCAGGCAGATGCATCCCAATGCGGCTCGCAATGATTATCTCCATGCGGTTCAAAGGTTCGAGGGGGGCCACTACCCAAGCAGCCCTGACACGTGGCCCAACCTTATGCGGCCCAAACCTTATGCGGCTCAATCTTTATGCGGTTCAGATCCCCCCAGTGGCCCCTAGGACACGTGTCCTAAGCCGATCAATTTCCCAGATTTATTGCAATCAGAGATTGGGTCAAATCCTAATAATCTGGGACACGTGGCAGGAGAATAAATCAATTTATTCGCAGACATCAGAAGATCATCCTGAGGAAGATTTATTCCAATCAGTATTAATTACTGATGATATTTGGTGTAATCTACACTTAATGGTCCAGATTCATTACAATCAAAAGTAATGGCCTAGATTGACTAATCCATAGGCCGTCGCCATCTCCAGGAAGAAATCATTGCAACCCTAACGATCACACCCCATTCCTATAAATAGTAAGGTGCCATTCCCTTGCAAGATATACATTCCCTGGCAATATACACAACGGAGATAGCGCGACCAGAGAGACCCCTTTTCGAGATCAGAGAGCATTAGAAGACTTGAAGAAAAAAGCAGAAAGAGAGCAAAGAGAGCATTTCTTCAATACTGAGCAAATCTTCTGGAGCCAAGGCTGCATACCGATCGTCCAAGGAGTAAGGCAGGGCTGCCGTCGCCTTCCCGAGCCTCTATCGTCACCCTCCAGAATCTAAAATAAACAATTGTACTTAGTCTGCTGTACCTAGGCTTTCGTCCCTAGGCTTTCTTTGTACAAGCGAGTTTATATTATGAGTCTAAGTTCAGTCCTCCCATAAAACTGTTCTGTACTTTTACAATCAATGGCAAACACCAGGCAGAAGAGAATGGGGTCACACGATCATCTTTGGCCGAAAAGAAGGTCCTCCATCTTTCATGCCACAGGAGTTTGATCTCGAACCCGACGCTGGAAGATTACCGCTCTACCTGTATAGTCCTTAAGCCAAGTACTTCATACAAAAGCAGGAGTACGACTTGGAGGCTACCCCGGGTCTGAATTTTGACAACGGTCGGCGATTGCCTCTACAGCTGTCAACACCGGCTGGGAAACCTCAGGATTATTATCACAAATTTAGACACGACCTCAGGTATATTACACCAGCAACAACGCTCGAGAGTTCCGATGAAGAATGCAAGTGGCACTCTCATTCGTCCGAGTCATCCACTTACGACTCCAATGGCAGCATTGGAGATATATTTAGACAGACATTATCTGTCAACATGACATCTGCTAGTATTGAAGAGGAAGACAAAGATCTACTCGAACCACTTAAGTTGGAGCCATGGGTCCAACTATTGGATACACAATGGAAGAAGCGCTTTGAACAACGAGACCCTCCCAATGAAGACGAGGTCATACAAGTTGACCGTGGCGATGAATCCTCCACGAAGCCAATCTTTGTTAGTAAAAGCCTGACGGATGATGAGCGAGAGTTGCTGTTATAACTCGCCAGAGAATACATCGACGTCTTCGCTTGGAGCTATGAAGACATGTCAGGGCTAAATACCGAAATCGCACTTCATAAGCTCAACATTTATCCTGACGCAAAACAAGTCAAACAACAACAGCGGTAGTTTCATCCAGACATCATGAACTCCATTGAAATAGAAGTAAACTAGCTTATAGATAGCGGTTTCATCCGTGAAGAGCAGCACCCAGACTGGGTAGCCAACATAGTACCAGTCATCAAGAAGAACGGAAAGATCCAAATTTGCATCGACTTCCACAATTTGAATACGGTATGCCCTAAGGATGAATTCCCTCTTCCGATCACCGACATAGTGATCGATAATACGTGTGGCTTCGAGTGCATGTCCTTTATAGATGGCTTTTCATGATTTAATCAAATCAAAATATCTCTTGATGATGCGAAGCATACGTCATTCCGAACACCGATCGGCGTGTATTGTTATACGATCATGCCCTTCGGCCTGAAAAATATCGGTGCTACATATCAACGTGCTATGAGCGTCATCTTCAGAGATCACATACGCAAGACGGTGGAGTGTTACGTTGATGACATGGCCGTCAAAAGCCGCTCCAAAAATAATCACTTATATGATTTGAGAACAGTGTTCGACTTCATACGAGCGCACAATCTGTAGATGAATCCCACCAAGTCTTTCTTTGGCGTGTCCAGTAGGAAGTTCTTGGGCTTCGTTATTACTTTTCGGGGCATTCACATATCCGATAAAATAAAAGCAATCCTGGAGATGAGTCCACCGAGGAGCCTCCGTCAACTCTGCGGCCTTCATGGAAGACTAGCCTACATCAGGAGGTTCATATCTAACATCTTAGGGCAATGTCAACCCTTCACTCAACTCATGAAGAAAGTTGTCATTTTCGTATGGAATGAGAAATTTCAGCATGCCTTTGATGACATTAAGGAATACCTGACGAATCTGCCAGTTCTGGTAGCCCCGGTCGCCGAAAAGCCCTTCCTGCTCTATGTACGGGTGATGGAACACTCTCTCGGTGCTTTGCTAGCACAGAATAATAACGTGGGACATGAATAAGCTATTTACTATCTCAGCTAGATGATGGTAGGACCGGAACATAGGTACACCACCGTGGAGAAGGAGTGCCTTGCCCTAGTGTTCGCCATTCAGAAAACATGACACTATGTGACAGGGCAGACCATCCATGTTGTCTCACGAGTTAATCCTCTCAGGGTTCTCATGACCAAGCTAGGTGTACTCAGTTCTCGTCTAGCCACCTGGGCGATACTGTTATCCTCCTACGACATAGTTTTTGTTCCGTAGAAGGCTATCGAAGCTCAAGCCCTGGCCGACTTCTTAGCAGCCCATCCAGGCTCAAAAATAGCCAAAATTTATGAAGAAATCCCTGACGAAGTCGTCGACTCAAACATGACTTCACATGATTCCATTTGGCAAATGTTCTTTGATGGTGCTTCAAGAACGAGGCCACAAGGTGATATCGTCGCTGGAGTCAGGGTAGTATTAATTTCTCCCTCTGGATTGGTGGTCAATCGGGCATATTCTTTCACAGAACCATGTTCAAATAACGTAGCCGAATATAACACTCTAGTTATCGGACTCTAACTCGTAAAAGATGTGGGGGTCAAGTACCTGGAATTGTATGGCGACTCGCAGCTGATTGTTAATCAGATCCGAGGCTCATACGAGGTTAGCAACGAGGACCTGATTCCCTACCATCAGACAGGAATTGCCATCATTGCAACCTTAGAGGGGTTCTTTATAAAGCGTGTTCCTAGGCTCCAAAATATTGAAGCCGATGTCCTAGCAGGCCTCGTCTCTTCCTTGGCAGTTCCAAATGATGCTCATTATCTAGTCGACGTGATAGACCATGAGCTGGTCTATCTCAAGAACAATATTCAACAGGGTACGAGTTACTCCGCCCAGATAACCAATGACATACAAGATTGGAGACGCCCGCCTCGATTTTGTAGTCTACAGAATTCTGCCAGAGAATGTAAAGAAAGCAACTTCAATCAGAAGGCGCTCTCTCAGATTCTTCTATGATACAGAGATGAAAATGTTATATCTACGATCCTATGATGGGCTACTATTAAGATGCCCGTCAAATGTAGAAGTCAAAGAAGCCTTACGCGAGGCTCACGATGGCGCTTGCGGGGCTCAACAACCTGGCCCAAAGTTGCAAGATCGTCTCCGCCTGATGGGTTATTACTGGCCCATAATGGTAGTAGATGCAGTTGATTATGCAAAGAAGTGTAAGGTTTACGAGATCCACACAGATTTCATACATCTACCATTCGAATTCTTGTACCCAACAGTGGCCTTTTGGCCATTTGAAGCATGGGGAATGGATATCATTTGGCCAGTCATCCCACTATCGTCTAGGGGGCATCGGTTCATACTTGCAATCACCGATTACTTCTCCAAATGGGCGGAAGCTGTTTTTCTTGCAGAGGTAAAGACATCAAACATGATTAGTTTTATAAAATATCACGTCATCTACCGTTTTGGACTGCCCGGAGGATTATTCAAGACAATCGTCTGCAGTTCGCAAGCCATGCTTTTTATCGATTTTGTGACAAGAATCAAATTCAGAACATAGCCTCGATAGCATATAACCCATCGGCTAATGTTCTGGCTGAAGCCTTTAACAAAACCATAATCAAGCTTCTCAAAAAGTTCGTGTTTTCAAACAAACGCGACTGGAATAAAAAGCTTAGCGAGTGCTTATGGGCATATCGCACTACGAGTCGGACGGCTACAGGAAATATATCGTTCTCCTTGGTTTACGGAAGCGAGGTAGTTCTCCCATTGGAGAGTCAGATCCCCTCGCTTTGCATGGCCCTTACTTACCGATTGACGTCAGATGACAACCACTGTCGACGGCTACAAGAACTGGAAGCCTTAGACAAAAAGCGTTTACAAGCTCAACAAAGCATAGAGATCTACCAAGCGCGCATCTCTCAGGCTTTCAACAAGAAAGTCAAACAGAGAATATTCTAAGTCGACGATCTCATCTTGGCCGTTCGCAGACCAATGGTCATAACTCACAAGACCACCAGCAAATTCCAGCCTAAATAGGAGGGTCCGTTCATCATCGAGACTGTATTCTCCAATTGCGCATACCGGCTCGTAAAGCAGAATAGGGACTTGTTCATGATGCCCATAAACGGCAAGTTCCTGAAAAAATACTATGTTTAAAAATATCCGCATATTGCCTAAAGTGTCGAGTTATGTACACCAGGTACCTCTGAACTTACACTCTATTCCCTCTAAGGGGACTCACATTGCATCTCCCCGAGTGACAAGTCATGTATATTGATACCTCTGAACTTCCGCTTTGATGTTTCGATTGTCATATATCACGTCCATATTACCTCTGATATAGACAATCTCCCGACTTAACACTTGTACCCAACCAGGGATAAAAGATATGGTGTTAAGGCCACAAAACCTATCACGTCCATATTACCTCTATTGGGTTTTATCTCAAAATCTATTACTCACACCACTAGTGCACAGAAGAGTAATAGGTCCACTAAAGATTATGCCTGATTATCGTATGTCATGTCCGTATTACCTCTGATATCGATAGTCTCTCGACTTAACACATGTACCCAACCCAGGATAAAAGACATGGTATTAAGACCAGAAAACCTATCATGTCCATATTACCTCTGTTGGATTTTGTTTCAAATCTATTTACCTGCACCGCCAGTGCGCATAAGGGTAATAGGTCCACAAAAGTTATCCTAATCTATTACTCGCACCATCGGTGTACCAAAGAGTAGTAGGTCCACAAAATATCATTCAAATCTATTTGCTCGCATTACCAGATGCACAAAAGAGCAATAGGTCCACAAAAAAGTTCCCCAGTGGAATGTCTTTTATCAAACACAAATGCTGTATTAGGCCCTCTAGTACAAGCACCACAGATACCACAAATAAAGAGTGGAGTGAATGTATTCTGCTTATTCAAAATCAGTTACATTCATGGGACTACATCAGCAGCAGAAAGAAAAGAAAAAAAATCTAGCAATAAATAGTTTGGTCAGTTTGACAGCACTTCGCCTTCACCAAAAAGCAGTTTTGTGGCCCTCGAAAGAAGTCATATTTTACTGCTGAGAAGCAAACAAGGCTGTCGAATCTCCAAGGAGCTGCCCGGAGGAGGGCAAATATAGCATGATTTTCTCCACTCCGTATTGCGGATACCTTAGCCCCGCTCCTCCAAAAGACCATACCTTCAAAACTACATCCCTGATGGTGGTTTTGCCTACTTGGAGAGCCGTAAAGACATGATGTTCATGATAATGCCTGACCACCGTCCAACTCTCCGAAGTATAAAGGTTATTCCCACCACCTGGGGAAACCTCTTCTGAAGCATGAGGAATTCTGAGTTGTCTGATGTGTATGCCAAATTGGCGCAGGAAAAACTCTTCCGAAGCATGAAAAGTTTTGAGCTGTCTGATGTGTGTGTCAGTATGGTGCATTTTCACTTTATCTCCGACACCGGTCCTGGAAAAATTGCTAGACAGATCCCTACAAAATATAAAAAAAGGGAAAAAGGGGTTAGCAGTGAGAAGAAAACAAAGGTCATTATTCAGCTATACGGCCTAGCCAAACAGAACTAATGCGGCTCAGTCATTAGGAACTTATGTGGCTCAGTCATGAAGTGCTAATACGGCTAAGTCATGAGGCACCTATGCGGTTCATGTGGCTCAGTCATGAAGTACTCATGCGACTCAGTCCTGAGGAACTTATGCGGCTCAGTCATGAAGTGCTCATGCGGATCAGTCTTGGGGCACTTATGCGGTTCAGGTTCAAATGTGTAACGCTTATGTGGCTCAGCCCATGCGGCCCTATCATACAGAACACATGCGGTCCAAATGGAGATAGGGCATGCATCGATCAGGCTTAAAGCACAGAGGCGATATATGACAGGCCCACGTATAAAATATGCGATGTGGCCATTCAAAATTTCAGTCGTCGTCTTTCCACCATCCTTACCTTTGATAGGGGTTGTACGTCGGGATGAATGGAAGGAGAGTCCGCTGCTCTCGACGGAGAGGCAAGTGTAAAACCCCTAAATTTCTACTATATTTTTTATAAATTTGGTACTGATTATTTTTTGTATTTGTACGTTACGTAGTTGCAGTGTACGTCACGCACGAAATTTCGTTATTATCGAATTTGCTTGACGAGTGCGAATATGTGCGAGCGTACATATTTTTAGAAAAACATTTTTATTTATTATTTTATAGTTTTAAAATAATATATGTAATAATTATTTTAGTTATCATACGAATATTTCCAAGTCCATTATTTTATTTATTTATAAAAAGTCTTTCGTTTATAATAGTTATTAATAATAAATAATATTCTTTGTGCATACGTATATATTTCTTAAATATTTTGTTAGTTTATTTTTTAAATAAAAATATAATTTTCGAGATTTGTTAATATTAATATTTTATTATTCAAAAAGATATTTAAAAATATTTATTATTTTTGAAATTATTATTATTGGTATTTTGAAAAATATATTTGGAAGTTATTGTAGCCATTTTAAATTTCGATTTGATTTTATGTATTTAATTTAAATAGTTTAAAGGTAGAATTTATATTTAATTTGAGTCTAGGTTATCTAGATTTAAAATTAGAATTTAAATTGAATTTAGATTTGATTTAAATTAAATTATCTAATTGGGTTTAAATCCTAATCCTTATCCAAGTGGGAATTCCCACATCCTATATAAGGAGAGGTACTCATCCACATAAAAATTTTACTAAACCAATTCCATCAACACCACAAGCATTTTATCGTGCATGCATCGTGTCCGTGTCTACCCAAAGTTCTTCCACTATTCTTTGTTTACAATTACATTCATCCCTTCGTTGTGTCACGACCCGCATCCGCTTTTCGGGTACGAGACGTGTCCAAGCCAGCCTACGCCGCAGAGTTGGCGGTAGAATGCAGTCAAGCCCGCAAGAAATAAATGCTCAAAGTATAACATTTGCCGCTCATTCACATTTCTAAATTTATTACAATATTTACAACATTTATATTTAAAGAAAATACAAGATTCTATAATTAATGAAATTGATACAACTGCTTTCTATTTCTAGGTTGACCCCAGCATACCCAAGCCTTCCCAATGCTAAGAGTGATCGCGGCTAAACCTAAAAAATATTAGTTTTCAGTCAGGAATGGAACAAGTACACAAACCGACGACAATGCAAAAACACAATAGAATTAACAAGACATGAAAATAACATATGGAATATGAAAGCTAGAAAGTAACTGATGACATGGCACGGTGGAGATGAAAAATAAAAATAAAAGACATCTACCTAGGTGGTGTGAAATATCCTTTTCGACATATGAACGGCTAGGGGGTAAATACGGCACACTGCACGCGTCGTGTGCAGCTGCTATCATTCACGAAAGATATTTTCCCTCCCGACTACTCCATGTGACGACCATGTCAACAAACAGCAGGATATATGTATAGACATGAAATGAAAAGACTACTATGAATCGAAAGCAATCAGAAAGTGCACTTGTCTGTGGTCCTTTGCTGGTGAAACCAATAATACCATTGCGTCCAGGATACTCCGATTGGCTAGGGTGGATGTGCAAGAGTCCAGATTCACATGGAAGATGGAGATAGGATTAGTCACGATTCATGAAGGAAAATCGTTTTAAGAGACGTTATTACTTATATCTTAGAAAATTATTTAGAAATTATGTATTCATTTAAACTAATATACTAGGAATATACTTAAAAAAACTCCTTAATCACAGAAGCCCAACCCATAAGTAATGTATAACAAATAAGCCCCAAATGTATATATATAACCTAAAACATTATTTGTGACCCAAGAATATTAGCCTTTACATATAGAGGTCAAATTTATATATCTGCCCAAAACTACCTTCATTAGAAGCCCTTAGTGATATCAAAACCCAAAGAATTTACTAGCACAAATACAATGGTCTAATGATTATACTTGATTATAAATATAATCTTAGCAAATAGTAATTATATGCTAATAATTAATATCAATAATAATTAGAATTTAATTAACGGTGTTGCAATAACATGGGTAGTAATAATATTAATAAACTGTTAGTACAAATACTGATAATGAAAATATTTATCATCCTAACTATTATAACAAAGTAATAAAATAATCCAAATATAATTAATACTCAGCTTTAGAGGAAAGTCAGAGAGAGAGAGAGAGAGAGAGAGAGAGAGAGCAGAGTAATTTAAAGGAATAAGGGAATGAAGAAAAGAAAGGGAGGCTCACGAGTAGTCGGCGGAGGCAGAGTCAGCCGCGAGGGCTGGAGAGACTTCGGGAGGTCATCGTCACATCCACGGCGGAGGTGCATGGAGGGAAAGCCGTGGATGGCCATGGCATCATCGCCAACGTTAGATCTGGTGGCCAGATCCCGTGAGTGGCGGCACGCGGCACAGCGGGTCGGACTCGAGAAGGCGAGTAGACGGGCGCTGGTTCCCGATGGTGAGGCGCAGTGAAGATCCGGTGCAGGGGCCTTGAAAACAACCTCGAGGCATTCGCCTGCTCCGACTCGGCGATGGAACGGGTCGCCGGTGGCGCTCCTTGATCCGGCCGGTGCAGAAGTCGAGAGGGCCGAGGGCTGCTCACCCCGGAGGCGAGATCCGTCAGTTTACGGCGCAGCCGCGGTGGTCTTCTCCTGGTCGAGGGTTCGCCGGAGGCTGGCCGTAGCAAACGGCTTGTGGCGGTCAGGGCACCCTGGTCCGGTCTCAGGCGAGATCGAAGCAAAGCGGTCGCGGTTAGCGGTTGGGCGCGTAGACTGTAGCATGTGGCGGACACCGCCATGCGCGTTGCACACGGGCACTGGAAGGGAGCGTCGGCACTGGCGACGCACGCGTGGTGGATATTTCGTCAGGCGGCGGCGAAGTTGGGTACCGACGAGGCGGCCGGGGTCGAAGCCGGTGGAGATGATGACGGTGGTGGGTTGTCGAGGGTCTACGGAGCCAGGTCAACGGCGCTGGCTGAGCCGAGGAGCAACAAGGAGGCCCGGTAGGCGGGACCGACCGACGGCATCGGCGGGTTAGGTTGGTTTCAATTTTTTTTGTTTTGCTTTGATGCTGTCTTCGGTGTGTCGGACACAGTGGGATGGATGTATGTGTGAAGGACTGGACAAGAAAATGGATGAAGCCACGGACACACGGGTCCGGACACGGTGATATCTGTTGTGGACACGGACACTTTGGCACAGGATTTGTTATTGGCTATTGGTGTTGCTGTGACGATGGTGAGGATATTGGTGTTGCTGTGGCGATGGTGAGGAGATACGTGGTTGATGGCAATATTGGATGTGGTGGTTGAAGAGGAGAGCAGGGTTTGGTTGTGTCGAAGAGGATTCACGTAGGACTTGGGTTGATGCTTTTATATATATATGGATTTAGATTAGGGTTAATTGTAGGAGGATTAGAAGAGATCAATTTTAAATTGATCCGAATGTGAATGCAGGCCTTGATTATTCGGCTAGTACAAGGGAATTTAATGATGGCTTACATAAGGCTTCCAAAAATATATAATGTAGATAGGGTTAATATTCAAAGGAAACCCTTATAGATAACTAAATTATCCAATCTTAATAATATTTAAACCAATATATTAATATTATCCAAAATACTTTTAATCATATGAATTCATATCTTTAATAAATTATCATAATAAGTTAAAATTGTATTTGGTATCATCAAATAGTTTAAAAGAATATTTCGAACTCCAAAACTTAATTCAAGTAATAGGCATAGTATTCGATACCATAAAAATAGTTTAATGTACTAACTATTATTCAAAATTTCGTTCAAGACTATTTACACCTTTCAAACCATAAGATTTTTAACTAATTTTGTAATACAAAGATAAGAGCAAAATAACGTTCTATATTTTTCAAAGAGAGGATTTATTTCTAATCATGATATAAAATAAAATAAAATTAATTAATTAATTAATAATCATTCAAAATAATAAACAAACTCCTTTTATAATTCCGATAATTTTATTTAATAAATATTTCTATTAAAACAAGATTAGAACATTTCAAAATATTTAATTTAACTAGTTTTGATCAAATATCATCTGCCGAGTCTCGACGAAAGATTTTATTTAAACACAGTAATCAAAATAAAATAAATTTTTTTGAAAAAATCCGGGAGGAGGAGTTACAAATCTACCCACCTTAGAAATAAATTCGTCCTCAAATTTAGGGATGTCTAGGATAGATAGACTCGGTAGGTCTGAAGAAAAATGTAGTAACATGAATTTTTAATAAGGATGGTATTGATTTATAAGATAAGATCGAGGGTAACCAAAACTTTCATAATAAGGATTATTGATCAAAATAAATATTGAACAAAGCATTGACCAACGAAGGAGGGAAGTGGAGAAGTACATAGATATGGCTTTGTGTTACAGTCTTAGGCTACAGTCTTGAACCCAAAGATTCTAAATATTCCCAAAATCGATAACCTCTAGGACAATTTATCGATCGAAGACTCTACCCACCTTAGAAATCTTCTTCCTCGAAATTTTGAAGGGTATGATTGGTCATGATTAAGAATAATAAAATGATCTAATTAATGATCAAGCAAGTTATATCATGAATTAATCGAACCTTAAGAAAAGATATGAGGCACGATTAAGGTATAGCCAAAGGACCTAGTCATGATAGTCAATGATATAACTGGAATAAGATTAGCTAAACAAGGAAAGTCGTTTAGGTATGATTATCTGCTATTGGAATTATAGGAATGGTCATCTATCAAAATTTAGACAACGTCTTAAAATGGTTAGAATCACTTAGATATAACTAAGATGCAATCACGGTCGAGGTTAATCATGCAAGTCATCCAAACATGAAAAATTTGGCAAGAGCATGAATATGATCAAAATAATCATGATCAAAGTGGATAAAATTTAGCATTAATTGACTAAAAGTATAGGCACGATTATGATTTAGTCATGATCAAAATTGTTTAAGATCGATCAAAATCGAAATCATTTTGGTATGAACAACTAGTTTAGCAAAATTATCTAAGCACGATTATAGAATCGAATTCTAGGAGAACATACGAATTGGCACGATTGAAATAGATTCGAATAGTCTAGTCGTGATCGAAAGGTCGTTAAGGATGGTCCAAATCGAAACCGTCCCAACACTGTCGATTGTGTAGGCATGATCATAGAATCGTAATCTAGGGGTGATTATGAATCTAGTGGAAGAAAATCAAATTAGGTTTAAAAGATGACGATTCGAAAAGAGGAAGATATAAAGGAAAGAACAACCAGTTTATTGAGAAGTTGGTAACTAGGAATAAGGCACAAATCAATTTAGAGACTTTATAGTCGTATGCCAATAAAAGACGTAGCCCATATGGTATTCAAATATCGTAAACATATCTGAAGTCATTTTATCGAGAGTTTATGCCTCGCCAGTGTACAACTAGCTGTAATAAACTCTTGGTTCCATGACTCAAATGAGGATACGGTAATGAATACCCTATCAACTCTATCCAATCTTGACATAATAATTTAAGGATAAAAAAATTTGGGCAACTAAGCTATAGCTTTTAATGACATTCAATAACTCACGCTTACCTGAAATTATTTCAACTTGGGAAACATGCCACGCCAGTGCGCTGCTGGCTGCAGTGAACCCGTAGTCTCGATAATTCAAATAAGTGGCGACAGTGCGCTGCTGTCTTGCAGTCGCAAGTCAACGAACATTCTTTTAACTATACTTTACGAAATTTCAAAGGAGGTTCTAGAATTTCGAACAAGTTCCAAGAGGGTGTAAGTATCTGTCCTTCAAGTATGAATATTAAGTCTTGAAAAGAAAATAATTAGTTAGGAAGGATAACTCTTGAATCCAAAAACTTAACTTGAGATTAATGTATAGACAATTGAGTGAGAAATTATTTAAAAAGATATAATCCCTTGGGTCCAAAGGAAATATAAGTGATACAAATGCATGATATGGCGATCTTTAGAGAAGACATAAAATAAAGTTGTACAAATGATCATGATTAGGGAAAAAGTGACTGAAGGCGAAAGAAATATAAACTTTAATCTCTATTTCTCTAATATTCACGATCGAGGGAAATATGTATAAAGTACTATGCTTAATTTTTTTTCGAACATATTTATACACAAGTATAGTCTGAATAAATTCTGAAATATCATTTAAGGGAAGGTTACCATATTCCCAAGTATAATACGAATTTAAATAGCAACAATACCTATATTATATTCAAAACATAATTTATAGGAATTATTCACAATACTAGAATGGACTACAAATATATATATATACACATTCTACACGGTCGACGTTGGTCGCATTACGTGACCATCAGGACTTGGGTGGGATTTGGGCTAGTTTGGAACAACCGGATCTTCTAAAAGTCAATAATCTTAATAATAAATAATTAATTTATTCTTAGGGTTATGTCGCGATTTGGCATGGTTTTCCTAGTTAGTGCACACTTATGACTCGACCTTCTCTACCATGGCTAGAACACTAATCAAGGCACTCGACTACACTCTCAGTACCAAAATTCTTGGTCATCTTGTGCTCCAAAAACTTAACCGTGACTAAGGCCCTTTATAATAAATATTTATAAAATTCTAAAAATCACATTTAATTCAAACAAATAAATAAAAGAATATTTTCCAAACTTTCAGAAAGAGGGGTTACGAATATACTTCAAAAATACTACCAATTCAGAGTATAATAGTGCATCCTTCTATGAAAATCATCTAACAAGATTTAGAATTCAATAAGGCCTATGTAGCAACCTTAACTACCCAATTGTCATATTAAATTAGGGACTCCTAGTCCTAACCATTCTCTTAAAATTGATTTACTCCTAGTTGTGAATGAGCATTTCCTAGTCGCACTCGCAATAGTACGACTAACTTAAGTACTATCACGAGTTCGCAATCTTTTGCAAAAACTGACCTGCATGGACCACCAAAAAACTTGTCATGACCCGCACCCACTTTTCGGGTACGAGACGTGTCCAAGCCAGCCTACGCCGCAGAGTCGACAGTAGAATGCTGTCAAGCCCGCAAGAAATAAATGCTCAAAATATAACATTTGCTGCTTATTCACATTTCTAAATTTATTACAATATTTACAACATTTATATTTAAAGAAAATACAAGATTCTACAATTAATGAAATTGATACAACTGCTTTCTATTTTTAGGTTGACCTCAGCATACCCAAGCCTTCCCAATGCTAAGAGTGATCGCGGCTAAACCTGAAAAATATTAGTTTCCAGTCAGGAATGGAACAAGTACATAAACCGACGGCAACGCAAAAACACAATATATAGATTTAACAAGACATTAAAATAACATATGGAATATGAAAGCTAGAAAGTAACTGATGACATGGCACGGTGGAGATGAAAAAGAAAAATAAAAGAAATCTACCTATGTGGTGTGAAATATCCTTTTCGACATGTGAACGGCTAGGGGGTAAATACGACACACTGCACGTGTCGTGTGCAGCTGCTATCATTCACGAAAGACACGGGGGATAGTTCTGGGTGGTCCACATGTCTACTAAGTTATTTCCCCTCCCGACTACTCCGTGTGACGAGCGTGTCAACAAGCAACAAGATATATGTATAGACATGAAATGAAAAGACAACTATGAATTGAAAGCAATCAGAAAGTGCACTTGCCTGTGGTCCTTTGCTGGTGAAACCAATAATACCATTGCGTCCAGGATACTCCGATTGGCTAGGGTGGATGTACAAGAGTCCGGATTCGCAAGGAAGATGGAGATAGGATTAGTCACGATTCATGAAGGAAAATCATTTTAAGAGACGTTATTACTTATATCTTAGAAAATTATTTAGAAATTACGTATTCATTTAAACTAATATACTATGAATATACTTAAAAAAAACTCCTTAATCACTGAAGCCCAACCCATAAGTAATGTATAACAAATAAGCCCCAAATGTATATATATATATAACCTAAAACATTATTTGTGACCCAAAAATATTAGCGTTTACATATAGAGGTCAAATTTATATATCTGCCCAAAACTACCTTCATTAGAAGCCCTTAGTGATATCAAAACACAAAGAATTTACTGGCACAAATATAATAGTCTAATGATTATACTTGATTATGAATATAATCTTAGCAAATAGTAATTATATGCTAATAATTAATATCAATAATAATTAGAATTTAATTAACAGTATTGCAATAACATGGGTAGTAATAATAGTAATATACTGTTAGTGCAAATACTGATAATGAAAATATCTATCATCCTAACTATTACAACAAAGTAATAAAATAATCCAAATATAATTAATACTCAGCTTTAGAGGAAAGTCAGAGAGAGCAGAGTAATTTAAAGGAATAAGGGAATGAAGGAAAGAAAGGGAGGCTCACGAGTTGTCGTTGGAGGCGGAGTCAGCCGCGAGGGCTGGGGAGACTTCGGAAGGTCGCCGTCACATCCACGGCGGTGGCGCGTGGGGGGAAAGCCATGGATAGCCATGGCATCGTCGTTAGCGACAGATCTGGTGGCCAGATCCCGTGAGTGGCGGCGCGCGGCATGGCGGGTCGGACTAGAGGAGGCTAGTAGACAGGCGCTGGTTCCCGGTGGTGAGGCGCGGTGAAGATCCGGTGAGGGGCCTCGAAAACAATGGCGAGGCATTCTCCTGCTCCGGCTCGGCGATTGAGCGGGTCACGGGTGGCGCTCCTTGATCCGGCCTGTGCGGGAGTCGAGAGGGCCGAGGGCTGCTCACCCCGTAGGCGAGATCCGTCAGTTTGCGGCGTAGCCACGGTGGTCTTCTCCTGGTCGCACCGGAGACTGGCCGTAGCAAACGACTTGTGGCGGTCAGGGCACCCTGGTCCGGTCTCAGGCAAGATCGAAGCGGAGCGGTCGCGGTTAGCGGTTGGGCGCATAGACTGTAGCCATGTGGTGGACACCGCCACGTGCGTTGCACACGGGCACTGGAAGGGAGCGTCGACACTGGCGACGCACTCGTGGTAGATGTTTCGCCAGGCGGCAACGAAGTTGGGTGCCGACGAGGCGGCCGGGGTCGAAGCCGGTGGAGATGATGACGGTGGTGGGTTGTAGAGGGTCTGCGGAGCCAGGTCAACAGTGCTGGCTGAGCCGAGGAGCAACAAGGAGGCCCGGTAGGCGGGAACGACCGGCGGCGTCGGCGGGTTAGGTTGGTTTCAATTTTTTTTGGTTTTGCTTTGATGCTGTCTCCGTTGTGTTGGACATAGCAGGATGGATGTATATGTGAAGGACTGGACAAGAAATCAGATGAAGCCACGGACACACGGGTCCGGATATGGTGATATCTGTGGTGGACACGGACACTTTGGCACAGGATTTGTTATTGGCTATTGGTGTTGCTGTGGCGATGGTGAGGATATTGGTGTTGCTGTGGCGATGGTGAGAAGATACGTGGTTGATGGCAATATTGGCTGTGGTGGTTGAAGAGGAGAGCAGGGTTTGGTTGTGTCGAAGAGGATTCACGTAGGACTTGGGTTGATGCTTTTATATATATATGGATTTGGATTAGTGTTAATTGTAGGAGGATTAGAAGAGATCAATTTTAAATTGATCCGAATGTGAACGCTGGCCTTGAGTATTCGGCTAGTACAAGGGAATGTAATGATGGCTTACATAAGGCTTCCAAAAATATATAATGTAGATAGGGTTGATATTCGAAGGAAACCCTTATAGATAACTAAATTATCCAATCTTAATAATATTTAAACTAATATATTAATATTATCCAAAATACTTTTAATCATATGAATTAATATCTTTAATAAATTATCATAATAAGTTGAAATTGTATTTGGTATGATCAAATAATTTAAAAGAATATTTCAAACTCCAAAACTTAATTCAAGTAATAGACATAGTATTCGATACCATAAAAATAGTTTAATGTACTAACTATAAGTCAAAATTTCTTTCAAGACTATTTACGCCTTTCAAACCATAAGATTTTTAACTAATTTTGTAATACAAAGATAAGAGCAAAATAACGTTCTGTATTTTTCAAAGAGAGGATTTATTTCTAATCATGATATAAAGTAAAATAAAATTAATTAATTAATAATCTTTCAAAATAATAAACAAACTCGTTTTATAATTCCGATAATTTTATTTAACAAATATTTCTATTAAAACAAGATTAGAACATTTCAAAATATTTAATTTTATCTAGTTTTGATCAAATATCATCTGCCGAGTCTCAATAAAAGATTTTATTTAAACACAGTAATCAAAATAAAATAAAATTTTTTGAAAAAATCCGGGAGTAGGAGTTACACCCCGACACGCCGACATCAATCCCTACACTAACCTTGACTGCTACCCCGACCATCCATGCATCCACTGTACACAACCAACGGGACCACTCCACCATATCTTCCCGGAATCCGCCACCCACGTCCGTTGCATCTACCACCAAAACCACGACCACCCTCACCACGTCATCGCCCCTCCCATCTACAACGAACCAGACCACCACCACCATCAAATTTCTCGACCACGGCTAGAACCGCCCCGACCCCGGCCAAGTTTGTCGCCACCCAAAATCTTCACCACCACAAACCCCGTCTCCATATACACGCAGCCCCCGCCCCAACGGCGCCACCTATACCGCCATCATCTCCCCCGAAATCACTCCGACATCTCGAGTCGCCGAGCCGCCATCGCCGCCACGAGATTCCAGCCGTCGAGCCGTCCGTCGTCCTTCTCGCGCCCTGCAGCACTCTGGCCACCTCCGACTTTGGCGAACCCCTTCCGCCACCGCCGACGCACGGGCAGCACCGCCACCGGGCCACCTCACCTACAACGCCACCTCCGTGCCAGGAGCGCCCCTCCCCAAAAAGAACTCGGCGCCCCCTGCGCGCATACGCTCTGTCGCACTCGGCTCAGCGCCGGCCGCCCGATCCTAATTTTTTCCTCCGTCGCCGTTCAACTTCCGAGTGGTCGGCTGCCGCCTCCGCGCCAGGCGCGACCATCTACTGCTCCCGGCGCCGACCCGTGCTCCGCCGCAGGTGAAACCCCTTCGATTTCCCTCTCCGATCTCTCTCTCTCTCCTGTCGAAATTAGGGGAAGTGAGAAGTGTGTGGTTTTTTTTATATAAGGATTATTATTATTACTATTATTATTATTATTATTATTATTACTGATATTATCTTCATGATATTATTATTATTATTATTATTATTATTATTATTATTACTATTATTATTATTGTTATTACAGAAGTTAGTTTAGGATTTTAAACTTATTATTGTGATTTATTATTATGTTGAGAATATTTTTAAAACTATATGTGTAGTATGGGGGTTAGAGTTATCCATGTAATTTCAAAATTTTGTTTTAGCCTTAAATAATATTCTAGAATTATTTTGTATATATTTAAAAATATTTTGAAAATATAGATTTGACCTAAAATATTATTTTTACAAAACTTAGAAGTATTCACCTAAAATGATTTTTGATTTTTAAGTATTTACCTAAAAACATATTTTGACTAATAAAATATAATTTCAAGATTTATCAAAATCTATTTTACTAGTAATTATGTTTTCAAGAATTATAAGTATTCCTAAAAGTAGTATATATATTATTTATCTTTTTTTTCTATTGATTAAAATCCCGTCCATGACTAATTCCCTTTTTTCTATTCTTTCGCCAATTTTGTACATCTTCTATAAACCCTAACTAAATTTGACCGTCCTGGACACAATGGAACAACCCATGCCCTAGTCAAAGGACCTTTGAGTCGTTGTAACATCGAAGTCGCAGTTTGTGCCACATTGATCATTGCAGTACACCAGGCAAGACACCTTGCCTTTACTGTTTAATTTCTTGCTCAATATCATGCATATTTTATTTCTTATAAGTTGTTTTTTCAAAACCACATGTAGTTCCAAATTACTATACTTTAGTTTTCGTTATGCATTTGGCCTAGAGTTAAGGGACAACCTTTGTTTGTGCCTCATTCATTGGCCGACACCTGTGTGCCATGATGTCACGTGTCTCATATAGATTCGAACTTACGTACCGACCGTACATCGGTGCGTACAGGACGAGCGTTAGGATATAACTGCTAATATAGTTGCCTAGAAGACTTAGCAGTTATTAGAAATATCGTGGTGTGGATTCAGCACGAGTAGTGTATGGGGGGGTGAAGACAGTTATTAGGCACAGGGGCTTTCACACATTTACTTTTCTCTAGCTGCCATTTGTGACTCAGTCGAGAGCTAGTGCACCGTGCACCTATTTACTTTTCTCTAGATGCCACTAGTGCCTCGGTTGAAATACAAATGTGCCGTGCATTTACTTTCCTCTAGTTGCCGTTAGTGACTCACCCGAGATACTAGTGTGCTGTGCATTTTTTTATTTTCCTCTAGATGCCACTAGTACCTCGGTTGAAACGCTAACGCGTCGTATTTCTAGTCTCGAGAGCTCTTGTGTGGAACGTTGTCTTCAAAATATATTTTCACATAGAATGGTTAAGGACCTTTATTTGTGTAGTCACATATACTTTTCTGTTGAGCTTTATTTATTTAGTTATTAGCATGATATTATGTGTCTTGTTACGTCCCTCTGAGGACCTGGTTATCTCGCCAGGGGTGTGCTCTTGTCTTTCGTAGGTGTTCTAGCTCTAACCGTGATTATCGCTATTTCTTCGAGGTGATTGTGCTTTGATCGTCTTCGTTTCGCTCGCCAAGCTCATTTTATTTCCATGTATTTTTTTCCTTGTTTGTTGGTAGTGGATTTGTCTCCGCCCAACATATTGTACAAATACATATCCATAGATAATTATATGAATTCTTTATTTTCTATTATTTTATGGATGAGATTAGTCGTTATGGTTTCTACTACATATTACAGCTTATGTATGCATACGAGGTTCCATATTTAGGGTATACTTCGTATGTATACAGCTGGCATGTCTACGTTCATATTCCTACGTATTTCGGGACTGGGGCGTTACATATTTTTGTGGTGGCCCATGAAGGTCAAGATAAATTGTTTGGTTACTTTACCATGCCAAGCAAGCCTGCGTATAGGATTAGAAGTCTAGGATCTCATCCACATACTTGATCTCTTTTCTTGATTCTATATTCGAACTACCGTTCGACTCATTAATTGTATCTTGCTTGATTCATCCTATCATTATTCTTATCTTCCCTTCGTGCTTGTTAGAGAGTGATCCTACTAGTTTGATGTCCCAAAACACCCTTAGCTTAATTCTTTTAAGTTGGGTAGAACACCCCACGACCCAACACACTCTTGACCATTAAGGAGAATATAAATAGTATCATCTAGACTATAGAGACTAAAGGAATTTAACCCATTTGGTCAACCAAACCTTGGACAAAAAAATCGTAGAATGATTGTATAGGAATAAACAAGACTTAGATTCTTATGACTCTTAGACTATTTATATTTGTTCTTATTTCATCTACCATCGTGCCTATGTACTACTATCTAGACTAATGATGCTAATATATCCTATTATTTGCAAGCTAATTCTTTATCGAGCTTGATCAAGGCATATGCTATTGAGCGATCGCTCATTAACATATTGTCTAATCAGAACCGGTACGTGATGGTCTGATCAACCGAGTGCACTTTGGTTCGCCTTTTTTATATATCAATCTACGTGGATGGGAAGTAGTTGAACTTTTCCCTTAGAATTCCATCCACGACTGCCTTGACGATTCTTTTGAAATCTATACGGCCGCCTTTGAACCACGTATTCGTAATCGATAATATCGCCATTGCACTCCTTATTGCTTTCGCCTTCAACCATTTTAGAAGGACAAGGGCGTGTGATAGAACTTCCTCTAGCTTTCCTATCAATTATGACCATCACCACTCAAATATTGCTATGTTCTATCCTAAACTCCTCGTCCTCCTTCTCGGCCCTATATTTTCAACCATGACCCTCAATTCGCTTATTTCAGGAGTAAGCCTAAATCGATCTCTTATTCGTGCCTCAACCCACTCTCAAGAACCCATATCTACTAGGTCTCTAACTTATTTTCTCTTGATACCATATCATTCTCTATTGCATGATACTCTTGATTTAAACTTCAAACCCCTAATCTTCTACTCGTGCCCTAACTCGTGACCCTCGTAACCATACCCGTGTTAAAAAAATTTATGATTTAGATCACGATTTCTTACGACATGATTTTGTGGAAACATTGTCATTGTTTGTTTCCCATCGATACCCCCTTGTGTCTTCTCATTCCCTACTAATTCTTAATTTCGAGGACAAAATTCTTTTAAGTTGGGTAGGATGTTAAACCCCTAAATTTTTACTATATTTTTTTATAAATTTGGTACTGATTATTTTTTTTGTATTTGTACGTTACGTAGTTGCAGTGTACGTCGCGCACGAAATTTTGTTATTATCGAATTTGCTCGACGAGTGCGAATATGTGCGAGCGTACATATTTTTAGAAAAACATTTTATTTATTATTTTATAGTTTCAAAATAATATATGTAATAATTATTTTAGCTATCATACCAACATTTTCAAGTCCATTATTTTATTTATTTATAAAAAGTCTTTCGTTTATAATAGTTATTAATAATAAATAATATTCTTTGTGCATACGTATATATTTCCTAAATATTTTATTAGTTTATTTTTAAATAAAAATGTAATTTTTGAGATTTATTAATATTAATATTTTATTATTCTAAAAGATATTTAAAAATATTTATTATTTTCGAAATTATTATTATTGGTATTTTGAAAAATATATTTGTAAGTTATTGTGGCCTTTCAAATTTTGATTTGATTTTATGGATTTAATTTAAATAGTTTAAAGGTAGACTTTATATTTAATTTGAGTCTAGGTTATCTAGATTTAAAATTAGAATTTAAATTGAATTTAGATTTGATTTAAATTGAATTATCTAATTGGGTTTAAATCCTAATCCTTATCCAAGTGGGAATTCCTACCTCCTATATAAGGAGAGGTACTCCTCCACATAAAATTTTTACTAAACCAATTCCATCAATACCACAAACATTTTATCGTGCGTGCATCGTGTCCGTGTCCACCCAAAGTTCTTCCACTATTCTTTGTTTAAAATTACATTCATCCCTCCGTTGTGTCCGACCCCGACACGCCGACATCAATCCCTACTCTAACCTTGACTGCTACCCCGACCATCCACACATCCACCGTACACAACCAACGGGACCACTCGACCACATCTTCCCGGAATCCGCCACCCACGTCCGTTGCATCCACCACCAAAACCACGACCACCCTCACCACGTCATCGCCCCTCCCATCTACAACGAACCTGACCACCACCACCATCAAATTTCTCGACCACGGCCAGAACAGTCCCGACCCCGGCCAAGTTGGTCGCCACCCAAAATCTTTATCACCACCAACCCCGTCTCCATATCCACGCAGCCCCCGCCCCAACGGCGCCACCAGTACCGCCATCATCTCCCCCGAAATTACCCCGATATCTTGACTAGCCGAGCCGCCTCTGCCAAAACCAATAGAACACCACCGCCACCATCACCCAGGAAACAAAATAAGGGAAAGAAATCCTCACCTCGGCCGTAGATCCACGCCTCGCCAGCTGCTGGCCAAGTCGACGCCACACCATGCCGTGCAGGCCGCCGCCCCTGTGCAGACGGCGCCGCCCTCCGCTAAGCACGCGGCCGCTGGCCAAGTCGTCACCACCCGACGTCGCGCTCTTCGCCACTGTCTCCACCCAGCCCGCCGCCAAGTCTGCGCGGCCAGCCCGTGCGCAACCGGCCCTCCACGTCGGCAGACCACCGTGGCTGCCATGAGATTCTAGCCGTCGAGCCATCCGCCGTCCTTCCCGTGCCCCGCAGCACTCCGGCCACCTCTGACTTTGGCGAACCCCTTCCGCCACTGTAGAAGCATAGAAAAGAATAAAGAAAGGTTCATGCGGCTCAGATAGCCCATGTGGCTCAGAGAGCCCATGCGGTTCAGAGAGTCCATGCGGCTCACGCGTCTATGCGGCTCGGATAGACCCAGAGCCACGTGGCCTTCAACAGCTCTGCCCTTCGTCTTTTACTGCATTTAATGCCCTGACGGCTGACAGCTCTGACAAATGATAGCTCTAACATAAAGACGCAATAATGACTGACATAAAGGCGTGTTCTTAGAAAAGATGAGGAAATCTTTTCACAGTTGGCAGAATCTACCAAATTCTGAGGCATACGGCTGCTACATTTATGCGACCGACCACTTAATGCGGCCGCCCATCCCCATACGACTGCCCCTTCATACGACCGCCCCCTTCATGCGGCCACCATCTTCATACGGCTGTATCCTTTATGCGGCCACCCGTCAGCATGCTGCTGCCAATCTTCATGCGGCTAACCATCTTCATGTGCCCGTTCATCACTATATGGCTACCCATCTTCGTGTGGCTGTTCATCACCATACGGCTGCCCATCTTCATGCGGCCGTTCATCCTCATGCGGCCCACTCATATGCGGCTCGGCCAAGACGACCCAATGGAGGACACGTGGCGCTTGTCATGACGATTAAGACACGTGACAGTCGTATCTTCCTAGAATCAGATTTAATACAATCACCATAATTGCCTACATCAAGTCAAATCGAGCAAATTGGACACGTGGTAGGCCATTACAAGTCTCAAATATTCATGGCAATCAACATTTATTGCCCACAGAGATTTGATGCAATCTACATTAATTACCTAGATTTGCTACAATCAGAATGAAGGGCCCTGATTAATTGGTCCTTAACCGCCGACATATCAAGTGGGCAATCATCGCAAACCCTAATGATTGCATCCCCACTCCTATAAATAGCAAGGTGTCATTCCCTTGCGAAAAGGACCCTCTTTTTTGGAGAAGAGCACCAGAGCACTTTGAGAGACAAAAACAAATACAGAGAGAATAAGGAGAGCATTTCTTCAACGCCAAGCAGATCTTCCCCGGAGCGAAGGCTGCATCTGATCGTCCAAGGAGTAAGGCAGAGCTGCCGTCGCTTTTTCGAGCATCTATCGTCACCCCCCAGAATCTAAAATAAATAATTGTACTTAGATTGTTGTACCTAGGTTTTCGTCCCTAGGCTTTCTTTGTACGAGCAAATTTGTATTGTGAGTCTAAGTTCAGTCCTCCGATAATTATTCTGTACTTTTACAATCAATGGCAAACACGATCGCGACTCTGGTGGGGATAAACTTCTCAATAGCTGAAAAGTTGGTGACGTAATCGGATACAGCCAAACTTGGATCCACACAACAGAAGATGGTCGTCCGCTTTGACCAACATGCGTTTGAAGAAATGCTCTCCGACGGGAGCGCTGGCCCGGTCCAGAAGTGAACCCGCACAAAGAAGGCTCGCAGGGAGTGGCGGCCAAAATCATTTGCTCCTCCCCAAGCTCTAGACGGAGTACTCTCTGCTGCCCAAGACGGCGATGGCAACTCTCATGCGGCCCCACTTCAAGCCATAGAAGACTCTGCTGTCCCCAAGTCCGGCAGAGGAAAGCACTACGATGCTGGACTTGCAGGGGCAAAGAGTGATTCTATGTGCTCCAGGAAGAAGCCAAACAAAGGCACTAGCCGCAGGCTGAACATTCATGCGGCCAAGATTGTCAGCCGCATGCACGATGTTCATGAGGCCGAAACTGCCAGCCAGATACAGAATACCCATGCGGCCAAGATTTCCAGCCGCATGAAGAATACTTATGCGGCCAAGACTTCCAGCCGCATGAAGAAAGCCCATGCGGCTACGATTGCCAGCCGCATAAAGACTGTTGATTCAAGCCGCATGATGTCTGCTCCACGCGGCTCAGGCTCAGTCTTCGACCGCCTCTCCTATGGTCCTGATCTCTCATGCTCCCGATAAAATATTTCTGACTCTCTGCAACACCACATAGACTCTTCCTACTATGTGCCCTCACGCACTAGAGTGAAGAAGTCTAAGGCAGCGCGAGCTTGGCGAGCTCAGTC
This sequence comes from Iris pallida, assembly GCA_029216955.1. NCBI lineage: Eukaryota > Viridiplantae > Streptophyta > Magnoliopsida > Asparagales > Iridaceae > Iris > Iris pallida. Next base: position 151,601 of record JANAVB010034090.1, read on the forward strand.
CGCTGTCCCGACCTCTGACCGTCCGAGCGCTCCATATACTGTTATGCGGGCCTTCGATGGAAAGTTTTATAGAACCACTCGAGTCCAGCCCCCGGCGGCAAACGGACAGAGTGGTTTCCAAAAGTCTCCCAAAACCCAGAGAGCAAACATGGTCGTTCCAGACCCGTCTCACTTGCGTGAGGTTATCCTCCACAAACGTAAGGAAAGATAAGAGGTCTCGGTGTACAAATAGTCCTCCCACGGACATCACTACACCCAAATTATTGTCAACTGCTGTTGCAACAACGCGACGGTACGAGAAGACCGACAGTCCGTCTTCCAAGGATTACAACAGCCGAGCTCAGGGGATGAGGCGCCTCCCGTCGTCTCTTGCAACTCTACTCAGAAAATCCCCGCCGATGGGAGAGAAAAGAAGATAAACGTTTCCAGCTCGAAGATTTCAACCATTGTGACTAAAAAACTGTCGTCTAAACGGTTGTCCACCATCGGAGTTTTCCAAGGTACCCGTTCATAGACAAAATCTGCTACAGTAGGAGATTCATCATCCGTATTACTGGGGGTCGCTGGAACTGGGGGTAGCACTCCTCCGAACATTTACGACAATCCGATGTTCCAAGGAGACGAGCCCGGGAAAATAACTCTCCCATCAGATACAGCAAGTGCCGACGTCCCCGAGGACGTCCACAACTCTCAAAATGAAGCAGGCTCTGAAGCTGGGGGTACTATTTCTTCTGAGTCCGAACCAGAGGAGAACATTCCCACATACCCCGATGACTTTTCGGTACAGGGGTATGATTCGGAGGGTACGTCATCCACCGTCCCTTCCACTTCTTCTCATGTGAAGACGGCATTCATGACAAACGACGAACAAGATGGTCCCAGTGATCGCCAACGCATCGATACTCTGGAGGCCATACTGTGCACTTTGGTCAAATCGGTGGACGAGATCAAAGCAACCTTCCTACTCTGTAAGGAGGGACGCCTGGCCAAACTAACTTGGGTCCCGCGGTCAATGCGGACTCGAACTCAGCAGCACCGAACCCGGGCAATAATCCTCCTGAAATGTCGGCTCCTACCGCTGCAGACGAGGCCAGGGAGGCAAGAAGAGAGGTCCAGGAGCTCCGGGCCATGTTCCATGCCTATGAAAACTGCCAAGACCTCAGGATACGACAACCGTATCCCGCTGCGTGGAGAGATGTTCCCTTTCCACCAAAGTATAAACCATTCCACATCAATCCATATGATGGGAAGACCTCCGCAAGTCGGTACATCACTTACTTCGAGGTCACCACCGACCATCTGCCCCATGACGATACCATCCTTACACGATTATCCATCGGAGCATTGGAGGGGGTCGCCTTCGACTGGTACCGTAACCTGCCAGACAACTGCATCCACTCCTTCGCCAGCTTCAAGCACATGTTCTTGGAGAGATTCTACGAAGTAGGACAGGACGTCATAATGTCCACCCTCATGGACGTTGTTCAAGGAGAGAAAGAGCTGACAAGGAACTATATTGAGCAGTTCCGCCAAACCGCCATGAAGCTGCCGTCCGGTAATCCAGATTCCTCCTTAATTGAAATTTGCCAAAAGAGACTGCTTCCAACAATCAGCCTCTTGATGGGTGAAAGTCAATTCAAAGACTGGAAGACGTTTATTATCAGTGCCACTAGCGCCGAAGAACGATTGAAGAAGGCTCGCTAACTATGATTACACATCTCAGAGGGAGAGGACAAGGGCAGGCATCCTAATGCCAACAATAACAACGGGGGTAGCTCCGCCAACAATCGGGACAACAAGGGCAAGCAGGCTATGGTGGCCGACACAGCCCAGAAACCTGAGTCAAAATTGGCAGACAAGCAATGGCCATAAATGACCTACTCCTTCGAAGACGGCCACGTCAAGTCCATCTTGGACATGCTCATACAAGGAGACAGAATTCAGCTCCCTCCACCAAGACGGGAACCTCGGCCGGCAGAAATGGAGAGCCCAAAGTACTGCCATTACCACTGCTACGTCCACCACGCTACACACGACTGCTATCAACTGAAACAATACATCCAACATCTCATCGATTTGAACGCTCTGGCCATTAATTTCGAAGAGGTAACTGTGGCAGCCAATATGGTGTCAGTATAATTTGGTAGCTTCCTTCCAATAGAAACACAAGACGGTGTGGTACCCATCCCTTTGGCAACAATAGAAATTGCTAATCTTCTACCTCCTCGAGATCAGGCTGTTGGTCTAGTGCCCCTCACCACATCACGGAGGGAGGTCATATGGGTCCATCCGGACCTGGTACTCGAAGTGACTCAATCCACACCACCGTCCATTCGCAAGAAGAAGAGTGGAAAAGTCAGATCCTGCCGCACAATCTCGGCAGATGTCGAAAAAGTCACGGCTGTCGTTACCCGGTCTGGGGCACAATCCCAACCTGTGGCTGATAACTCGGCTGAAGTTCATCAGCCAGCTACTGCTGACGCTCCGGGACCTGCTCAGCCTCCGACGACCGACAAGCCTAGGCCGAAGGAGACTCCTTTTGACAAATCCCTCCGAAAAGAGGCACCGCAGGGGCTGGAGAGTCCCTACAACTTCGACATTTGGGCGCAATTGGCCAACACACTGGCCAAATTGTCATTATACGAGCTCCTGAGACTCTCAAAGGATGTTCGCGCGGCTTTGAGCGATGCACTCCAGAATGCCGACGCCTATCTGGCTCAGGTCAACCTCACAGGAGAGAGCCCGCCTGCAGATCTCCAAGACAGGGCTTGCACGGGAGCGATGTCCAACATTATCTTCACTCTGCATGATATGCTCATCAAAAGCAACCTACACGATCGCCCGTTATATTACACTGGATACATCGGCGACGTAAAGGTGGATCGGATGTACATTGATCCTGGTTCTTCCATAAGCATCATCTCGAAGGGTCTGTTACATAATCTCTGTATTCCTATGCATCGCCTGATGCCAACAAGTACCGCCATCAGCGGTTTCAATTCGGGCAGGAGCTACCCGATTGGGAAGATTCGCTTGAAGTGCCAATTTGGCGATCTTCACTCAGAAGTAACCTGTTACGTCATAGACGCAGAAACTTCCTACAACATCCTCTTGGGGCGCCCTTGGATACACGATTATATGATCGTGCCTTCCACTCTGCACCAGTGCTTCAAGTATGTCGACAAACACGACTTTGTGAGGACATAATTTGCCGACATCGATCCCTTCAAAGGGGTCGAATCCTACTACTCAGACTCCTGCCTATACGAAAAGTTGAAGAGGCACCTTGGTGAAGGAGATGTGCAAGCTCGTACCGAGACAGCCACAGGATCAGAAGAACCCCTACCGATCCACCTCCAAGCTCGCAAACCTGGAAAGTCCGCACCCCTTATAGCCACTCTGCGTAAGGACACAATCAGCCTCTCGGCACAAGAAGAGAAAATGATAATCCGACTGCCAAGGTTTGGCCAAGTGCCAAGACCCACAACGGAGCCACTAACAATCAGACTACCGAGAGTTGGCCAGCCACAAATGGAGAAACTCAATCCCTCCGACAAGCCAATGATGATACGCCTTTCCAAGAAGAGTCGTCACCCTGATGCAAGATCTGGGGCTTCTAGTGAGCCAACAACTCCTCGTCCAGCATCGAGTGCCAAACTGGGGGTCGCTAGTTTGCCAACGACTCCACGTTCTGCTCCACCGGCGGAGCCCCTGACGATCAAGCTACCCAGGTCATCCTCTCAGTCTTCATTTATACTGGGGGTGGCCGAAGAAGAACCGGAGCTAGCCAAGTATGTCGCTGCCCACACTGATGTTTTCTCCGCAGATGATGTAATCCCGCTAGAAAGGATACCTTACTTCATCAATAAAGGGCTATCTTTGAACTACCTCGAGCTTAATAAGCTTTGTATAATGTATGCTATGGAACATGGTATAGGCACTCACCTACACACACATGTGATAAATGTGTACACCGCAAACCAGCTTACTCTAGTGGAAGACGCTTACCGTATAATCGAGGGTGGGGACCATCCAATCATCTTCGGCCGGAAGGACGACCCACAACCCTTCACCATAGAGAAGGTCGATCTTGAATCAGATGCCGGGAGACTGCCTCTGTATCTTTATAGCCCCCAATCCAAATACCTCATTCAAAAACAGGGGTATGATTTGGAGACTACACCAGGCTTGAACTACGGCACTGGACGACGATTACCTTTAAAGCCACCAGTCCCTGCTGGCAAACCACGGGACTACTACAGTAAGACCCGATGTGGATTAGGGTATGTTACGCCCACAACGACCACTGAAAGTTCAGATGAGGAATACGACCGACATTCACATTCAACCGGGTCACCAACTTCTGATTCAGACACCAGCATCGGAGACGTATTCAGACAAGTACTGTCAGTCAACACGATATTCGCCGACGCTTACGAAGAAGATGAAGACATTCCTGAAATCCTCGAGTTAGAGCCGTGGGCCCAACAGCTGGATGCACAATAGGAAAAGCGGTTCGAACGGAGAGAGCCTCCTACTGAAAATGAGGTCATACAAGTGGATCTAGGCAGCGACTCTTTTCCAAAATCAATCTTCGTTAGCAAAATCCTGACAGACGAAGAGCGAGAATCGCTACTGGAACTCGTCAAAGAATACATTGATGTGTTCTCCTGGAGCTATGAAGACATGCCAGGGTTAAATCCAGATATTGCTCTTCATAAACTCAATATTCGGCCAGATGCAAAGCCGGTCAAACAACAACAGCGACGCTTCCGCCCGGGCATCATGGATGCGATCGAAGCCGAAGTCAACAAACTGATATCCAGCGGCTTCATACGCGAGGAGCAACATCCAGACTGGGTCGCCAACATAGTACCGGTCCTCAAGAAGAACGGGAAGATTCGAATCTGCATCGACTTCCGCAATCTAAACGAGGCATGTCCCAAAGATGAATTCCCTCTCCCTATCACAGACATCATGATCGACAACACATACGGCTTCGAACGTATGTCATTCATGGATGGTTTCTCGGGGTACCACCAAATTAAGATGTCTCCTGACGACGAAAAATATATATCATTCCGAACACCGATTGGCACATACTGCTACACAGTCATTCCTTTCGGTTTAAAGAATGCTGGCGCCACATATCAAAGAGCCATGAGTATCATCTTCAGTGATCACTTGTGCAAGACCGTGGAGTGCTATGTTGATGACATCGTCGTCAAGAGTCGCTCTAAGGGAGACCATCTCCAGGATCTGAGGACGATATTCGACCTGATGCGAGCACATAACCTGAAGATGAATCCCACAAAATCTTTTTTGGGCGTATCCAGCAAAAAGTTCTTGGGTTTTATCATTACCGCCCAGGGTATCCACGTAAACCCTGAGAAGACAAAAGCAATCATGGAGATAGGTTCCCCGAGAAATCTTCGCGAACTCAGAGGCCTTCAAGGGAGGCTAGCTTACATCAGGAGGTTCATTTCTAACCTCTCCAGGCGATGTCAGACATTCACCCATCTTATGAAGAAGGAAGTCTCATTCGTATGGGATGAAGAATGTCAGTGTGCCTTCGACAGCATCAAAGAATATTTGTCGAACCCTCCAGTCCTGGTGGCCCCGGTTGCTGAAAAACCATTCCTGCTCTATGTACGAGCAATGGAGCATTTCCTCGGCGTACTGCTGGCACAAAATAACGATGCAGGCTATGAACAAGCTATATATTACCTTAGTCGAATGATGATCGGGCCAGAGCATCGATATACCGCCGTAGAGAAGGAATGTCTCGCCCTGGTATTCGCCATTCAAAAGATGCGACACTATGTCATAGGACAAACCATACATGTGATCTCACGAGTCAACCCCCTCAGGGTCCTCATGACGAAGCCAGGGGCACTTAGCTCTCGCCTCGCTACATGGGCAATGTTACTGTCCACCTACCATATGATCTTCGTCCCACAAAAGGCTGTTAAAGGTCAAGCCCTGGCAGACTTTTTGGCAGCCCACCCAGGCTCGGAGTCGTCCAGAATATATAAAAGAATCCCAGATGAGGTCGCCGACTCGCATGCAACCTCTCACGATGATATATGGAGAATGTTCTTCGACGGCGCCTCAAGGACTGGACCTAAGGGCAACATCGTCGTCGGAGTCGGGGTGGTGCTAGTTTCTCCTTTCGGATTGGTGATCAATCACGCTTACTCCCTCACAGAATCCTGCTCTAATAATGTGGCCGAGTACAACACTTTGGTCATTGTCCTCCAACTTGCAAGAGAGCTGGGGGTGGAACATCTTGAAGCATACGGCGATTCGCAGTTAATCGTCAATCAGATCCGGGGTTCGTACGAAGCCCGCCATGAAGACATGATCCCCTATCACCAAATAGCGATCGACATCATCTCGTCGTTCGAGGGGTTCTTTATCGAACACGTTCCCAGACTCCAAAATATCGAAGCCGATGCCTTAGCAGGTCTTGCCGCTTCCCTAGCAGTGCCAAATCATACTCATCAATCAGTGGATGTGATAGGCCATGAACTGGTCTGTCCCAAGGACAATGTTCAATTCGTGGTGAGTGATTTCGCTCAGACGATCGACGAAGTCCCAGACTGGAGACAACCATTCATTGACTTCGTAGTTTATGATATCCTGCCCGAGAACCCAAAAGAGGCCACTTCTATCAGAAGGCGTTCTCTCAGATTCTTCTACGATACAGAGACAAAAATGCTGTATCGCTGATCCTATGATGGATTACTGCTTCGATGTCTGTCAAACACAGAAGCCAAAGAAGCCGTACATGAAGCTCATGACGGTGTCTGCGGGGCCCATCAGCCTGGCCCAAAATTGCAAGACCGTCTTCGCCGAATGGGCTACTACTGGCCCACGATGGTAGCAGATGCAATAGACTATGCAAGAAAGTGCAAAGCTTGCCAAGTCCACGCAGACTTCATCCACCAACCATTCGAATTCCTACATCCTACAGTGGCGTCCTGGCCATTCGAAGCATGGGGAATGGATATCATTGGTCCGATTACTCCACCTTTCTTCCGAGGACATCGACTTCATACTCGCAATCACAGATTACTTCTCCAAATGGGCGAAAGCTGTCCCGCTTGCAGAAGTTAAAACTTTAAACATGGTCAGCTTTCTCAAGCATCACGTCATCTATCGCTTTGGACTGCCCCAAAGGATCATCCACGATAATGGTCCGTAGTTTGCAAGCCATGCCTTCTATCGGTTCTGCGACAAACACCGAATTCAGAATGTCGCTTCGACACCATACAATCCTGCAGCAAATGGGTTGGCAAAAGCATTCAACAAAACTATCATCATGTTACTCAAGAAGTTCGTATCCTCCAATAAGCGTGACTGGAACGAAAAGCTTGGTGAATGCTTATGGGCATACCGTACCACAGTTCGAACAGCCACAGGGAACACACCATTCTCCCTGGTGTACGGGAGTGAGGCAGTTCTCCCATTAGAGACTCAAATACCCTCGCTTCGCGTTGCTTTCACTTACCAATTAACGACGGACGATAACTACCATCGCGGACTACAAGAGTTGGAGGCCTTAGATGAAAAGCGCCTCTTGGCTCAGCAACGAATCGTGCTTTACCAAGCACGTATCTCCGGAGCCTTCAACAAGAAGGTTAAAATCAGAACATTCCAAGTGGGCAATCTCGTTCTGGTAGTTCGGAGGTCGATGGTCATGACTCACAAAACCGTCGGCAAATTCCAACCAAAATGGAAAGGTCCATTTATCATTGGAGACGTATTCTCCAACGGTGCTTACCGCCTCACAAAACAAAACAGAGACTTGCTCATGCTGCCAGTCAATGGTACATTCCTGAAGAAATATTATGTCTAAACAACATTTTCCAGATTATCGAATCATGTACCAGCTGGTACTGTTGAACTCAAATTCACAAAAATCTCAGATTATCGAGTTATGTACCCGCTGGTACCGCTGAACTCATATTCACAAAATTCCAGATTATCGAGTTATGTACCCGCTGGTACCGCTAAACTCATAATCCAGATTCTAGATTATTGAGTTATGTACCCGCTGGTACCGCTGAACTCATATTCACAATCTTCCAGATTATCGAGTTATGTACCCGCAGGTGCCTCTGAGCTCACACTTCGGTCACTCTTCCAGATAGTAAGTCATGTATGACTATACCTCTGAACTTTCTTCCTGAAAGAGCTCATTCCTTATAATCCACTACCCGTACTCCCAGTACAAAAAAAAGGGTAACAGATCCACAAATTTCCAAGACGACCAAGTGGATGTTACCTCTGAGTCGTTTCACTCCCGCCAAAAATAAATCACCCCTCTACATAAAACTTGCATGTCCTCATTACCTCTGAGTCGTTCGATGTACCCCCCTTCATTGAGCCCACTCCTGCCATGTCCTCATTACCTCTGAGTGGGAAGGTTCCGTCAAAGAAACCTTCATGCTTGCCATGTCCTCATTACCTCTGAGTAAGTATGTTGATTCTCTTTCGACTTATTATTCGTGCCCACAACCAGAGTATGCCAAGGATAATAGGTCCACAAATATCCTCCGTTGAGTCCACTCCTGCCATGTCCTCATTACCTCTGAGTAGGAAGACTCTCCGGTAGAACCCTCATACTTGCCATGTCCTCATTACCTCTGAGTAAGTATGTTGGTTCTCTCTCGTCCTATTATCCGTATCCTGAACCAGGGTACGCTAAGGATAATAGGTCCACAAATGTCCTCTGTTGACTACAAATATCCTCCGTTGAGTCCACTCCTGCCATGTCCTCATTACCTCTGAGTAGGAAGACTCCGCAGTAAAACCCCCATACTTGCCATGTCCTCATTACCTCTGAGTAAGTATGTTGGTTCCCTTTTATCCTATTATCCGTATCCTAAGTCAGGATACGCCAAGGATAATAGTTCCACAAATGTTCTTTGCTATGTTTCTTAGTACAGGCCCATCATTCCTCATCATGTCCCGGGAGACCAGCTGCTCCATAGCATTTTTTCTCCCGATACCCGGAACGTCCATGATCACCTTACCGTGGAATTGTTCTAGGTATCCCCATCAAACTTGTTATCCGTACCTAAAACCAAGGTATGCCAAGGGTAACAGGTCCACAAATAAGTCCCCCATTCAGGGCAAACCCCACCATAACACCATAAGCGCAAAGTACAAATAAAGGATAGAATAAAGCATGTTCTTTTATTTGGAAGGCAAAAAGTACTACATGTTCTAGGGATAATGTCCTATTTAAAGAAAGCAAAAGAACGAAAATAAAAAAAGAGAAAATGGCCGTCTATGGTTTGGCATTACATAATTCCAGGAGACGGTTCTTCACCAAGGCGGTCCCCTGATCAAGCCGCTGTTTAGCTCGGTACTCCGCTTCTTGGGACAAATGCTCTACATTATCCAAGTCCATGTGTGCCTGCCAGTCGTCCTCCAACTTTTTCAGGGCAATTTCTAGATCAGCCGAAGCTCGATTCACTCTGTCAGCCGCATGGATAATTAGCCCCCTTTCGGTACGGGCAGCCTCAAGCTCAGACTCCAGGAAATCTAACTTCCTATGAAGCTCAAGGATCTGCCCCCGAGCCGTAACATCTTTACTCTCGCTGCTCAACTCATCATATCGATCAGATAGATTGCGGAGGTCCTTCAGTATGGCAGGCCTGGTCTTATCCCGAGCAGCCCTTACCTCCACTACAGCAGCTGTGAGGAAATTGCGCTCCTGATCTATAGCAGCAGACAGATCAGCCTGCCGCAGCACCTGAAGCTGGTCCACCAGCTGATCAGCCTCTAGCAATTTTGCCTCCAGAAGCACGGCTACCCCTGCCCCACCGGGAAGAGTATTAAGGATATCAATATGACCCTGGGCGCATTATCGGGCCAAGACAAAAGAGGTCCCTCTTTCCACAGCAGCCGCTACCTCCCTCTTCAAGTGACGATAAAATCTGTCAACCACGTCCTGTAACGCTTCATCCAGAACCTCTGTAGAGGACGGCGTCAAAGGAAGCGTGGCCGACAACGTCGAAGGAGGTGCGCTAGAACTTGCCACGAAGGGGACAAATTCTGAGCGGAACGATGCGCGGATAGCGGCTAACTCTTCCTCCGCCACTCGAATAGCCTGGACACTTGGCAGGGCAGAGAGGTTGACTCTCGGAGCCGCCTGAGCAGAAAAAGATGCAAGGACCATTGTCCCCTGCCTCGGCTGTCCCACCATTTGATTTTTCAAACTCGAGACAGCGGAAGGCCCCTCAAGACGAACCGGAAGGGGAGGAGGTACGCTCATCTCCGCCAATGCTCCTTCGGCAGAGCCTGTCTCAATAATGTCCATCATCGACACTGGAGAGGTAGTACCTGTATGTCCAGAGGAACCATCAATCGACGTAACCCGAAGGATGTGATGATAGAGCAGATAGGCCTCCTCGTAAGTTAAAATTTGGCTTATCTTACCAGAGGAGGAGCATGGAGGTTGTAACTCGCTCGCAGCTGACGTGGTCTCCTCACCCGCGACCTCCAAGTTAAATTTTGCTGGCTCTTCTGTCCCAGCCACCCCAGAGAGAGGTACGACTCGATCAATGTCATCTTGATGAAATTCCGTAGTTTCGGGGACAGGTCCATCGGAACCCCCGTCATCTTGAGTCATGACCTCGGCAACTTGAGATTCCTCTACTTCTGACACCTACGGGAGGGAAAGAAAATGATTAAAGATCAAAAATGGAGGAAACGAAGAACTGAATAAAAATGGTAGTAGTTCGCTTTACCTCCGAAGCGGGGTCGACCTCCTCGCTTCTCTCCCTTATAGTTAGCCTGCGACGTCTGGTCGCAGCCAAATTTCGGGAATGAGGAATACCGCCAGCAGAGAAAATTTGTCTGCTACACTTCCGTACAGAACCAGGTGTGACGGGTGGCTGATCTGTCGCCATCTCATTTAACGAAACAGGCGGCTGATCTGCCCCAACATCTTCCACCGGAAAGGAAGAGTCATCTGCATCATGCTCCTCGTCCTCATCATCCGTAGTGTTAGAGTCTGAGTCTGGCACTTCGACTCTATTCTCCTTCTTCTTCCTCGTCTTGGCCCCTTGGGGCTTCTCATCCAAGCCAGTACCAATAATAAAACTGGTACCCGGGCTAAAACTAATGGGGAGCTTGTTCGCCATGACATGGTACAAGGCCGCTATGTACAAATTCTCTACCGATGCCTCAATGGCAGGAACCGAGAAAGTGGCACGAGTATGAAATGTATTATAGTAGTGCCAGGCCCTGATGCCGTCAAGGAGGCTACCTTCAAAACCCAGACAAGAACTGGGACTTGTCCAGAAAAAGTTGGCTGTACCCAAACTGACGAGCAAACCTGCTGGACAGGTAAAGTTCCAGGAAGACAGCATTATGGTTGCGGTATAACAAGTGGGCGGGGCGGATTTTATGCAACCACAAAAGCATTTGCCCGTCTAAAAGTTGAGGAGGACCAATACCGTCGAGATGTACGTCCGCTATTTCCTCAGCAGTGAAACGAGGGACAGATACGAAAAAGTTGTACCTATCTGCTCTCGCCAGCGCCATCCGGCAGGTACGCATAGTATCATACTCCCAAGACTCGTTGCGATAACAGAAGATAAAAGCGTCATCAGCAATCATGCCAGCTTCAGAACCCGGTCTCATCAAAGACCGGTAGTGCATTAATAGCCACCCCATCAGATAATTATAGGACAGCTCAGTCCTTTCAAAGTCTTTTGTCACCTCACGGGCGATGACCTTGGACGTAAAAGTACGGAGGCTACGGTGTATGCTGCACACCATGGCCGGAAGAAGAGCTAGTTTCACTCTAAAAACTAGCTTCACAGCAGGAAGAATAAAATTACGGCTGATCCTTTCAATAGAACCAGCTCCTCCAGAGACTACGCAATTTCGCAGCCATACCATCAAAAATCCTGCTAGGAGCGCCTTCTTTGACAGCTCTTGGGTATCCTGATAAAAATAACCAAAAGAGTCGGTCTGGCTCCCAAATCTATCGCTGGCGGAGGCCACCCTCTTTGTCGACGACATCAAAGCCTGAACCGCCTCCCGGGATTGAGGACTTCGGGAAGTAACTCGGCCTAAGGCTCCCGTCGAGAAGAGATAGTTCATCCAGTCCTTAGTATGGGGAGCATTCCCTTCTGAGCTGCTTTCCTTCTTGGCTATCTGCTGGCACGTACTATAATGGCACAGTATTTCCTGATAAGTAGCCACAAATCCCGGGTATCATTCTTCCAGCTCTTCGAACTCCTCATTCGTAGGAGTGTATGCTTCAAAAGCTTCATCACCCCAAGGAAGTTTGGAAATCGCATGCATCTCATAGAGTGCAAGCCCCATTTCCTCTACTGGGATATAGAAGGCTCCCATACGGCAGTTTTACATCTCCAGCAAAGCCATGAATAACTTCTTGTTTACAGGTAAGCCGTGGCTGGTGCCCCGAATAGCTTGATAAATACCAATCTCACACAGAAAAGTCACATACTTTCGTGAGATCCACATAGACAGATTGATCCATGAGGGGATGGGGTGTATCCAACTTGGGAGTGCCAACCGGCCGATTGGATAGGAGCCTTTTCGAGCAAGTTAGTTCAGGAAAGTATCGGCTGAAGAAAACGTGAAATTGGGACCCGGCACATTCAAGAAAGCAGCCGGGGCCAATCCCATTACATAACGGCTGGCATGCACCTTGCCCGCACACACTGACTTCATACTGTTGTTGTAATGGATGTCGCCCATAAACATCCCATTCCAGGTAGGAGTTAAAGACTCTTCCATCTTCATGTCCAGCGGGAACATATTGAACCAAGATAGTGGGAAGTGGCACTCCATTTGAGGGATGCGGATCACAATCCCGTTAGAAATGAAGCTCCAGTTCTCTGATATATCCAGAACTTGACCGTTCTTCACGGTCAGAGCGTCTCTGAAGAAGAATGCAGGTTTCAGGTATTCTCCTTCCAATTTTTTCGAATTTATTATGGCACATAGGAAGTGGAAAGGTTGGTTCTTGAGGGCATTTATCCTCGTCAAAGGCTCATCACTAGGAAGCTGGTCCGCTATATACCGAACTATCTGATCGTACCTATAGCCCATAGCGGCCTGAGCACGACCCACTAGAGGTTCCCCCACAGCATTAACTGGGAAATTCACTAAAAAAAGAAGTCAAAAAAAATAAGTCAAAAATATGGACAAAGAGAACCTATGGGTGTTTTCGAGCTTATGCGGCTCTAACTTAATGGAGCCTCATGCGGCTCAACTCAGAAAAACACTTATGCGGCTCCGTTCAACGAAGGTTCATGCAGCAGAGCTCTCATATGGCTCTCAGAGTTCAGATAAGTTCATGTGACAAACAAATTCGTACGAGTCTATGCGCCTCAGCGTAGCCTATGCGGCTTCATTGACGAAGTGCGTATGCGGCCACAGCAATGATTCTCATACGGCTCGCGGCTTGACCATGAGATGTATATGCGACACACAAGATGATGAAGGCTCGCACATAAAATATGTGACGTGGCCATGACAGTTAGGTTCCAAACTCACGCAAAGGTCCTTACCATCGATAGTGGGGTGGACGTCGGGGTAAACTATGGGCACGTCAGCTGGAGGAGGAGCTGCCATATTCGTCGCCACAGAAGCAGCTTTCTTACCCTTCTCCGCCGATGAAGACGCTGCCTTCTTCGCCGTAACAGTCTTCTTGGGAGCCATTACTATGATCAGAGAAGGAGGACGAAGACAAGAGAGCTAGGGCAATAGCAGAAAGTAAAAGAAAGTCTTTTCCAAACACCCTGCTATTTATAGACAGAACCCCAGTGGACCGATGCATCGATTCATGTGTAGAATAACCGACTCTTCGGTTATCAAGGCGATCTGATTATTTAAGGTTAAACTCTTGGGATCCTACCCCAAAAAGCGGCCTTGAATCTGACAGCAAATCAAGGGTAATCAATGCAAAATATTTGTACACATGGTATGAAGACGTGGCAAGGAGCCCATGCGGTTCAGATGGCCATATGGCTGGAACGACCATGCGGCCCAGATGGCTATGCGGCTAAGGAGGCCATGCGGCTGGAACATCCATGCGGCCAGAACATCATATGCGGCCAGAGGAGTTTATACATAGTCATGCTTCTTATTCGAAGTATTTCAATTTTACAAATTGAAAACTTTGAAGGGGGTCTTGTAGAAGCATGGAAAAGAATAAAGAAAGGTTCATGCGGCTCAGATAGCCCATGCGGCTCAGAGAGCCCATACGGTTCAGAGAGTCCATGCGGCTCACGCGTCTATGCGGCTCGGATAGACCCAGAGCCACGTGGCCTTCAACAGCTCTGCCTTTCGTCTTTTACTACATTTAATGCCCTGACGGCTGACAGCTCTGACAAATGATAGCTCTGACATAAAAACGCAATAATGACTGGCATAAAGGCGTGTTCCTAGGGAAGATGAGGAAATCTTTTCACAGTTGGCAGAATCCACCAAATTTTGAGGCATACAGCTGCTGCATTTATGCGATCGACGACTTCATGCGGCCGCCCATCCCCTTGCGGCTGTCCCCTTCATGCGGCCGCCCCCTTCATGCGGCCACCATCATCATGCGGCTGCATCCTTTATGCGGCCACCCGTCAGTATGCGGCTGTCTATCCTTATGCGGCTGCCCATCTTTATGCGGCTGCCCATCTTCATACGGCTGTTCATCACCATACGGCTACCCATCTTCATGTGGCTGTTCATCACCATTCGGATGCCTATCTTCATGCGACCGTTCATCCTCATGCGGCCCACTCATATGCGGCTCTGCCAAGACGACCCAATGGAGGACACGTGGCACTTGTCACGACGATTGAGACATGTGGCAGTCGTATCTTCCTGGAATCATATTTAATACAATCACCATAATTGTCCAGATCAAGCCAAATCGAGCAAATTGGACACGTGGCAGGCCATTACAAGTCTCGAATATTCATGGCAATCAATATTTATTGCCCACAGAGATTTGATGCAATCTACATTAATTACCTAGATTTACTACAATCAGAATGAAGGGCCCAGATTAATTGGTCCTTAACCGCCGACATATCAAGAAGGCAATCATCGCAAACCCTAATAATTGCATCCCCACTCCTATAAATAGCAAGGTGCCATTCCCTTGCGAAAAGGACCCTCTTTTTTTGGAGAAGAGCACCAGAGCACTTGGAGAGACAAAAGCAAGCACAGAGAGAATAAGGAGAGCATTTCTTTAACGCCAAGCAGATCTTTCCCGGAGCCAAGGCTGCATCCGATCGTCCAAGGAGTAAGGCAGAGCTGCCGTCGCTTTTCCGAGCCTCTATCATCACCCCCCAGAATCTAAAATAAACAATTGTACTTAGATTGCTGTACCTAGGTTTTCGACCCTAGGCTTTCTTTGTACGAGCGAGTTTGTATTGTGAGTCTAAGTTCAGTCCTCCGATAATTGTTCTGTACTTTTACAATCAATGGCAAACAGCTACCGCCGACGCGCGGGCAGCACCGCCACCGGGCCACCTCACCAACAAAGCCACCTCCATGCCAGGCACTTCCCCCCAAAAACTCAGCGCCCCCTGCGGGCATACGCTCCGCCGCGCTCGGCTCAACTCCGGCCGCCCGATCCTATTTTTATCCTCTGCCGCCGTTCTCCTTCCGAGTGGTCGGCCGCCACCTCTGCGCCAGGCGCGACCATCTGCTCCGCCCGGCGCCGACCCGTGCTGAGCCGCAGGTGAATCCCCTTCGATTTCCCTCTCCGATCTCTCTCTCTCTCTCTCTCCTGCCGAAATTAGGGGAAATGAGAAGTGTGTGGTTTGTTTTGTTATATTATTATTATTATTATTATTATCATTATTATTATTATTTTTGTTGTTGTTATTACTTATATTATCTTCATAATAATAATAATAATAATAATAATATTATTATTATTATTATTATTATTATTATTATTACTATTACTATTATTACTATTATTATTATTATTATTATTATTATTATTATTATTATTATTATTATTATTATTATTACAGAAGATAGTTTAGGATTTTAAACTTATTATTGTGATTTATTATTGTGTTGAGAATATTTTTAAAACTATATGTGTAGTACGGGGCTTAGAGTTATCCATGTAATTTCAAATTTTGGTTTTAGCCTTAAATAATTTTCTACAATTATTTTGTATTTATTTAAAAATATTTTGAAAATATAGATTTGACCTAAAATATTATTTTTACAAAACTTAGAAGTTTTCACCTAAAATGATTTTTGATTTTTAAGTATTTACCTAAAAACATATTTTGACCAATAAAATATAATTTCAAGATTTATTAAAATCTATTTTACTAGTAAGTATGTTTTCAAGAATTATAAGTATTCCTAAAAGTAGTATATATATTATTTATCTTTTTTTCTATTGATTAAAATCCCGTCCATGACTAGTTCCCTTTTTTTCCTATTCTTTCGCCAATTTTGTACATCTTCCTATCAACCCTAACTAAATTTGACCGTCCTGGACACAATGGAACAGTCCATGCCCTCGTCAAAGGACCTTTGAGTCGTTGTAACACCGAAGTCGCAGTTTGTGCCACATTGATCATTACAGTACACCAGGCGTAACACCAGGCAAGACACCATGTCTTTACTGTTTAATTTCTTGCTTAATATCATTCATGTTTTATTTCTTATAAGTTGTTCTTTCAAAACCATATGTAGTTGCAAATTACTATACTTTAGTTTTTTTTTATGCATTTAGCCTAGAGTTAAGGGACCACCTTTGTTTGTGCCGTATTCATTGGCCGACACCTGTGTGCCACGATGTCACGTGTCTCATGTAGATTCGAACTTGCGTACCGACCGTACATCGGTGCGTACATGACGAGCGTTAGGATATAACTGCTAATATAGTTGCCTAGAAGACTTAGCGGTTATTAGAAATATCGTGGTGTGGATTCAGCACGAGTAGTGCATGGGGAGGGTGAAGACAGTTATTAGGCGCAAGGGCTTTCACACATTTACTTTTCTCTAGCTGCCATTTGTGACTCAGTCGAGAGCTAGTGTGCCGTGCACCTATTTACTTTTCTCTAGATGCCACTCGTGCCTCGGTTGAAACACAAATGTGCCGTGTATTTACTTTCCTCTAGCTGTCGTTAGTGACTCACCCGAGAGACTAGTGTATCGTGCATTTCTTTATTTTCCTCTAAATGCTACAAGTACCTCGGTTGAAACGCTAACGTGCAGTATTTCTAGTCTAGGGAGCCCTTGTGTTGAACGTTGTCTTCAAAATATATTTTCACATAGAATGGTTAAGGACCTTTATTTGTGTAGTCACATATATTTTTCTGTTGAGCTTTATTTATTCAGTTATTGGCATGATATTATGTGTCTTGTTACTTCCCTCTGAGGACCTGGTTATCTCGCCAGGGGTGTGCTGTTGTCTTTGGCAGGTGTTCTAGCTCTAGCCGTGATTATCACTATTTCTTCGAGGATGATTGCGCTTTGATCGTCTTCGTTTCGCTCGCCAAGCTCATTTTATTTCCATGTATTTCTTTTCTTGCTTGTTGTTAGTGGATTTGTCTCCGCCCAACATATTGTACAAATATATTTCCATAGATGATTATATGAATTCTTTATTTTCCTTTATTTTATGGATGAGATTAGTCGTTATGGTTTCTACTGCATATTACAGCTTTTGTATGCATACGAGGTTCCATAGATTGGGGTATACTTCATATGTATACAGCTGGCATGTCTACGTTTCTAGTCCTACGTATTTTGGGACTGGGGCGTTACAGCAAGTCCCTTTCCTTTGCCCGCAGCACCAGTCGACTTGGAAGCTTTTGGAGCTATGGCTAAACTGAGATATAAAGGATGATGAAGATGAAGGAGAAGAAGGTGAAAGAGAAAAATCTCTCTCCGAATGGCCCCTATTTATAGAGTCTATGAAGGGTACTGTTTCAATTCTCAAGATCATTAAAGGTAATGACGACGTTTGGAGATTTTATCCCTAGTAACCGTCGGCTTTATCTTGAAAAGAGAACCCAAATCTAAAACCAAATCAAGAAATTAAATGCAACAGTGACAGTTGGCAGGCTGGATGGGGTCTCTGCGGCTCAAGATTTCCCTGCGGCTCAAGATCTCCCTGCGATTCAAAATTTCTCTGTGGCTCAGGATTTTCCTGTGGCTCAAGGTCTCTCCTGACTTGATGACTCCCAGCGGCTTGATATATCTCCATGCTTCTTGTTCAAAGTATTCCAAATTTACAATTTGAAAACTTTGAAGGGGGTCTTGTAGAAGCATAAAAATATGGAATTCATGTGGATCACAACTGGACGTATAAGTACTTTGGGCCAAACTAGTCCGCATAAAGGATAGCCGCATGACAGAGTCGGCACCCTATGCGGCCCTTCTGCAAACAGACTGATTCGAGCCGTAGAAGGAAGATATGCGGCCAAGCTGATCAGTCCTTCTGATAAAGCTGACAAATGCTGTCAAAACTGACAAAAATGACAGCTCTGACACTCTGACAAAAAGATAACACGTGATCAGAGAAAATGTCATGTCACTAAAAAACAGGGTTCATGTGCTTAGACATAGTCATACGGCCATAAGGATTGCTACCCGACCGCATGAACCTTGTGCGGCTCAACCTATGCGGCCCTCAAGTCTCTAAGCTTCATGCGGCCAAGAGTGACTGTAACCTAAGCCGCATGAGCTTTATGCGGCCCAAAATACAGAATCTATGCGGCTCAATAATCCCTAAGCTAGATGCGGACTAAGGGAGACTGCGACCTAAGCTGCATGAGTCTTATGCGGCTCAGCATGGCCGAGAACTGAAAGACTTATGCGGCTCAAAATGACTCCAGCAGATTGATCCTATTCTGCGATAGGACACGTGGAAGGCTGACCAAGTCTCAACCACCCAGATTTATTACAACAAAATCCCAACAAACCGTCAGCTGGCGGCCGAAGAGCGGGTCTTTACGTGTTGTAGCCATGTGGCCATAGGCCATCTATGCGGCTCAAAACACATATCATTATAAATAGCAGGGTGCCACACCCCTGCAAGAGGTTGGCAACCTACGAAGGGCAATTTCTTCAAGAGCTAAGACTGCGTCGGATAGTCCAAGGAGTAAGGCAGAGTTGATACACTTTCCCGAGCCTCCATCGTCACCCCCCAGAATAAAAAACTAAACAATTGTACTTAGATTATTTCCTAGGATTTCTTTCTAGGCCTTTCTTTGTACAAGCAAATTTGCAATCAATTTTAGTGTTCTTGTAACACCTGTCTTTGATATTTTAATAGAAAACAGATACTTGCTACGTCATTGACACCGATATAAACTATAACATGCTATTGGGACGACCATGGATTCATGAATACATGATCGTGCCCTCCATTCTCCATCAGTGCATGAAGTTTGTAGCCAACGATAGGACTGTCAAGACCAAGTTTGCTGACATCTATCCCTTATGAGGGCTCGAAGCATAGTGTACAGATGCTGATTTGTACATATCAGTCTCATGGGACGATAATGCCAATGATGCCAATGATGAGGCAGAAAGTGCTGCTACTGCTGAAGAACCATTGAGGGTTCAATTGAGGGGGAAATGTCACTACCATATTTCTAGTTTGAGGGTATTTTGTCATGACCCGCTACCCAAATTGTTGGGCCAGGCCGAGTCATGCCCAGCCTACGTTTGATATAAAACGTAGTAAGCTGTTCTAAAGACAACAGGATAAGACTAAAATGTGCTAACAGTTCTATAAGAGAATAAAAGTCATAAATGCTCCAAATACAAAAGTCGTATCATATAGTAAAATATCCAAAGTACAAGTCTGAAATGTAAAACTGGATACATGTCCAGTTACAAAATATGTAGCCTAATACATGACTACTCTCAAAAGTCTAAAAATAAAAGGCAACTAGGCGAGGTTCTCCGCAGGAACATCCTCGTAAAGCAGGGTCGGGTCCTCGACAGTAACTCCATAATATGTGTCGCAGAGTAACTCCTCCTCAGTAAGGACACCTACAATATTATCCTGTCAGGACGGGAGCAAGTACTGAATCTAACAAACTAGCATATGAAACATAAAAATGAACATAGAAGGAATAACTGGAAACATGGCATCACACAATCTATCATGGCAAGGACACATATGTCATAGAGACAGATGTATATGTAATGTTTAAAACTGTAGCAGGTACGTGATCGTCAATATGTGTAAAATGTACTATGGTACAAGTATATAAAATGTACTTCCGTACAAGTAAAACAAGCGACAGATATACATACGTACAAATACAGCTGGTACACCTACGACAAGGTATACATATGAAATGTCAACCTTACTCGGTACGTACGTACGAGTAAGGGGGCATGATCACGTACGCTACTAACAGTTTTCCCGTAACCCATATTCTAATCATGTGAGAGATACATAAATAATATTCTAAGCATGGTAGTGATGGAAAGTACAACATGTGATATTTTAACTTGCTACCCCAAGGATCAGCATTTAACATGGTTGGATTAACAATTCATTTATGTAACAGTATGTAAAGTTTATAGAAAGTACTTGCCTCTAGCAAAGTAAAGCAAAACAAACTGCGATAAAAGTGCTATGGATGTCCGGTAACTCGTCATTGTAGAAATAAATACATAAACTTAGCTTTTACACAAAGCTAAAACACTAGGACACTAATTGGTGAAACACGACTTGTGACTGGGCACCTAGCCAAAATGATGATTTTAGCATAGGAGACCAATGTGGGGTGACACACTACTTTAACTATCCTTCTAGGGTCTTTACACTAGTGAGGGGTGAGGTTTAATACGGCTAAAACTCAAAATAACACAAAAAGTTATAAGTCGTAATTAATCAATAAATAAATCAAATGATCATTGTGTTTTAACAATTTTTGAGATAGGCAAAAAGCTTATTTTTACTCAAAGTAAAGTACCAAAGTGATCCTTGTTAATCATAGAAATTTATTATAATTTTTCTGGAATTTATTAACCAGTACAAGTATTTTATAAAAATCAGTTTTACTAAGTATACAGAAAATGAGTTTTGGTTTCATATGCCAAACTAGTGGCAAATCAGTAAATTAAATACTACAAAAATTATACTAAATTAGCTAAATTAACATAGTATCTAAATACTATTTTTCCAGAATTTTAACAGTACTTTAAGTATTTTTAGAAATCCAAAAACAGCATTGCACACAATTAAAATTAAATAATTAATTATCTGCGTATTTTGTCCATGTATATAATTTGAACCAAAGTTCAAATACAGGACCCAAGGCCATGAATCAAGTCCAATATGACTTGTACAGGTCTTGAATGTGTGAAAACACATTTGGGCCCAAAAACCCATGCTAGGCTTGGACACCAAATGGTTGCAGTAATTTAAATACACTAAAATACAAATTGGTAAAAAGTGCAAAATAAATATTAATATTTTAATAAGGTAACATTATAAAAATATGATAAGTATATTTACATAGAAAAATAACTTACACTAAGTATAGTGAAATACATATGAAAAAGGGTATACATATATCATAATATATATATACATAAATATATGGATATTTACATAATGGATATATATATATATGTTGAAAATTACATATATATATATATATATGTATAAGAAAATACTTAACTATAAAATATTTATATATATATATATACAATATTGTATACATATACATATAATAGTATATATATATAATAATATAAATACACAAGAAAATATATACATATATACATATGTGTACATAATACATATATATATATACATACATAATATAATAAAGTACTAAAAATGAAGTATATATATATATATATATATATATATATATATATATATATATATATATATATATATATATATATATATATAAATATATAAACAGCATACATATATATACATAATATAGTATATACAATAATACATATATATATATATACAAATACATGTATACATATATATATAAATATATATATTAAAACAAAAAGAAAAAGAAAAAGGAAAACAGCACAGTGGCTCGAACTCGGCCCACTGTGCGCGCAGGGGGAGAATCTTAAGTCGGGTCGGGCTGGCCAAGGGGTCAGCCCGAGGGTTGTGTTAAGGGTTAGGTTTTTGTTAATTTTATTTCTGTTTTAGTTAAAAAAATAATAATAACCCAAAAAATCAACTCTGTGTCCTGACTGTTTGGGACACAGAGTCTACGTGTCCGTGCTATGCACGACACGTACAAGTTATAAAATGCGTGTCCAAGCACAACGTTAGGTTCGTCGTGTCCTGGCGAGTCTCGTACGTGAAAACGAGACACACACGACACGATTCGAGTCCTGTTACTTACGTGTCCGACGGTTGATGGGGGTTTCGAGAGTCATGGACGGCGTAGAAGGCGTCGGGACGGCGGCGCTCGGGTGGCGACGCGTTCGTCTTGGCCGGGCGCATCGAATGGTGGTCGTCGAAGGCGACGACGTCGACTAGGGAGGCTGGACCGGGGAGTTCGTCAGGGTTAGGGTTCCGGTTAGAGTTTTTGGGGGAAGGGCGGAGCTAGGGGCGTCGATGGTGGTCGGGGTGATGGGGATTGGGTCGGGGTGAGTGAGGGGACCATTTATAGGGGCTTAGAGTCGGTCGAACGGGGCTAGGTCGGCCGGGAAACGCGGGTCGTCGTCGACGTGGCGGTCGTCGGGGGTGGGTGAGCCAGAGGAGAGAGATCGTGGGGGAGGGGTAGGGTTTACACTTAGGCCCCTGGTAGTTTAGGATATTACAAACAGGTCCTAACAGTGGGTAAGTGTAATTAATAATTTGCATAAATAAAATATAATCAATTTACAATTTGCAAACTGATATATTAACAAATTAATAATTACATAATGATATAAAAACAATTCTAAAAATTACAAAACCCTATTAAAATAATTTACAAAATTACAAATTAATATTTTTGTATTTTAAGACTCATTTAAAAATCATTAAAAATTCTAAAAAAATTCCTAAAAATCTAAATAATTATTTTAAGGCTAAAATTGACATTAAAAATTAATTAACACTAATTAAAATAAAATTTGAAAAATAGGGGCTTAACGTGGTTGGCCGATGCCTTGAGTAGGTATCCGACAGCCATGTGTTTGACCATGGACCGTCACTTGCTTGCTGATTTGGAGAGCCTGGGGATTGAGTTGATCGTGCCTGTAGTGCAGATGCAGATGTGGGACATGCAGATTCAGTCAGACTTGGTGGAGAGGATCAAGTCGGCACAGTTTGAGGACGTTGCTCTGCGGTGTCTCCGAGAGCAGGATCGAGCGGGATTGCTGGATGGCGAGTTTTCTCTTTGTAAAACCCCTATTTTTTAAAATTATTTTTATTATTTTAATAGACTTCAATTTATTTTATACAATTTATGATATTTATTATTTATTTTATTAGAAATAACCTTAGCCATTGTTGAATTTTGGAACACAAGGCGACCATGAATTTTGGCACGAAAGATCTAGTAGTGTGCTTTGACTAGTATATTAGCCATGTCGTGGGAGGCCTAGCCATAGTTCAGTCTGAACTAGGAAAACCAGGCCGAGTTGTGAAATAACGCATTTAAAATATTTTATTTAGATATTACTTTATATATTGATTTTTAGATGATCCGGGTTATCCAAACCAGTCCGAATTGGGCCCGAACCAATCTTAGCCCATGCAAGCAGGTAGTGTGACCAAATGGGGCCATGTAGACATATTTTATGTACTTAGAAATATTTTCTAAACTATTTTAGAATTTTATGTATAATTTCTAATTATTTAAATATTTGTACAATTAATGGTATTTTATTATTAAATAATATTTTACAATATTGTACATGTTCCTGGACCCGGATGAGGGTGTGTGGTAAAGTTCACACGTTGGAACAATTTTTATTATTTTATTATTACTAAATTTATTTTGTGAAAATTAAATAGACATTTTATTATTGTTGATATTATTTGATATTAATGTGATATTATTATTGTTGCCTTTTATGGCAATTTAAATTTGTGTATATATGTAAAAATATATTTTAGATGCATCATATATATAGTTATATAATATTAAACTTTATTTCAAATTGGTGGAGATTTAATAAACATGTTTTTCCTATTTAAATATTGTTATTACTTTTAGTGGATTTATTGTGAATTGAATTTATATGTACATGTAGATATATTTAAATATATATTCAATATTTAGTTAGATAATATTTAAATTATTATTTGGATTTAAATAGATTTTTATGGATATATACATATATATGTATAGATATGTATAGGTGTTAAATAGATTTAGATAAGAAAAGGAAAAAAAAAAAGAGGGGAAGTGGGTGGTCGGCCCCACCCGACCACCCACGCTGCAGAGAAGAAAAGCAACAGAAGTTGCTACGGATTAAAGGGTGGCCGACCCTATTAAATTGAATTCTTTTGTTTTGGTTTTGTTAAACCCTAAACCAATCCTCCCTACCACCTTCCTCCTCTCTCCTCCATCCTCTCCTCCCTCACTGACGAGCAACCCTCGGCCAGCATTGGGACAGCGTCGTCCACATTGCGACGGCGGCAAACAACATCGACAACAATCGACAACAACAACAGATTCCCACTTTAGGTATCCCACTTTCCCAATCGATTTCTCCTTCAATTCTAATCCGATTGTAGATCCGTAAATTCATGTAGATAGCCCACATGACCCTCTTTCATCACCTTCAAAAAGATTTATTTATTCTGCAATAAATTTCAGTTTTAATTAATTTAAAAATCTAAAAAAAATCAGTTTTTATAAACCTTAAAACCCCGGTACGAGGTACGTCCCGACAAACCGGGCGACGCCGTCATGAACCAAAAATACTGAAAGGTCCGTATCGAATTTCTGGACGTTCGAGAATTGATGGAATTCAAATTGGTTGCGTGTGCGCAACGAAATTGGTCCGTATCCGTCGAATTTTTGCGTATCGGGCTTTTCAGAATTTCTCAATTATTTTGTGCGCACTCATCAAATCGCGACGAAACTTGCGCCATTGGACTCAAAATATTTTTTTGGTCTTATGACCCAAGTTTGGTCCAATTCTGAGACCGTTGATCGGAACGCAATTTTGGCGGGCCCACAATCCCACTCAACGGGCAATTTTGTGCACAGCCCACCGGAATCCAAAATTGGACATACCGTTGGGTTCGTCTCATCAAAACAAATTCGTAGACATGTAGTTTGACGACTTTAAAGACCGTAGATTCTGGCACATATTTCGGTGCAAAGCGGGTCCAACGGCGGACATCATTTTGATCCAAAATTACGAATTTGCCTCTGTTCCAGAATTTGACTTTTGGACAGGCGTTTCCTAGGCATATCTTTTATTCCAAACTCATTCGTGATATTTGTTTCAGCATCCGGAGCTTCTTGTGGATTTTGACTTTCGTGTTGATGATTCTGATTGTTGGATTTTGCTGCTTCTCGTACCACCCACAGGCAAGATACCTTGCCTTATTTACTGTTCATAATTAGATGCACCATTATTTATTTATTTAATGCATATTTTATTATTTGTTCTCAGTTGGATCCAGTACTTGCTATTTGTTCACTTTTATTTTGTTTTAGTTATTTTTCCTTCTTGTCTTTTGTATGCATATGGACCTAGTTTTAGTGAACTACATTCTGTTATGGACCTTGGGAGGGAGAAGACAGTTAAATGTATGGGCTACCCAAATCCAAAAGCTGTAGTAAATGCGTACTACGGTAGTCGAGTCGCGAGGGTCACTAGTCTCGAGCGATGTGGACTGATGGGTCACGTGGGCCGCTAGCCTCGAGTTATGCCGGCTGATAGTATTGGTATTAACGTGTACGTGTTGAGAGTTGTTACATTATCCTGGGAGAGTCAGCCTTCACCTGTCCATACATCGAGATGTCTTCTAATTGCCTACTAGAAAGGTTAGGAGACCTTAGCAAATTTCATGTTCCAAATCATGGCATAGAAAATGTCGCATCGTGGAATAGTAAGTTACCCCTTGTCCTTGTTTGGTTGTAGGGGTAGCCTATTGTTTCGATGATGGAATATTGAGCCGTGTTATAGTTTGGACGCTTTTACTTTATCTTTATTTTTATGGTACATTTATATTCAGTTTATATGGCATGTTCTTCCTGTATCTTGTTACATCCCTCTGAGGACCTGGTTATCTCTCCAGGTGTGTGCTTCTGTGATTTTGCAGGTGTTCTAGCCAAGGCTGTGATCTTCTCCATTCTTTTCGAAGACGATTGCGCTTGGTTCGTCTCGTTATTTTATCGATCAATTCTTGTACATTTTATTTGAGATAGTTGGTAGTGGACTTTGTCTCCGCCCAACGATTGTATACATGATAATTCAAAGTTGCTTTTATATCATTTATTTGTCTAGTGGATGAGATTTAGTTATTATGGTTCTACTGCATTTTACAGCTTATGTATACATACAAGGGTTCTATATATTGGAGTATACTTCGTATGTATACAACTGGCATGGATATGTACCTAGTCCTATGTATTTTGGGACTGGGGCATTACATGTTTTTGTGGTGGCCCATGCTGGTCGAGTTTGTCACTTCGGTTACGTTACTGTACCGATGTGAACCTGCAACATAGGATTAGAATATAGGAATCTCATCCATACAGTTTGACCTCTTCCCTTGGCTTCAAATTTTGAACTCTTGTTTGACCTCCTTGAACTGCATCTTGCTTGATTCCTTTCTACCATCGATTCTTATTTTCGTGCTTAGTATCAACTAGGAAGATGACTACATTAGTATATGCTCATAGGTCACACATATGGATAGAATGGTTATATTGGCAATTGGAATACATTCAAGACTCTAATTTGGTTAAAAAGGTTTTTTTGTATGATTTAATGATTAGTCAATTGTAAAGAAGAATATTGCCACGGAAAGTTTTAAACTTGAGATTCTAAATAGTAAACACCATAGGATTGATACTGCAGGAAGGAAATATATATATATATATATATATATATATATATATATATATATATATATATATATATATATATATATATATATATATATATATATAGCTAAAATCTTTATACCATTGATTTAAGAAATTGATTAGCTTTTTGAGATTTGATATTTATGATTTATTGGGTTATAGCTATACCTCTTTGAACAAGTATAAAATTGATTTGCTTTCCAAGTTGTGATATTTTTGGATAATAGATATACATCTTTGAACAAATATAAATTTATTTGATTTTCGAGTTCTGACGTTTATGATTTATTGGATTATAGTTATACACCTTTGAACAGTTACAAATTGGTTTGGAAATGATCTGAGCTTTTAAAAAAAAAATGGTCGTAGGAATTATTTAAATTTGAGTTGTACAACTTACGATTTTTGTGTTTAGTAAAATTCAAATTTTAAGTGGAAGTATTGATGGTGAATTTTGGTTTAAAATATTTGAAAGTTATGAAAACAATTTTTGAAAATTTTTCTTTATTTTAAATGGTTGAGGATTTACAAAATCTATTTAGATTTTTGGTAAAAAAGAGAGAGGGGATTTTGACTGATAAGATTATTTGAAAATTTAGTTTAAGGAGGGATTGCTAATATTAAAAATTTTGGGAGAATTTTGAAGGATGTGATGGAAAGTTATTTGATGGATTAAAAGAAGTTACCATTTAAAAGTTGAGATTTTGTTGGAATAACTTAGCATGAATAGAAGTTAAAATTGATGGGAGCATTGAGCTTAATTTTTGAGATTGCTTTTAATATGCTAAGAGTTTTATTATGAGTTATTTGAAAATTTTAGAGTGTTAAATTTTGATTGATTATGAAATTTTTTTTATGGATTCGTAAATTATGAACTCTCGAGTTAAATAGTTGAATTTAAACATTAATTTTGGATTAGGTTAGTAGTAACGTGATAAAATTTTGCTTTGAGATTTAT
This sequence comes from Iris pallida, assembly GCA_029216955.1. NCBI lineage: Eukaryota > Viridiplantae > Streptophyta > Magnoliopsida > Asparagales > Iridaceae > Iris > Iris pallida. Next base: position 179,585 of record JANAVB010034090.1, read on the forward strand.
GAGAGTGATTTAAATTTTTATGATGAATTTGAACGGCTTGGAGTGAATACAAATTTTGGTGGTTTATTTTTGAAACTTTTTGGAGGAAACTCGAGTTGAAATATTAATGGTAGGCCACAAAAGTAGCCCTAATGAGTTAGAAGTATTCCACACTAATTGCCATGTCACTTATGACCATGATAGTAGTATATACACAAGTGTGTTAGTCATCTACCCAGCTATGTGACTGTATTTCCACCTTGACTTACTCGACCTTCCTTCAATTCTAGATCTTTTAATTGTGACCTTCTAACCCATTTACAATTTGAATAATGAGATAATGGTTCCTTAACTGTATTCATCTAGAAGACCATCTTCCCTCCGGAATTGTGTTCCTAAATTATTTTACTGGATTCTTTAGTTAATTTTATTTCATGCTTTAACTTGATCTTTTTTATTTTTGTGCATTAATTATCACCTCGTGAACTCCCACTTTCTATTATAGATCTTTTGGCGTCCCATACCGTGACTTGGATATTTGGAGCACAACACTAGACTTTTTCTTCCAACAAATTTTATGTATAAGACCTAGACAAGTCCACCTTCATGTAGATATATCATGTCCCACTAAAACACGTCTCCTTGTATACTATTTTCATGATATGACCTTCTAATCAAAATGGCTAAACTATAACCTTACCATGATACCGATATATTTTTGACCACGGATAGGGATTCCATCTCGACTCAATTTTTTCGACCGATATGTGATTTTGTTCTACTTAATTCCGTAAATACTCAAATTTGTGCTTTATCTTGATTGCTTGACCCATTGTCCCATCACACTACTAGTTTAACTCTTGTAAGTTGGATAGAATACCTCACGGCCAACAAAGCCTTTGTCCTTGTGACCCATGTTGATAAGTTTGCTTAGACTATAATTTCAGAGGACCCTAACTTAGCTAGTCAACCAAGTCAACTGTATAGGCCCAAACTTCGGGCGAGTCTTGATTTTAAAAAGATCTTGGACTATTTAAAATTCTTCATCAGAACCTCCCTTGCTCACATTTTGACTATCTCATGCTGCTAATGTAGCTATAGTTTTGCAAGCTTATTTCGTATCAAGCTTGATCATGACATATTTTATTGGGTGCACCCACTAACATATTGTCTAATCAGAACAGGTGCATGATGGTCTGATCAACCTATTGCACTTTGGTTCGCTTATCACATATTATTCTACGCGGATGGAGACATAGTAAACTTGCCTTAGAGTCTCATCCGCGACAGCATTGACAACTCTCATTCGAATTATTTTCGTCGTCTATGAACCTCGTATTTCGTACTAAATAGCATCGTCTTTGAACTCTTTTTGTTGTGGGCTTTACTTACTTTAGAAAGACCAGACACTGTACTTGATAGATAGACACAAGATATCATCTTTAGTTGCCCTATCAGTTATTTATACACAAGTGTAGATAGCCACCAACCGACTCATATGGCTATATCCTCGCCTTTAACTACTCCTCATTCCTCAACCCTAGAATTGTTATCGTGTCCTCCCAATTATTCTAGATCACTCGAGAATGATTCTAATCGTTCAATTAATCAAACCCTCGACCAAGATGATTAGTATCCAGTTTTCTCTCAAGGAACCATATCTCCCAAAGTTTAATTTATTCTCTTTGGTCTACTCAACTCCTTACTGTTATCTAAAATTGGATATTCAAAATTTTGTTACCTTCACTAGCAATCCTTATTTGAATTCTATAACCATGATATATTTTTGTATATATCGACTCCACAATTTTCTATTGCACAGTGGTGTCGAACGACGTTTTATCGCCTCCTCCAAAATTTAATTATATTGTGGTATTGACGAACTCTTCCTATCCCTCAACCCCATCTACCCTATTAATCCTAAATTTCGAGGACAAAATTCTTGTAAGTTGGGTAGGATGTAAAACCCCTATTTTTTAAATTATTTTTATTATTTTAATAGACTTCAATTTATTTTATGCAATTTATGATTTTTATTATTTATTTTATTAGAAATGACCTTAGCCATTGTTGAATTTTGGAACACAAGGCGACCATGAATTTTGACACGAAAGATATAGTAGTGTGCTTTGACTAGTATATTAGCCATGTCGTGGGAGGCCTAGCCATAGTTCAGTCCGAACTAGGAAAACCAGGCCGAGTTGTGAAATAACGCATTTAAAATATTTTATTTAGATATTACTTTATATATTGATTTTTAGATGATCCGGGTTGTCCAAACCAGTCCAAATTGGGCCCGAACCAATTTTACCCATGCAAGCAGGTAGTGTGACCAAATGGGGCCATGTAGACATATTTTATGTACTTAGAAATATTTTCTAAACTATTTAGAATGTTATGTATAATTTCTAATTATTTAAATATTTGTACAATTAATGGTATTTTATTATTAAATAATATTTTACAATATTGTACATGTTCCTGGACCCGGATGAGGGTGTGTGGTAAAGTTCACACGTTGGAACAATTTTTATTATTTTATTATTACTAAATTTATTTTGTGAAATTAAATAGATATTTTATTATTGTTGATATTATTTGATATTAATGTGATATTATTATTGTTGCCTTTTATGGCAATTTAAATTTGTGTATATATGTAAAAATATATTTTAGATGCATCATATATATAGTTAGATAATATTATACTTTATTTCAAATTGGTGGAGATTTAATAAACATGTTTTTCCTATTTAAATATTATTATTACTTTGAGTGGATTTATTGTGAATTGAATTTATATGTACGTGTAGATATATTTAAATATATATTCAATATTTGGTTAGATAATATTTAAATTATTATTTGGATTTAAATAGATTTTTATGGATATATACATATATATGTATAGGTGTTAAATAGATTTAGTTAAGAAAAGGAAAAAAAAAAGAGGGGAAGTGGGTGGTCGGCCCCACCCGACCACCCACGCTGCAGAGAAGAAAAGCAACAGAAGTTGCTACGGATTAAAGGGTGGGCCGACCCTATTAAATTGAATTCTTTTGTTTTGGTTTTGTTAAACCCTAAACCAATCCTCCCTACCACCTTCCTCCTCTCTCCTCCATCCTCTCTTCCCTCACTGACGAGCAACCCTCGGCCAGCAGTGGGACAGCAGCGTCCACATTGCGACGGCGGCAAACAACATCGACAACAATCGACAACAACAATAGATTCCCACTTTAAGGTATCCCACTTTCCCAATCGATTTCTCCTTCAATTCTAATCCGATTGTAGATCCGTAAATTCGTGTAGATAGCCCACATGACCCTCTTTCATCACCTTCAAAAAGATTTATTTATTCTGCAATAAATTTCAGTTTTAATTAATTTAAAAATCTCAAAAAAAATCAATTTTTATAAACCTTAAAACCCCGGTACGAGGTACGTCCCGACAAACCGGGCGACCCCGTCATGAACCAAAAATACCGAAAAGTCCGTATCGAATTTGTGGACGTGCAAGAATTGACGGAATTCAAATTGGTTGCGTATGCGCAACGAAATTGGTCCGTATCCGTCGAATTTTTGCGTATCGGGCTTTTCGGAATTTCTCAATTATTTTGTGCGCACTCATCAAATCGCGATGAAACTTACGCCATTGGACTCGAAATATTTTTCTGGTCTTATGACCCAAGTTTGGTCCGATTCTGAGACCGTTGATCGGGACGCATTTTGGCGGGCCCACAATCCCACTCAACGGGCGATTTTGTGCACAGCCTACCGGAATCCAAAATTGGGCATACCGTTGGGTTCATTTCATCAAAACAAATTCATAGACATGTTGACGACTTTAAAGACCGTAGGTTCTGGCACGCATTTCGGTGCAAAGTGGGTCCAACGGCGGACATCGTTTTGACCGAAATTACGAATTTGCCCTGTTCCAGAATTTGAGTTTTGGACAGGCGTTTCCTAGGCATATCTTTTATTCTAAACTCGTTCGTGATGTTTGTTTCAGCATCCGAAGCTTCTTGGGTTTTGACTTTCGTGTTGACGATTTGATTGTTGATTTTGCTGTTCTCGCACCACCCACAGGCAAGATACCTGCCTTATTACTGTTCATATTAGATGCACCTTATTATTTATTTATGCATATTAGTATTTGTTCTCAGTGATCCAGTACTTGCTATTTTTATT